>BJBW01000517.1:0-535879 GCA_004320125.1 Scolopax mira | reverse complement strand
CGTGGCGAGTAGGGCCCGAGAGGTGATTGTCCCCCTGTACTTGGCACTGGTGAGGCCTCACCTCGAGTACTGTGTCCAGTTTTGGGCCCCCTACCATAAAAAAGACATAGAGGTGCTGGAGCGGGTCCAGAGAAGGGCGACAAAGATGGTGAGGGGTCTGGAGAATAAGTGTTATGAGGAGAGGCTGAGGGAGCTGGGGTTGTTCAGTCTGGAGAAGAGGAGGCTGAGGGGAGACCTTATTGCTCTCTACAACTCCCTGAAAGGAGGGTGTAGAGAGGTGGGGGTCTGTCTCTTCTCTCCAGTCACAGGCGATAGGATAAGGGGAAACGGCCTCGAGTTGTGCCAGGGGAGGTTCAGGTTGGATATTAGGAAAAGTGTCTTCCCAGAAAGGGTTATCAAGCATTGGAATGGGCTGCCCAGAGAGGTGGTTGAGGAACCATCCCCGGAGGTGTTCAAAAGACAAGTTGACACAGTGCTCAGGAATATGGTTTAGTATTGGGTTTTTTTTTCTGGTTGTTTTTTTGTTTGTTTGTTTGTTTGTTTGCTGGTTGGGTTTTTGTTTCTTTTTTGGTTTTTGTTGGGTTTTTTTTGTCAGAGTTAGGTTGATGGTTGGATGAGATGATCTTAAAGGTCCATTCCAGCCTAGGTGATTCTGTGATTCTGTGACAGCCCCAGCCCCACACAGGGATATGTCCCTTCAGCAACCAGGACACGTACGTCACGCTGGTGCCCGGGCTCTGTTACACATTTACCCTCCACGCTGGCAGGCAGAGGTGGCCAGGGGCCAAGCAGCACCCAGGGCGGGTGTGGAGCCCGTGTGTGGGCAAACCCCACTGTGCTTACACAAGCCTCAGCGCTGGCCCCTGGCTCTGCCCCGGCTGCCACGCAGGGCTCGGTGATGCCACCCCTGTGCAAATGCTGCCAAGCCAGTTTGCAGGCAGTGGCACATCGCATCCCAGCTGGGATGAACTGGTTTGGGTTTGGTCAGTTAAACGTGACCCTGCCAGCTCTTCTACGTCTAGAGGCTGGCGGTAATAGACATGGAGAACTGGAGCTAATTCAGGTAACAACCTTCCGGCCCAGCGCCGGCATCCGCCGGTTCCCACGCTGGGGATAAGCTGCCAGGTGTGCAGGCAACACATGGTGAGTCAAGGCTGGAGCAGCCGTCAGCCCGGATACCCAAATTAGTAGTCAGAGAGAGATGCAAATGGCAACCTCTATTCTTCTGCAGGGTGTGTAAGCCACCAGCAAAACCCAACATCGAGCTGTAGCATCATAACCCTGCTTCTCAGGAGCTCTGTGGGCCAGGAGGCGATCACAGTGGTGGCCAGAAACAGCTCTGGTCTCTCTTCCCAGCCATGTGCTGACATGCTGGATGACTTCACCAACATCTCTTCACCTCTGTGTTTTCCCCTTCAACACTGTCTCATTGACTGCTGGCTTCTCAGAGGAGGAACTGCAGCTTTGCTTAGTGCCACCAGGTCCTGGGCTTGGTTTGGTCCTTGGCATGGTGGGCATCCTGCAAACAGTGCAATTGCAGCAGATACAGGGGAAGAGCAGGGCACTGATGGGGCTGTCTTTTCTTTCCTCTCCATCCCTGGATGCAGGCCTGTGCAGGATACATGCAGCAGGTTGGACAGTGAGGATTGCCTGGCTCTGCAGGCAGACCGTGGCAGTGCGCAGCCCTGCCGGGGGGAGGAGGGGGAGGCACAGATGGCAGCAGATGCTCTCATCAGTGAAAATGATTGAAGCAAAACACAAAACAAAAAAAAACCCTAGCAACTGGTGAGCAGCCTAACAAAAACCAGCCCAGGAGTAGAGAAAAAGGGTCTAGATGGGTCTGATGGACCCTTGTACAGAGTTTACTTTCATGCTGTCTTCTGGACAGGGGTAATGTTTGTCCCATCCCCAGTTCACATAAGGAGAAGAAAGACCATGCCTTCTCCTGGAGCACTGAACAGTGATTATCTTTTAAGACTGGGATATACTGAAATGAAAGGGTTATCAAACATTGGAACAGGCTGCCCAGGGAAGCGTGGAATCAGAGGTATTTAGAAGATGGTGGTGCTTAGGGACATGGTTAGTGGTGGTTTTGGCAGTGTTTGGCAGACGGTTGGACTCGATGATCTTAAAGGTCCCTTCCACCCTAGACAATTCTATGATTCTGTGAAACCATACAGTGTCTCTCCCCTTCCCCTGTCCCTGTCCTCTCTTTCATTCCCTTCACACTGTCTTCAGAAAAGTGAATGTGACCCCAGGCAGCTTCTAGGTCCATGAAAGCCACTTGCCCACCCTCGTTGCCCAGGGCAAACCCACATGCGTGCCAGCATGGCACACTCTTCCAGCAATGGGGGCAAAGGAGCAGGCACATTTCCTGCACCTGAGGGGCGTTCCTGCAAAACCTCTGCGTGGCTTAGCTGCTGCCACCGGCCTCGGCTTCTCCGGTGTGATTACTTCATACCGGTCCAAAGGTTCTGTTACTCCACCCCTCTCATCCCCTGACTTTGACCCATCATGCTGGTACTCAGCAACTATGCCCAGCGTTTGGCACATCTCTACGCTCCTGCCCAGCTTTTCTCAGACACGTCCAGGGCAGAGAGAATCAGAGGGAATTTATTCAATGTATGATTCTTTATTTTTTTTCCTTTTTGCCTTTGGCAGGAGCGCCTCGTGGCACAGTCAGAACCACAGAATGAATGCTTCTGCAGCATGCACTGAGCTGAATGGCACAGCACGCAGCCCTCCAGCCTGCTACTTCTGCAATTAATTGCACAGTAGCTGCTTTTGCGACGTGCACACGCAGCTCCGCACCCTGCAAGTGCTGAGCCACACTGTGCACGGGCAAGTATTCCTACCGGGAAAATGGAGACAGATCCAGAGCAGTCTTCTGTGTGAGACACACAGCTGCCTGGGGGTGCCGCGAGTGCCTTTTGCCTGCTCAAGCGCATCATCTCTCTTTGCTAATGGAGTGACACCATTTTGGGCTTTGCAGGAGGAAGGTGGCATGCTGGGATTCATTGGGAATCTGCTGGGCTCCCATCCACATCATGTGATGTGAGAGCTGGAGACCTGGTTCCCAGGGAGCACCTGGGCAGTACCCAAAGAGGGAAGCGATGCCCTTCCCACCGTGGGACGCACAATCCACCACAGTCAAAATGTTTCTTTACGAAACAGGGCAATATGGAGCCTGGCAAACCCTTTCCTCCCGCACCTTGCTGTCGCCCTCTCCAGGATGCCATGGCGAGGGCAACAGGCATGTGCGTGGCCAAAAAACAGGCACACTTGGTAGAAGCGGAGCCACATCAGCCTAAAGGTCGACCCTGGCTCCAACCATCCACAGTTTCAAGGTGCCAGTTGCCCCTGCAGTGGGAACACAGCACCTTGCACTGCCGGCTCAAGGGCGACAGGAGGCTGGCTTGGCCAACGGTGCAAGGAGCTGCATCTCAGCACCAGGCAGACAAGGTTAAAAAAAAAAAAAATAAAAAAAATTCAACCATTTAAAGTAATTGCAGGTTGGCAAAAAGTCTCTCTCTCTCCTTTTTTTTTTTTTTTTTTTGATGGGTAAGAAAGTTGGTCTGGCAGCAACTTCTTTTTCCTAGCTTTAGTTTCCTTCATGATCAGGTTCTGATTTTAATCCCTGTAGGATGCAGGAGGCTCTGCTGCACTCTTCTGCACTTGGCCTGCCATGGCAATTAAGGGGCCTGGAAAACGTTTTAGCAAGAACTATTACGTGTACAAGCGTAACTCACATTTGAAACACGTAGCTGGGATGCAATCCATCTTTGGATGTGCCTGAAATCTGGGAAAGAGGGAAAAACAGAGCGGGACAAATTATTTTTAAAGTGCTTTACCTGAAATAAAGCACTTCCTTTCAGCAATAAGCAACTTGCTGCATAATTTTTGCTTGATTCATGATGGTTGTGATGGGGAGGCGGAGGGCCCGGGGCAGGGGGGGTGGGATGCTGGCCCTGGGACTGAGACAATAGATTCACATCTGGTAGATGGAAGCTTAGAGCATGAGGCTGCTTTGTTCTGCCTGCCTGACCATAACAGCATTGCCCCGGCTCTCCCTCCTTAATTTCCCCTGGGGAAAATAGGGATGCTGCTCGCCTGATCAGCCCCCACGAGCCACCCAGAGCTGACCTGGTGTGCTCACGGTGCTGCCCTCTTGGGCAGGCTTGGGCTGGCTGCCCTCTTCCATGTAGCCACGGGTGCGCACCCAAATGCCAGATTTTCAGGTTGAACAGGATTGGGATCTAAATGGGCTTAGCTCTCCCAGCTTCAGGAAGCAGGTGAGGTTTTGCAAGCTTCTGTCGCCGCCTGCTACCCGGCCCCTGTGATCCCAGGAGCAGTTTAACAGCAGTGAATCATTTGTTTTGGTTTCTCCCCACCAGGCGCTTGGCTGCAGTGCTTCACACAGAAGCAGTGGGCGTGGGAGAGATGCATGGCTCCTGGGCTGGAGCCTCTCCCGCCAGCCATGAGAACTGGCATCCCACTGCTCCCTGGCCCCACCAGAGCATCTCCTCCTCTTTCCTGACATTAGGGATTTTGTACAGATCAAATCTCCCATGTCCCCATCACACAGGGATACACCAGGGGGTCTGTGGGATGGCTGAAGAGAGGTTGCCAGAGATGAAGACTCAAGAGGGAGCTCAGCTCGGCCTCTTGCTGGAATGAACATTCCAAGGCAGGTGTCTGGCAGTCCCTCAGGATACCTCATCCTCTGCCTCTTCCTCACCACGTTGCCTACCATCAGCCTAGCATCCTTCTCCCATCTCCTTCCTCACATTCCTCCCTTGCCCCATGCCACCGGCCAGTCAGGGAGCAATCTCCTGGGGTGCTCATCTGGCAGCAGTGTGCCAGGCCCAGGGTTGGAAACATTGGTTTTAACTGGGGTTTGGAAAGAAAGTGCTGAAATCCTCTTCCTTCAGCAGGCTTTGTGAGCCCATGGCTCTCTGCCTAGATAATAGCTTTTACAAGGAAGCTTTGGGATTTCCAGACTCATTCCTTTTCCCTTCTTTTTTTTCTGTTTTAGCCCTGAAAAAGGGAGTTGGGCAGCAGAAGAAATAACCCTAAGCTGAAGCAAGAGAATATTCTCCTGGCTTTTCCTTGGTTGGGGCACTTTGCAAAGAGGTAAAGAGGGAGCTGGGCAGGAAAACTAGTGGGAAAGGCAGAATGGAAGAAAGACTTCAGCTTCAGCCCAGCCATGTTAGACATGCTCCTGCTCCCACCAAGACCAAGTGCTCCAGAGATGCTAGAGGAGCGAGTGCCCATGTTACCCCAGCACCTTGCCACTGATTCTGGTAACTGGGCCGAAATCCGTGCCTTGCAGGTGGAATAACCCTGGTTTTGCAAACGTTTCCTTGCTAACAGCTTTGGTAGGAGAAGGGTATGAACTCAGCACTGCTTGTGCCATGGGGGGAGCGAGACTCCTAGTACTCCAAGATTTTGTATCTCTTGGTGCTCTATGGGAAAAGACCTTTTGGGGGGAAATTTTGCCACCAGTAACCGCAGCAGCTCACCCTTCTTGATTAAGCTGCCGACTGCATGTCTGGAGAGATGAGAGTTAATTTTAAAACACCCGGCATCCATGTTGGCAGCAGGGAAGAAGGTTCCCTTGATTTCCTAAGCGCCAGCAAAACCTAAGCTTCTAAACCCTAATCCCTTTCTAAGCCAGAGATGCCAGGCCAGGGCCAAGGACAGAGAAAAACCCCCGCTGTGTTAGCCAAACCAGCTGCACGGCCACCATGGTGGGATGGAGGTGAGTCCAGCCCATCCAGTCAGTAGCCAAGGTGTGGGCTGGACCCACCCCAAAACCCCCCAGCAGTTGGGCCACTTTTTCCCACGCCATCATCGGAGACCACGAGGCGTTTACATCTGTTCTCTCTCTGTCTTGGGTGCTTCAGAGTGAGCGAGTGCTGCGGGGCCATTCCAGCAGCCCCCCCACTGCTCCGCATCCAGCCGTGGGGTGTTTGAGGTGGGCAGAGCCTCAGGGAACCGCAGGCAGGGTGCAGTGCCAGCCGGGAGGGGTGGCCCTGCCTGCGGGGCAGCTCCAGGCCCAGCCCTGCCAGCATCAGGCCAGGTGGGCAGCCCGGGAACCATCTATGGGACTAAAAATACGGGAGAGCACAGTTTTGCTGGGAGCAGAGCGGCACCGGAGGGGCGCCCCCCAAAAAAGTCCTTTACTGCACAGGCCACCGTCACCGCGGGGTAACGCGTCCCCCTGCGAGAGGACATCACCCAAAGCCACCAGGCGTGGGAGCCCCCCCCGCAGCCCAGCGGCCGGGCAGGAACTCGGCTGCCGGGGATGCGCGCAGGCAGCGCTGCGCTGGGATGCGCCGGGGACGCGCAATTTTCGCGCAGCTCCGCACGGCCGAGCCAGGAGCGGGAGGGGGGGGGGATGTCAATGCCAGCTCCCTCCGCGCCGCTCCGCGCCCGCGGGGTGACGTCACCCTGCTCCTGCGCCGCCCGCGCTGATTGGCTGCGGGTGACGTCAACGCTGTCTTTTTTTTTTTCCCTTTTTTTTTTTTTTCCCTCCCCCCCACGCCCCCCCCGCTCCGTTCCCGAGGCATGACCTCATCGCCGGCGCATTCCCGGCGACGCGCGGAGCGGCGCGGAGCAGCGCGGAGGAGCGCGGAGCGGGCACTCCCCCCCCGCACACACACCCCCCCACACCCCCCCGTCCGCGGCATGCGGGCCCTGCGACGCCGGCAGCGGCCGCGCCAGCGGACAGCCCGCGGAGCGGCGCGGCCGTCCGCGCCCGCCGCGCCGGGTCAGTGCATCCCCCTATAGATGTCTATAGGCGCCGGGTCTGCGCGCGGCGCGGGGGGAGAGACGGACGGAGGGACGGGCGGGGGGAAGGGGGGGGCGGCGCGGTACAGCGCGCCCGCATGTGCGGAGCGGAGCGGAGCCGGCATCGCTCCCAGCGCCGGTGGACAGCGCGAAAACATATGTGTACGTGTGTATATGTGTATGTATATGTCGATAGAGGGCTTTGGGTTTTCAAGGGGAAGGTAGAATTATTCTGGCGCTAGGAAAAAAAGGCCGGGGCGGGGAGGGGGGGGGGATGCTGGGGCTGGGGGGGGGGATCAGCCCTGCAGCGGGCTGCGCCGCGGGGATGGGGGGGGGGGGAAGGGGGGGGTAGCGCTCCGCGGCCGCGCATGTCGGGGGCGCCGCGCTGGTTTTCGGGGAGAGGTTGGAAATCGATCCCACTCTTGCCTCCGCGGTGCGCGTTTGCCGGGCGGTGGCGGCGGCAGGTGAGGAGGGGGTTCGGAAGCTGCGGGGAATGCCCACTGTCCTGCGGGGCCGGGGGTTGTCTCTCGGGGGGCTGAGGGCCGGTGTTTGAGGAACCGGCGTTAAGAGCGCTGTGGTTTTTCTGATGATGAAAGAGGTTGGAGTGTCGCCCCGCGTCCTTGGCGTTTCGACGAAGCCGGCATGTGTTCAGCAGCGGGGGTTTTCGTGCAACACTTCACTGCTGCGGCTCCGAAGGCGCTGCTAGCAATTAATGAGTTAAGCTGCCCGTTTAAAATAATCCCCTCCACCTCCCCTCATGTGCACACACCGATTGATCACCCCCCCCTCCACTCCCACCCCCCCCGGATTATTATTTAGTGCTAAATGTTGCTTTCTGTCCCGAGTGTCAGTTGTTTTTAAAGATTCCTGGTTATTTCCCTTATTGATAAATAAGTTCCTTCTCCTTCCTGCTCCCCCCTCCCTTTTCTCCTCCCCCAGAATTAAATTCCTGAGCAACAGCAAAGGCTGATGTCAGTGCTTCAGCTTGCGTTGGGGGAGCTCTGTGCACAGGTCAGTAATTTGCGGTTTCGTTAGAAGGCGGGACGCGGTGCGGTGCTGTTCTGTTGAGGATATTTGGATTTTTCTGGGCACGGATGCGCTTATCCTTCACATTGCGGTAGTTGCCAACAGCTCCCTGGTGGGTGCTGCATAAGCATGTGTGGAAAAGACCTTCCCCATCCCAAGCAGCTAGCGATGACAAACGCATTGGGAATAGTTGCCAGAGGTTCCGATCTCCCTCTAATTCGGGGTAGAAAGGCAGAGCCCTCCCAGGAGATGGTCGGGATGCCCGAGAAGCCCTGAACAGGTAGCGCTGAGGATCGCGCCGGGTAGTCCAGGGGCCATGTTAACCTTGAAAGCAGCTTGCCCGTGGGGTGGTAGTTAACATTCGTGTGCATTGTCTCGTCCTCCTGCGCTGAGGAGAAGGGCTGGGGGCACGGCTGCCTGCGCACCCAAAGGCTGCGGAGAGCTTTGTCTTCAGAAGGGCTGGATGCTCGGGAATTGGCACTCAGGGGTTTGGCCCTACCTCTGTCAGATGGGGTTTGCTCGCAGTGTTGGAGGGCGCCTGTGCCGGGAGGACTCGCTGCAGAAGAGGTTTGTTGGGGTTTGGGGTCTGGTTGGGGGGGTTCCTGCGCTTGCTTTGGTTTTGCTTGTAATGGTTCCCAAAATGAAATAAGCTGCAGCACAGAGAAAACCCTCCTGGCCGTAACTGGAGGTATTTAGGATTTTAAAATGCCTCCAAGGGAGGCAAATTTTGTCTGAAAGAGCCTGGATGTTGGAATGGCTAGGACCAGAGAGCACAGCTGGGCACATGAACAGCAGAAGGATGCCCAAATGCCTCTTTGCAGTGGAGTAGGCAGAAATTTCTGCCCTCAGCCCATTAGCAACACACTTGAGCAGCACAAACCTTGGACTGGAGGGTCTCTGAGCTTAGATGGCAGCATCTCACGCCAAAAGGCTTTTAATCCAACAGATTTGCCCCCCGTGGCTTTCAGTTCTCTCTGCTTTGACGCAAGGTAGGGAGTAGGGAAGGAAAACCTGGATCTGGCATTGCTGTTAAAAATCTAGCCTCAGCCAGGTTTGGGAGAGCTGAGCAAAGTGTCCGGAGTCTTTAGGAGTGTTCAGTGGGGGCTCTGCAAGGAGATTATTCTTGCAAATACTGCACTGTGTTTGTCTGCGTAGCGTGTTTTCGCTGGGTACCAGGCACCTTGCTGAGAAAGCCACTAGGGTGCCTGTCTTTGGAGAGCTTGAATTCACCTAAAATTAAATGCACCACCACTGTTACTACTAGAACACCCCCAAGGACAGCGGTAGCGTCTGTCCCATATTCCCAAACTAGACCTTGGGAGGTGGGAGAAAACTAGCTTCTCCCCCTGCAGCCATGTTCCCCCAAAAAGACCTCCCCAAAGGCTGGAACGCCATTATGGTTCTGGATTTCTGCAATTACTCCTCTTGGTGTGAATACAAGCTGATCCCCGCGCCATCCTTACCCCAGCTGCTTTAATCTACATAAGAGATAGGGAGTGTGTTATAGGTGCTTTTCCTCTTTGGATTTGCTTCATTGCCTTTAAGTGAGGCTGTTCTTAGGGATCACAGGTTGGTTTCTCCAGTGGGCAGGTGCAGAGCATGTTAACACTATCCGGGATGGAAGGAGGAAAAGGAGGTGCTCCAGTGCTTGGCAGCCTTGATTTATGGTGCGGGCTCGAAGGACGCTGCCATCATACTGAAACAGCTCCAGCAAACTGAATCTTGTAGGGAAGAAGGTGATAAAGAGAAGGACCTTGCAAATGCTCTCTCCTCTCTGTTTGGTAGGACAGCTAGGAGGTTGCACTAGCAGAGTTTGTAGACCTTTTTGCTCTCCACCGTGGGTTTAATGGCAGTGTTAAGGGAGAGATGCCTGCAGGAACACCCGGGAACTCCTAGTTCTCCAAGTGCAGCCGCTGGGTCTCACCCCACTCTTTTTCTTGCTGCTGTGCAGAGAAACTCCTGCAGCCGGAGCGACAACACCGACGTCCCGTGGGGAAAGCTTCAACGTGCGTCCCCGTGCCCTCTGGGTTTTAAAACCTGTTTTTCAAGCTTTACATTTCTTCTCTGAAGATACACCTGTCCCATCTGATGCCGAGTGGGAAGGAGACACCTGACGTAATTATGAGCAGGCTTGGGGAGGGTAGGTGAGTGGCCTGGGAACATTTATCAGATAAGAAGCTAAATGAGCTCTCCGCTCAAGATTTTCTCAGACTTGCTCAGGAGACCTGAGTGTACTTTGTGTGCAGGGCTATAACACAGCCAGGGGAATGTGAGGGAAGTAAAAACTGACTGTGCCAAGATGCTCTGCACCAATAGTATCAGGGGCTGCCCTTGAAGCCAGGCAGAGCTTGCATTGTGATTAGTGGCAGTGCAGGTTCCTATGGGGGCAGCGGGTGGTGTATGACACCCTGGTGATGGCCTGATGGCTTTCCTTGCTCCTCTGATGGAGGGGGAGACCATGCATGTGGATGTGTCACATCCCAGAGGGAGAGATGCTCTGCCAGAAGTGGAACTAGCAGCTGAAACCGTGCTGGGATATACCCTGCTTTGGCCATGGCAGGTGCCTTGATCATCCCTTCTCCTCTTTAGCATAAGTTCATGGAAAGGAAAACAAAGCTCTTATCTCTTGTTCTTCCAAGAGCTTTTTGTAGATTTTCTACCCAAAGCCTTTGGGTCAATGCTGTCCAAGAGGCTCCTTTGGCTCTCAACTGTCCCTGCTTCAAGCAAGGAGAGTAAGATTAAGGGAGGGCCATGTTGGAGAGCTATAGCCAGCACAGATTGCTGCCCAGCATATGCTGCAGGTTGCTGTGGCTCCTGTAGGAGCTCCATGGCTCCATCTCTGCTGTTTCTCTCTTCCTTTGAGGTTTTATAGACCCAGATGAACAAGGCAATCTCGGCTGGTGTGCAGGGGGCTGCTTCCTTACCGCACAGAAGCTTACCCAGAGCTTCTGTGGGGTTTTTTTGTTGCTTTGTACCTCCAGTTTCCAAAAGTGACAGGTAGTGCTGGTTTGCATGATGCCTCGAAAGAATCAATATTTCAGAAGATAGGTGAAGCACATGCTGGGGTCAAGAGGACAACCCAGATGTGCTCACTGTAAAGTAGAGAATCTTCCAGTGCAGACAGGGGGCAATAACAGCACAGAATTTCAGGGACTGTGTTGCATGAAGGTGAAATAAGTGATGCATTTTGCACTGGCTTAAATTAAGAGCATCCCAACAACCTGTCCAGCGCTGAAAATCCTTCCTTGATTCTCTTTTTTCTTCCCACTCCTCTTACGCCTTTTCCCGTGTTATTTGCTGTGCCTGGAAAGCCCTTCTGTTCCTGTTTGCCCACCACAATGTGTGCATACATAACTTGTCTGCCTTCGTAGTACCTTGATTAAACCAATCTCTCACATCTCTTGGGTCAGAGACCTTATGTTCTTGAGGAATTTTTCCAGAGCCCTTCAGGGTGCTCTAGCAGCTCACAGATGAGGGTCTCCATGTAGCATTTCTGCATGCTGAGTTATGGGAGGAGCATAATTTCTGAGCTTACTGATGACTGGGAGGAATTTGGTGACCAGAAGGAGAAGCCAACATGTTCTGATGTTGATGTTAGCTCTCCTCTAAGGGAGAGAGGGGTTGGATGAAATGAACTCCTGAGGTCCCTTTCAACCTAAATTATTCCATGACTATTCCATAAATACCCACCATCCTGCTTCTCCCAGGTTTTCGTAAAATACCTGTTATTAGGCAGTGATGGTTAGGGGACATGAAATGAGGTGGACCACTGCTTTGATCCTGTATGGAGATTCCAATGACAGCATGACCCTGGCATCCTCCCCTCCGCAGCACATGTCCTCCAGCCCTGTAATGATGCAGTGCGTCTTTCCGGTTCATCTCTGCCTACCCATGTTACTCATCCGGCGTGTAGGTGTGTGGTGTGCCCGCATCCACGGCTTTTCATCTTGCCTTTTTTCTTCTTTTTAATAGGGGATTTAGTTCTTTGAGGAGTGCTGCTGTCTAAAACTAGCACACGGTAATTCAGCTGATGCAGCAGAAGCACTGGCAGAGATTTCAGTCCATTTATTAGGTGATTGCAGGGGTTTTTTTTTTGGTCAAGCAAGACAAGTCCTTCCCTCGCATTAAACCTGCCTCTGCTTAAATCACACATCTCCCATTGAAATCCAGCCCCTCCTTCATAATGCCAGGCAATCTTTTCTCCAAACAAAGAGGGTCCGTCGGTCTCTGGGGCTGTTGAAAAGAAGCAACCAAGAAGCATCTACAGCATCCGATTGTTTTTCCTTGTCCTCTAATGACCCTCATTTCCAAGCTTTCCATGGCAGCCTGGTCCTCCTTGAGCCATAGCTTGAGTGGAGTTATTCATGCCATCTTCATCTGCCTTGGCCGGCAGCCCTGCGTGGGGAGCGGATGGGCACAGCCTGAGCCTCGCTTGGCACTTGAGGCTGTTGAGTAGAGGGCCAATGTGGAGAGGGTGCCAGCACGGCTGACTTGTGAGCTAGCCTGTGAAAAACTGCTTTGCTGCTGTCGGTGCACCTTGTAGAGATGTCTCTGGCAGCTTTGCTAGCTCGGCGGGTCTGGACCCCGACGCCAAGCAAACCAGGAGCTCTCCTTTACGTCTTATTGGTTACCGCAGGTTCAGCTCTTTCCATGGAAAGTCAGAAGGACACGGCAGGGCAGGAAGGTGACTCAGAGGGACAACCCTCCAGCCAAAACTGCACCGGGACTGTCTGAATTATTCTGTGGGGTGGTGAAGGGACAAAATGCTTCCCACGTGCTGAGTGAAGTTGACTGCAAAAAACCCGAATACAAATCTCTGACTGGGCAGAATCTCCCCAGACACATCCTTTTGTAAAGCACTTGCATTGTACCATTAAAAATAGATCGGTGTGTTCTCCGCTTGCTTTCTGAATGCTCATGCCTATAATTCTGTGTCATCCTCACAATCCCTTCTGCTTTGAGCTTGGCTGCCTCTTTGTCTGGCACCTGAGCAAGGTTCATTCAGCAGTAACTCATAAAGATAAGTGTGAGTTCTGTTGGAGTCTAGCAGGACAGGCAGGAAGGTGAGGAGGACCAAACTGCTCATACAGGGGTCAGCCAGCAGCCCTGAAAGGGCAAAACTTGGAGTGATCAACCATCCTTTCTGTTGCGTGATGTAGAAGCAGGGATGAGTGAGACCTGCTGGCGTGGAAAGGAGTTGTTGGATGTTGAAGCTCTGGGTGGATGTCATGATGTATCTCTGGGGTATTTTTAAACTGGGGTTAAAAATATATATATATATCTCATGCTTTAGTGTCTGCCTGGCGTTGGTGAGGAGAATATTGCTGGGTTTTTTTCCCCTCAGTGAATGAGTTCATCTAATTTACCACCCACAATAGCAGTGTTGATACAGGTTAATAGCAAAAGCCCGTGTTACAAAAGGATGCAATACCCAGTCTCGGTGAAGAGGCTAGGCTGTAGAATTTCATACACAAAGAGCTATGGCGTCTGCCCAGCAAGCTGTGGTTCAGCATGATCAATGGACACATGCTTGTCTGGGGTGGTGGGGATGGAGGAAAACCTGCAAAACATTTTGTTTGACCCTGTATCACCTCAGATTAACTGAACAAAACTACCTGGTAATGAATTACAGCTCCCAAGGGAAAAGGAGACAGTGGGGCCCGAGCATCACCTTTGCCTGTCTTGTGTGTTTTTTCTAGATAGAAGTAACCCCTCGAAACCCAGAATTGCCTTCTCCTTGTGGCTGTCATCAGAGGTAGAGCCTGAGCTGACAAGTACTAATTCAGCCCAAACCTGCAAGCAATTTAACTATTGTGTGCATATATAGGAAATTTAGCAAGCCTTGAATCAGGTGAGAAAAGCCTTGCAAAGCCTGTTACTGCCTTGGGGGATGTCTCATCCCATGGAAAAGCAGCATAGCCCCTTGGATTTGAGTGGAATTCTGGGCTTCCTAAGGAGGGCCAGAGTTTCAGCACGCATAGGGTGGCGTAACTGTGGACATTGGCCTCTGCTGGCTGGGAGACCTGTGCTGGGATCCGCACCTGCACCTCAATTTGCACTTATTATCATCAGAAACTGTGTAAAACCTGCCAGGAGGCAGTGATATCGTTGTTCTTCAGTGAGGCCAGGGGTCCTATTTGTCTTTTAAATATGGGAGACTAATGACACTGCTCTGGGCAAGTGCCAGCAGTTTGCCTGTGTGTTTGCTAGGTGCTTGCTTCACCAACCTTGGCCTCATCCATGACTGTCCCTGACGCTCTGCTGAGGTGGGCAAACTCATGTCACTTGGGATTGTCCTTAAGAAGTGAAATGCTGGTGTATTTATCTGCAGCCTTGAAAAACCAGAGCTTAATCGTGTGCTTTCTTTAACTTAGCATGTAGGTGTCGTGGGAAAACAGCACACAGGTCCTGCAGCCCCTTTTTCCAGGAGACTACAGATGCACCCAGCAGGTATTTATAGTGTTTGGTGCCCTAGGAGAGAGCTGGGCCAGCCCTGATGAAGTATCTAACTGCATACCTTTCTGGGCTGCTTCTGTCTTCTCTTGTTGCTAAAAGGCAAACAAGCTGCTGGAGATCCCTGAGATAAGCCTGATGGCCCCATGGGGTCATGCAGCAAATGATGGAGATATCAGCCAGTGGGTAGCATCAGTAGGACTAGACTTCCCTTCTCCAGTGTGGCATGTCCTCTGTGATGTATGCCAAGCTGATCAAAGCAGAAGGTGCTTTCAGCTTTGAGATGAGAGCCCGGCCAGCTCTCAGCTTGGCAGGATGGAAATGGGATAGCTTTGGTATTAGAAAGCTGCGTGCTTGGGAGCTCCATCCTCAGCATGGGCAAAGAGAGCGATTAAATGTCTGGCTAGTCATGGATAACCTTTGGCCTTGGATTTTGTAGGCTTTAAAATGAAAGCTTTTGTGTAGACTAAAGGGGAAAACCATATAAATCATGTTAAAAGCACAAGCCTAAGAGGAGGAGATACTGGCCTCATCATCTAGACTCCAGCTAAATTCCTTTCCTTGCTGTTCCTGCTGGCTTTTCCTGACCAATCTCCAGACTGACCACCACAGCTGCAGTCAGAAATATTTCTGGGAATGGCCACTTTGCAAATCCTTAAATGCACCTGGGTCACTTTAGTGAAAGCTGGCTGGGAGGTGGTTGTGTTTGCAGTCATAGCCCATCCAAAGCTGCTGGCACTGCATCAAGTGGTGGGAGAGGATGAGAGACCTCTTCACTTGGCTAAACTGCAACCAGAAGAGCCGATCTGCCTTCTTGGGATGAGGGGTGCATGGGAGAGACCCCCTTGCAGCTGGGTATGACTTGACTCCTTTCCTTTAATCCCTCTGTTCTGTCTGTGGCTTGAGCGTGAGCAGCCCCGAGCTGCCCCATGCCACCAGCCACCTAGCTGAGGCTGACCACCCCCGTGCCAGGGCTGCTGTGTGTCTCCATGCCATGTCCCTCAGCCAGTGTGAATGCACCATCTGGCACTTTGCTGAAGGACACCCTGGTCCTTCAGCCATGTCCTCCAGTGGAAAACACCTTTGGGACTGAGGGCTGCAGGTGCAGAGGGGAAACGGGAGGCACGGGGAGGAGAGTGGGTGCTGTTTAGGCATGTGCAGCTCCCTGCAGGGCTCCCCACCATGCTGCTCCCAGCCTACAGGAACTGAGACTGCGGCATAGAAAGGAGGAGGAGAAAAAAAAATTAAATCACGAGATCAGCAAGCAGCTGGGCCTGAAACCCTGGCAAAGGTGCAGTGGCTGCCTCGCGTTGATGTGATGTGGCAAGGAGGGGAGGCTTCCAAAAACCCTTGCTGTGGGTGTGCAGGGGCTCTCGTCCCGGGCAAAGGATGCCTGTGGTGCATAGGGAGCAGAGATGGGGATGTGAGATCAGCGTGGATGATGCTGAAGGGGAGTCCTCTGTCTGCCTTGGGAAAGCCCCTGTGGGCTTCTGAGAGGTTAGAGCAGGGCAGTAGACCGCATTGCCATCTTACCTGTATCTGCATACTGCTGGGGCTCGGGAGATGTTATTCCTCCCCATCTTTGAGATCCACCGTGGAAAGGTGAACAAACAGACTTTGTATCTGGGTTAGTGGATGTGGTTAGTGGTGTTTCCCAGCCTCATTTTAAGGAGCAAAAAAAAAAAAACAAAACAAAACCAAAACCCACTCAATTTTTCCATTGTCAGACAGAAATCTTTTGTGCTGCCTTTTAAAGGGACCTTAAGTAGCTGCTAAGAAATCATCAGCGGTTACATCACCTCCAAAGTGGCTACCGCAGGCACCTGACAGCTTTGTCCCACTGCCACGCTGGGGGATGATTAGTGCTCCAAATTCCTTGCCCTTGGAGAAAGCCTGCATCTCTCACTGAGAGGGAGAAGCCACTACACTGTTCGTGACGACGTGAGTGGCAGGAGGGGCTCAGTAAATAGGGTGCAGTTCACAGCAGATGGGATAGAGCAGGGGGACATGTCCTGGAGTTTCCTAACCCCATTTCATTTGTTAAGATGGGTTCATCAGCTCACGCAGGACCCAGGCATCTTTTCGGGAGTGAGCTCAAGGCACTGCAGTAGCATTGCCTCGGGTTGGAGACGCAGCCGTTGCCTGGCAGCTGCAGGTTTCCAGGGAAACCAGAGGTGCTAACTTGTTAATGAGCCCCACGTCCCTGATTGCTGCTGCAAAATAATAATAATTAGTAATAGGCCCGTGATTTAGGAATCCCTCAAACAGCATGAGCCTGCCGAGGGGAGTTCACTAAGTGCCGAAGCACTTGAAAGAAATGAGGAGATTGGAAGGGAAAAAAGGATGGGAGGCTTGGCAAAAGTGCTGTGTTTTACATCTTAATAAGTGTCTGGAGAGCTGGGGGATGGTGGGGTCTTGCCAGTGTCCCAGCAGTAAGTCTGGGGCTGGTGGCAAGGCTGACCTGGGTGGATGGAGAAGCTTGGACAGGCATCATCTCATTGCAGGGCTCAGAGGACATGGATATTTCCCCAGGTGAACTGCAGGGGGAAAAGCCAGATCGCTTAGTTTGGTGATGCTGGGTCCTTGGTGGAACAGCAGTTCTTTGGGAAAGGCTGCTTTCACGGGTTACTGGGCTTAAACGAGCAAGCGTTCCTCTGTGATGCTTTTATCCCTTGGTAAACTCAAGGTAGAGAGGCTACCAGCAGAGCATGCTCCTGGGATGAGCATCACAGGGAGCGTGCTGTAGATCCAGTGTCACTTCCATGATGGAAATGTGTTCATGGGATCAGAGCTGATTCCCACAGCAAAGCTGACCTGCCTAAGGTGGCAAGGGGAGTATCTCCTCAACTGGACTGTGTATGAAGAGTAGAGCTCTGCAGAACACAACTACTTGGTGCAGAGGGTAGACATACCAGTTAATGAGGTTTATGGTCGCTACAGAGACATGCTGACCTGCCAGTTGATGTCTCCAGTAAAAGGGAAACCAGATCTATGCCCTTCCCATACCACATCTCTCAGCTAGGGACGTTGTGCAAGACAAGAAATTAAGGGAAGTGGACTCTACCTTAGTCACCTGTGTTGGGCCAGCACGGGGATGAGTTCCCATGGTCTGTCATGCTACACAGATAGACTCAGGCTGGGGTGTATTTTGGGTTTTCTTGCTGTCTTTCTTGGCCTAACCAGAAGAGGGTCACAGCCAGATTGAACACTTGCTCTTATCCTGTCTTGCTGCGCACATCCCTGTCACACTTGTCTCATGTGGACAGCACCCCTCACATCCATGGAGGTGATGCGAGGGACAGAGTCCCAGTGAGCAGACAGTTGACCCTGTCTGTGCACTAGCTCTGCCCGTCTTTCTGTCCCTTGGCTGTGGTGTGGCCTCTCCTGCTTGGCTGTCCCCATTCAGCTAAGCCATGTGCCCATCTCCTCATTACAGGCACTCCAGGGAGAGGTGGGATTAAAGGATTATGGTAATGTTCTTCACGAACACTCAAGAAGATTAAGATGGCTTTAATAAACTGATAAGAGAAGGACACAGCTATGTTTCTGAAACCCTAATTTAGGTTCCAGGTTAACCTTTTCCCCTGGTCTCCTGTCACCATGGTGAAAAGATCTTTTACTTCATCAGTGCTCCATGGCTATGCCTGTTCCTTCAATTTTCCTTTTGACCAATCTGAGCAGAAGCAGAAAGATATCTTATTTCCTTCTCTGGTAGCCTTCCTTAGGTATGGAGGCATTACAGCTCATTCTTCTCAGACACCATCTCACACACAGCCTGTAAGGTACTGTGAAGGTCTTATAGGTTCTTCTGGTTCCTGGGGTACCTGTTAGCTGGGGGTGAACCCATCAGCCCTCAGTCTGGCTTCAAAAAGTCCTGTGTTTGGTAGTAGAGAAGTGGTTCATCTGCCTTTGACCTTGCTGGACATATTCTTAGGGAAATATCTTGGGTCTAATGACAAGGTTTACAGCTCCCTACAACCACACTCAGTTGCTCATCAGCCTCATAAAGCCTCCTAGAAAGAGGGGCAGAATGGACCAACCATGCCTTGCCTTCTACCATGGCTTTTGGGTGGAGCTGGGAGTGGGACCAGCCTGATGTGTCACACGTGTCTGCCACCAGGTCCACCTGGGCATGCTGGAGTGGACGTTTATCTGGTTCTGCAGGAGGGAGGAATTAACTGAGCTGGGAAGCTTCCTCATCTGTCTTCTCCAGTCTCTTCTACTCAAGATCCTGGTTGTCTGTCTGAACTTCATGCATGGAAGGCCTCTTCTGGATGGGTTTGTCTCAGAGTGGTTAGGCAATCAAGGATCTGTTATCTTGCACAGACCTCTCTACGTCCAAGACTGCCAAAGTTTACCCCTTGCTCATTATCTGGAGAGCAGATAGCATGTTCCCTCCGGAGGTACTGTGCAACGTGTCCCCCCATGATGGATCACTCCTTCCTCTCTCTTTGGTCTTTCACTCTCATCCCTCTGCTGCGGTATTATCCCCATCTTTTTTGTCTGTTGACTTTCTCCAGTCCCCTTTTATTTCTTGAATGTAATTGGAAGAGCCAAGAAGAATTCACAGCCTGGTGTCCTGATGGGGAAGAGAGGCAGAAAGTGATTTGGGGAATGGGGTGTGAAAGGAAGACGAAGGGGAAAAGCTGGCTAATTTGCATCCTTTCTGAGTGCCCTGGCTCTATAGCCAAGGTACAGCAGGGGGTCTTCTGGCAAGGCGGTAGCGACGTAATGAGGTGTGTCATATCCCAGCAGGAGCCAGCCTCGGTCCCCCTCAGACCCCCTAATTAGAACTGTTTCAATTTTTAAGCCCCCCTGGAGGAGGGCTGGGGGGAGGCGGGGGGAGCAGGGTTCCTGTGGCGGGGGGATCGCCAGCCACCTGCTGAGGGGGCAGCTCTAATTGGAGTTGCTGTGAGGAGCCACAGAGTGACAAGCTTGCCGTGAGGCTGGGGACAGCGATGCCGTAGTGCTATGAGGCTGCCAAAATGCTTTGTGCCAGGAGGGGCCATCACTATTGTAGCTTTTAGGGGATTTTCTTCCCCACCTCCCCCAATTTAAATTAACGTGTTGGCAGAGGCAGCAGGGGTGCGATACGGGGACAGGGGAGGATTGTACATTCTATTGTGGCCTCATATTGGAAGCTTGGATCCTGAGGCTAAAGACTGGGACATCTACCTCCTGCTTTGGGAGGCAGGTCTGGTACCCAGGAAAGTTGGGGCTGTTAATGCTGGAGTCATGAGTCGCGGTGAATGATGGAACCCCCATCCTCATACTCTGTGCATTTCCATCCTTTTCGTGCAAGCTGTTGTCCCAGTTTGGTGACTGGTAAATGAGGTCCTGACAGTTTCACCCAATAGCATGTCCTACCCAAGCATCTCTTCTGTGTCTTGAGCTACCATTGCAGTAGGTGCCTGCACGGCAGAGACTTGAGATGTAGGATTTTCCAAGAACTGCTGGCTTACTGGGATCGGGGTGACTCGTAAACCTCCTCTAGTCCAAATCTTGGCCCTGCAGAAGTCAATGAAAATCTTTACGCTGCCTTTTCAGGCACAGTATTCATAGTCCTCCTAATTTAGATGCATTAAAGCTTCCATGGAACAGCTTGTGGGTTCTCTCTAAAACACCGTCTGGCAGGAACAAGAGGAGCCTGGTAATAGCCCAGGCTTATTTTCTGAATGACTGCAACAGCATTAAAACCTAATACCATTAAAACATGCCTGCAATGACGTGTGCCATTAAAACCTAAGAAGACACCCTGAGGTGAATGCCCCCCAGCCTGTCTATTGCTCTTGCAGACTCCGTGGGGGGCATGGTGGAAGCTTATTCTTCTGGTTGCACTTCAGAAGGCACCAGGCTCGACCCTCCTCAACTCCTAAGATGGAGCCTGGATATGTACCACTGTATACAACCCCTCTTTCAAAGTCTGTGTAAGTTAGATGCTGGAAAACAGTAGCAGCCTTGGAGCCATCTCAGTCCAAGTACAGCTTCCCCAGTTTATCTTAATTCCTAGCCTGTTTCTTGAAGGCAGGAGTGAAGGTCAGCTCAACTTTTTGGCTTTCAAGAGAGGTCATCTTGTCTTGACTTGCCAGGAGGCAAGCTGGAAAGATACCCGTGAGCAGGGTCTGATAAAAAGGCAGGTGAAATCCAGTGTGAAGTGATGGACATGGGTGAGGAAGCCTGGTCTGGTGGTGTGCACCCTGAACTAGCTATTTTCATGTGGCAGCAAAACTTCAGAGCTGAGCTAAGCTGCTTCTGTGAAACCATTAGCTCTGTGCTCGGCAGAGGTCAGGAAAAGCAAATTGGTTCTGAGGAGCTGTTGGGCTGGGAACAGGGAAAAGAGGAGACACCTTGCCCCGTACAGATCCCTGGTGTGCCTGCCCTCAAACATAGCGTGTTTGCCCCCTGGCTGAGGAGGCAAAAGGTGCCTGTGCAAAAGGCAGCTCTGTAGATGCTGTAACCTGAAAGGCTCCTAAACAATGTCTAAATGTGTTGACAACTGTGGAGAAGGTTGAGCGGCCTCTTCCAGTGTAAGTAGTAGGGGTCACCCAGAGGAGCCATCGGTTAGCAGATTTGGAGAAAACCAGGGGAAAGTCTTCTTCACCATACCTGGCAAGACATTCCATTCCCTGCCACCAGTCACTATGCCTCCTAAAAGCTGACATGGCTTCAAAAAGCAATTAGACAAATTAATGGAAGAAATATAGCCCTCCACTGAGGGCTACAAATACAACGAGAAAACCTCTACCGTGGGCAGCTCTGGAGCCATAGATGCCTGCAGGCTGGGAGAACATACCTAGAAAGCGTGGCTTGTTGCACTCTTACACTTTTCTGAAGGCATCTTCTGAAGGCCAAGCATTTGGGGACTTGGCCCAAGATGAATGTTATGTACTGCCCAGCTGACCGGTTGTCTTCTCCTTCCCTCTCTTTCCAGGTTCAGCACAATGAGTTGGCATCCTGGGTGTTAGCAGCGTGAGGAGACCAGGACAGCTGCTGCCCTGCATACCCCTTGTCCCCTCGCTCGTTCCCCTCGGGGAGACGGGTGCTGGTGTCCCTACCCTGCCCTTCTGCCCCTTGGCCCTTACTCGCCATAGAGGGGACAGGCCCGTTATGGCTGGAGACAGGCTCCCACGCAAGGTGATGGACCCAAAGAAACTGGCCAGCCTCCTGAGGAACGGAGCAGAGGGCACTCTGGTCATTGACAGCCGCTCCTTCGTGGAGTACAACTCCTGGCACGTCCTCAGCTCTGTCAACATCTGCTGCTCCAAGCTCGTCAAGAGGAGGCTCCAGCAGGACAAGGTCTCCATCACAGAACTCATCCAGCCCTCCTCAAAGATGAAGGTAGGGGATCTGTCCCTCCCCTTTCCTGGTGGATGCTCACACCCTCTTCCTTTCCTGGTGGGATGCAGACTGGCCTAAGGGCTGGTCTATGGCCAGTGTGTGCATCCTCCTCTTCCATTGCTTGACTCCATTATCTGCTGGCATCTCTCTGGCACCCTTTGAAGAACTGGTGCATGAGCTCATGCGGCCACAGGGCTGTCCGGGGGGTACCTGTTCATTCCCACCACCCCAGTGATTGGGCTCCCTGCTCCAGGAGCCCTCCCCAGACAAGTCTAACAGGTATATCAGCCTTTGGACTTGTCCTACGCCAGCAAACAACCCCCCAAAGCCTTCCTGGAGCTGTAAGCTTAATCCCCTGCTAAAAACTCTTCCCCTCCCCTCTGTCATCTCTAACTCCATTCAGGGACATGTAATCCTCCTCCCCTGTGACGCCAGAAGCTCTTATCCGGTGTCATGGCATATTATCTCTCCCAGGCTCCTCTCTCTATCGGTCCCGGTTAAATAATAGAGGTGGCTCCGAGCCACGGAGCTGGGATGGAGCCCCGGCCAGAGCTGCTGCGGGTGCCCCCGCGGTGCCACCGGCCGGGTCCTGTCCCTGCCGAGGCGCTGCCGGTGCCGGGGGGGGGGGGGGGGGGGGCGGGGCCGTCTGTGCCGGGCTGGGGGCCGCAGCCGCGGGGTGGTTTGCCGTCGCAGCCCGCCCTCCCGCCGGCTCGCTTTTTACCGTGTGCTCCCCCCCCCCCCCCCCCCCTGNNCCGTGTGCCCCCCCCCCCCCCCCCGCCTTGTAATTTTGTGGCAAAGCGAGGGTAATTCAGGCGATTAATCAAATGCTGGGCCCAGCTGGAGCCATCTGCGTCGTGTGTCCCCCCCAACCCCCCGCCCCGCGAAGCCACCGCCGTCCCGCATTGGCTGCCGGTGACATCACCCCTCCGGGATCAAGGGGGCTGGCGGGAGGTGGGGGGGGGGGGGGGCCTCCCGCCAATCTGCGGCGGGGATGCTGCGGGCTGGGGCGATTTGGAGGGGATTGCAGGCGCTGATTCCTGAACGGCTTTAGCTGATTTTAAATCCCCGGGAGAATAAAGCAGAATAATCAGTTTTTCGCCAGGCAGCGCCCTCCTCCCGGCGAGGGTCACCTCTGCAGTGGCCGCCGTCACGTGGAGCGGCAGCAGCAGCCGCCAAGGCGATGCGCAACATGGTGGGGGGGGGGGAGGAAGAAGAGGAGGAGGAGGATGACGGGGAAGGGGGAAGCATGGAAGAGTTAACGTCAGCTGACGCCGGCTTCCCTGCAAACCTGCAGCTCGGCAGCCGCAGAGGAGCAGCGGCTCCCAAAGGGGTGGGCTGCTCCGCCCTGGCGGTCCCTGCTCTGTCCCCAAGGAAGGAAGGAGCAATCGCCTCCTCCCCGCTCCTGGATCATTGCGTAATGGTCCAGGTACCCGCTGGGGAGGTGATTACAACCAGGGATGCTGGGGATGGGATGGTGGAGGAGAGGCGTTGCCTCTTTAATCCACAAATTTTTCCTTTTTTTCTTTTCGGTAGGGCGAAATCTCTCCCGGCGCATCCGCGAGCAGGAGGCAGTGTGTCCCCGCTGCCACTCAGCCCTTGCCACACTCCCTGCTCGCGTGCTGGCTCTCCCAGTGCACGCAGACTGGGAATTAATTAAGCTTCAGGGCACCCTTGTGGGATTAAGCCACTTGCCCTGGGAAGGTGGAGGGGGGAAGCAGATGGGGTCATCCAGCATAAAGCAGGGGTGGTGCTGTGTCTCAGGGTGTCCAAGCCTTTTCGTGCACGTACCTGCAAGCTTGCATTTTGAGGTGATAAACTCTCCTCTCCCCCTTCCTCTTTCCTCCACGACACCGATTTCAGCCTCTTGGATTGCAGATGTATTTTGGGACCCCCAGAAATCAATACGGTCTGCTGCCTCCAGGTGCACAGACCCTCAGAGGGGGATGCTGGAAGCTGGTTTAGACCTCCATTACCCCCTTATCATTTCCCTGCCTCCACCTGCCATCACTGGCCCGTTCCACCCCTGACTCTGCTTTGCCCCTGGCTCCCCACACCGAGGCTGGGGGAGGTGGTGGGGCGAAGCAGGGGAGGACGGGGGGCACGGCTGGCGTTGGGAGCAGATGGCAGGAAGGGTGACATCAGTGGCGCGATTGTCCGGCCCCATTATTCCTCCTGATGGGCCTCCCACCCTCCTCCCGTTTCCTGCTCCCGGCCGGCCAGGGCTGCTGAGACAAAGGCAGCCGGCAGCAATGTGGGGCTGCCCGGGCAGAGAAAGGGCAGCCCTGAGCCCCAGCCTCATCCCACTCCTCCTCACCTTCCCAGTGCACAGAGAGCTTGATCTGTGCATCCTGGCTCGGCGGACAATGCCCTGGGTGGCAACTGCCTTTTGGGAAAGGGACTAATACAGATGCACAGCCCTCCCCTCTGTTCCTCCTGTGTATGCACAGACAGGGGGGATGAGGGCATCTGTCTAACTTGCTTTTCCCAGTGCTTGCACCCCTCTTTCCCATACCACTGTTAAGGAAGGGTACCATTAACACTGCTTCTGGATGCTGCTGTCTGGAGGAGCGCTGGGGGATAACAGCAGCTTCCGGCATTTTTTGGTGCAAGGAAAGGAAAGGGCCATTTGGTGGGAAAAAAGAAATGGGGCAAAATAAAAATTCCTTTGTTTTTTTCAATGAAATATGTCTACAATTGTGGTCACAGTTAAGCCACCGCTCCCTGAGCCCCATTGTGCACTGCGTCCCGCTGGGCGTGTGCATCTTCCCATGGTGCCCGGCTGGGAAACTGCAGCAGCAATTCATCTCCCGATTAGCAATAGTATCACTCTGCACAAAAATGGTACCAGTGTAGTGCTCTGGTTTTGTTTTTGAACCCTTCTCTCAATACTAACAATAATAAATTCTCCCCGTAATAAATTCCAATAACAACTGGAATAATTCAGCCCTTTGGTGCAGTTTCGGGGGCAGAGGTTGTGGGAAATTCCTGCTTGGGGTTTTTACTACAATTTCTTGAGGGAAATGTTGAAAATATCATTTCTTCAAGATCCCCCTGGAAAGTCTTTCCACCTCTTGACCTCTTCTCACTTCCTGAAATGTAGCTATCTCCAGAGCGGCTGTAGCCGTGCTCTGAGGCATGACAGGGGTCTCTTCGGGCGATGGGAATATTTATTTATTTGCGTTAGGAGCATGGCTCTGCAAGCAGCTGTTTTGCTTGAGGGAAAGCCGGGGCTTAGTTTTGAGCCATGTGCCTGGCTGCTCTTTATGTTGATGGAAGCCCTGTTATTTCAGCGGGGTGATTCACTGTGTTTTGAAACAATATGTGACTGAGATGTCGGTAGTAATTGGGATAATAAGAATAGCTTGCTCTTATCTTAGCCTGGATCACCTGTAGAGCTCGTCATCCTTGCTTGGCAGCTGGGAAGAGGTGGAGCAGGGACCCGCACTGTGTTGAACCATCCAGTGCCCAGGACCAAATGTCCATAAGGGAGTTACCTCCAGCCAGAACCGAGGAGGGTGTTTGGGAGCACTGGACTTGGCACAAATGCTATGGGTGGTCTCAGCTGGGGTTTGGTTGGAGCTGTTGGTCGTGTGATCCCTGCTCTGGGCTGGCCTTTTCCCATAGCTGAGTTGCTGGCAGTGGGGAGGTTTGTCCCTGGGGAGGTGCCCTGGGCCAGCAGCTTTTCAAAGGCATGCACAGGTTTGCAAACCCCACTGAGCATCTAATTGGGGCCAAAAGATTTGCTGTGCCTTGGCCCTGCTGTCCCTTGCTGGCTGGATTTGGGGACCCTTTCTGGAGGGTGATGCCTGGAGGTTTGATTACTTCAGCAGTCTTGGGCTGATGGGCAACCTCCATGGGAAAGCTCTCGCCATGGAGGTGCTGCTCCTCAGAACCACTCCTCTCTTGTCAGCCATGTCCCTGGCAGAGGCAGGAATCTGATCCTGAGTACCTCTTCAGCTTTCTCCTCTTCCTCTATCCCTGTTAGCTTTTAACCTCCATATGGTTAAGGTGACAGAAGGGGCAGTGCCTCCCCCTACATATCAGGAGTGCATGAGGTTAACGGGAAACCCACAGACCAGATTAGGCATCTCCCTCTTATTTCCCTATGTGGCAAGGAGCTGGGGTGCTGTTGCGGGCTCCTCGTGTGCTCCATGAGGGCTCCTCGGGACCATCCTGCAGGCATCTTTGCCCCAGCAAGTGCAGTATTTATTTCCTGCAGCCAGGCCATGCGAGGCCAGCGCTTGTTTGGCATTTACATTGAGTGAAACATTATAACTTTAATAAGATATAAACCGTGTCACACATCTCTGCCGTCGCTCAGCAACCCTGCAGTAATGGCCCAAACAAAGCCTCCCCGTGCGGAGGGAACAGTAAATCCTATTGTGGGATAATTCTGCTCAGCCAGAGCTGGTATCTCCCCTGCACCACCCCGGCCGGGACGACCCCCTGCCCTGCTGCAGCTCAGTCCCTGCTTTTAGGGGAGATGCTTTTGCTGGCATGGGCTTCAGGCTGCGGACTGTCTTTTCAGGATGTGCTAAGGGTGTGCTGAGGGGGGCTTAAAGGGGTAGTGGCCTTGCTAAGGACTGGTGGGCTCCCACCTCTGAGCTGGCTTGGCAGCCACCATGTTTTCCTCCAGCTGTGCTTGGGATGGCCTCCTGCAAAAGTCCTGCTTCAGGGATGGCCGAGGAGGAGATGCTGGGGTAGATCCTCAGCTGGCTTACCCCCAGGTGGCTCTCATCATTTTTCAGTGTCTTAATTTAAAATTCCCGCATCCTTTTCTCTTCCCTCTTAGCCAGATGCTGCCTTTTCATCCCTCCCGTCATCCCTTTGACCTGCCATCTCAGTTTTGCTCTCCCGTGCTCGGTGCTGGGCTGGGGACAGGCAGCTCCTTTGAGCTCCCCCCTCCATATTGCAGAGCTGCATGCGGTGGCCCGGCAGGGATGTCTGCTGGTGCGGGGCCGTCCTTTTGCTGCAGCGAGGAGACGTGATGAGCTCAGCTAAATCGGTGCACCCTGCAGTTTTATTTGGATGGCGCTCACGTTGCTGAGCAGGGAAGCACCTGCAGCAGGGTGTGAAAGCAGCATTAATATTGACAGCAACCCCCAGCGAATCTGCTCTGGTGATAAGATAGCACATAGCAGTGAGACAGCAAAAGGAGGTGGGTGTCCGTGACTGGTTCCTAGTTTAAGTGCTCTACTAAAGGGATTTCGGAGAGGGATGGGCAGGGGATGGGAAATGGGCAACTCCAACATAAGCTGGTGGAGAGAGAGGCTCGACCCTGCCTCCCTGCCCACTGCTGCTTCCTCCTCTTCCCACACAGTGATGGATGTGCCTTAACCACACCAGCTGGGCGGGCAGGCACTCGCAAAGCAATCGTGTGGCATCCATCAGGCTATTCAGTGAATGCGCTCAGCCGTGCCTCTGAAGGATTTTTATCTTCTTTTTATGCACAGACCTTCAGGTAGACGTAGGAACGTCCGGCTGCGCCTTGAATGCTCTTGCTTCAATCAGGGCATGGGGGGACTTCTGCCTGAAGACACCTGCCTGCTTGCGGGGTACCCCACCATCTCACCTGCCCCAGAGACCCTGCAGTGGCAACAGGGCTGGGTGTTGTTTGTGGCATGTAAAGTCACATGAGAGCAGTCTGGGAGCTGTTTTCCCTGTACCCTAGCATATCTCTGCCATGTGGAAGCCCCACCATGCATTACAAACAGAAGAAAGAGCATCCCCCTGAACATCCACAGAGCTAAAGAGCAGATTTTCCCTCTTCTTCAGCCTTCAGGGGTCACCTGCAAGTTTGGGTTGAGCTTCCAGAGAGGTAGTGCCTACAGAGGTGTTATTGTAGTGGGTACAGTGTCTCCGGGTTGAGCCCTGAAGAGCTGTTGCTCTAGCCCCACTCTCTCTAGCTGCAGCACGAGGACTGTGCTGGGAGCACCCCTGCCTGCAGAACCACCCCCATATCCCCATGACACCAGTCAGGCTGAAGGCAAAGTGGTGAGGAGGTGGTGAAAGAAGTCATGGTGCCTTCTGGAATGTGGTTAAATAATGGCAAGTTGAGGGTGGGCAGTGGTGAGGAGTGACCCTAATTGGGTAGGACTCTCAAAAGTGCTCACAGTTGGTGGGGCTGCTCCAATAGGCATCTGTACTGACACACTCACTTGTAGTTGTGGAGCAGAGTCCCAGCTTGGCCAAACCCTTCATCTGGTGAGCAAAGCCAGCTTCTGGGGACTGCATGGAGCTGGAGTGTCCCATTTGTGTGACTGCTAAATTG
This sequence comes from Scolopax mira, assembly GCA_004320125.1. NCBI lineage: Eukaryota > Metazoa > Chordata > Aves > Charadriiformes > Scolopacidae > Scolopax > Scolopax mira. The sequence continues at coordinate 507,999 of BJBW01000517.1, read as the reverse complement.
AGTTTTACTTCCCATGGTGGTGTGGGCAGCAGCATCCTCAGCACTATTTCTCTGACGCCTGGTACTCACTGTTCCCCTGCAGGTGGAAGCGGAGGAGCACCAGGACGTGGTGGTCTATGACCAGAGCACGAGGGATGTGACCGGCTTGGCTGCTGACAGCTTTCTCTCCATCCTCCTGGGCAAGCTGGACAGCTGTTTCCACAGCGTCTCCATCCTCACAGGTAGGAGCCCTGGGTTACCACTTCACCTTGTGCTCATGCCCTTAAGTCTGGAGTTACGGAGCTGTGCCTGCATGTGTCTATCTGCACCTGCTTTCCCAGCCATCAGTGGCTGTGGTGGCGGAGGCTGGCATTGCTGGGTCCTCCCCATGCATTCATTCCTTGCGCCGTCTAGTTTCCCACCACTGCACCCACCAGCCGGGGTGAGCGAGAGAGGAGGGTAGGGAGGGGTTGCAGTGGTATGGATCCAGCCACACAAAAACTGCTATTTGTTCTCCCATCCCTGTGCTGCTTCAGCCACAGTGAAGATGCCAAGAGCTGGACCCAGTTCAGATGCTCTGCTCCCTCTCGCTGCTGTTAAAGGCAGGGCAGGAGAGGAAATCCATGGATATGCTAGGAAGAGGAATGAGGGCAGGAGCAGAGGGTCATCACTGGGTCTGCTGGAGATTATGTTCTCTGGGCATAAGCATGCAGGCAGGAGGAGGAACACGCTGCCCTAATTACAGCCCTTCTGCAGAGCAAAATGGGAGACAGGTATGATGAATGAAACACTCCCACCCAGCAGAGAAGAGGAGAAAGAGGCAGCAAACTACTGAAAGGAGAGTTCAAGCTGCCTTTAATTCCCCATGGCTGCAATGGCTGGGTGTCTGCCTGCCTGGCTGCCCACCTCCAAGCTCTCTGCCTCTGGGGTGGGGTGGGCAGGCACTGCCCCACGCAGCCCCTCAGTCCCACCGAGCTCAGCCTGGCTCCTAGATAGTGCTGAAAGCAGAGAGATGGGGATCATCTCCATTCCCTAAGCCCATCCTCATCCTGTGACTATTGCGTACTGAGGTGGAGGGTGCCAACCTCTGTGTCCCCAGGACATCACAGGAATGGAGGGAGCAACCGTACTTGCAAACCCAGCAGTGTGACAGACCCTAGGACGGGGTAGTTGTGAAGGGTAAGGTGGCACAATCAAGTGTCGTTCAGGGAGCCTTGACCATGCAAGGCATGGGTAAATGCTGTTGACTCAGAGCAACTGCGTTGTGGTGGGGAGAGCAGAGCAGAGAAATAGTGGGAATAAACTACCCAATCCAAGGGTTTCAAAAGCAAGCAGCGCCTACACGAAATCACATTAAAGCTAATTAACGTGGCCCGGGTTGCAGGATCTCTGCCAAGGCCCGTGCTGGAGGATGCAGCCATGAACTTGCTATGGCCACCCCTAGCCTGCCCCAGCAGCCGTGCCTGCAGCTCCAAGGTCATCCCAGTATAAACAAGGGCACGGCTTGGCACATGGTGCAGGAGAAGAAGAAGGCGGATTCGGTCGCATCTGGGAAGGAACCTGCTTAGTCACCAGGACGGGTCAGGAAACAGCCTTTGCAGCTGACCTTGGCACCCCCCACCCCGCCACTGCTTTCCCAGGGCTGTGTGCTGGCTGCAAACCCCCACCCCTGAGTCGTCCTGGAGAAGGGACAGGGCTCGGTGAGATGGCCTTTAAAGCTTCAGAGCCTTCTCCTCCCTGGGAAAGTGAGGAGAGACTTGGGGGACCCCGCTCACATGCACAGCTTGCCCCACGCTGGGTGAATGCCATCGGCATGCCACCCCCATGGCCATCAGCATCACCACTGCTGAGACCCTTATGAGCAAACCCGCACCCTGCTTGGGCGCACGCATCCTCCATCTTCAGGGTGGCCATTTCCATCTCCATGGGCGGCAGGAGCCCTGACCCCAAAGCAGGGGCGCAGCTGTGCTGGGTGCCAAGCAAAGCTGAAACCTCCCTAGTTAAAAGCGCTGCCAGGCTGCAGTCTGATGGGGAACACGGGCTGCCAGCAGGTGGAAAATATGGGAACCAAAATGTAGAACACTGGGTCATGGCAGAGGCCTTCTACATGGAAATCGTGACTGGAAGCGGCTGCAGAGAGCATCCGGGGGAGGCTGGGCCCACTTGCCAACATGCACAGCTCCCTCCTGCCTGCGGTGTCGGCAGCAGCAGGGTTGTTTTAAAGGCAGCTCTTAGGAGGTGTGAGGGGGGAATGTGTAGGCTGGGCTGATTCTGACCCCTCACCCTGGTGGGGTTTAACCTCTTAGTCTGCCCGCTCTGGACTCGAGCACCTCATCCTGCCCTAGCCCAATCTGTGTCCTACAAGAGGTGCCTGGGTCCTCCCTGGTGGTGGTGTGTGACCCCAGTGGGGAGTCAGGCTGGCAAGGGCTGCCAAAATCTCAGGGTTCTGCCCTGCAATCTCAGCCTGTCCCTAAGTAGATGCCAGCAGTCCGGGGAACCACCCTGAGGGCCCCCAAACCCATGTGCTAGCCCTGCGCAGCCCCAAAATCTCCTGCACCCCTCCATGCTCCCCAGATCTTCTCAATGCCAGCAGATGTTTCTCCACGGTTGCCACACATTCATGCCTCATTGTCCCCATCTTGTCCAAATGCCATGCTTGGTCATCCATGCTCACCTCCAACATGTCATCTGTCAGACCCTTGAAGCAGCTGGTGGAGGCTGATGGGCGAGGACAAGGGAACTGGGGGTGACAAGAGTGGCAGTAGGGACCCCTCAAGGGTTAACAGCCCAGAATCAGCAATTCCAGTGGGGCCGGGAAGGAGGAATCTGAGTCAATTATTCCCAGTCTTGGAAATCATCAGCTTGTCTTCTTTTTTCCCTTTTTTTTTTTTTTTTTTTAATTGTGTAAGTATAAATAGTGCTGCTTGCTGCCCTCCATCCGTGGGAGCAGAAAGCCTGTTGATTTATATGGTTTTCCTGACATCACATGAAGTGGTGGAAAACTGAATGGAGCCAACATTTTTCCTGCATTACGTAATGCCCCCTCCCTCCCTCCCGGCCCAGCTCTGCTATTCCTGCAGGAGCCTGACTGTTCTTTAACCTTTGTTTACTTCAGCACAAACCCTCGCTTTTTTGCTTTTTTTTCCCCCTCCACTTTTTTTTTTCCCCTTTATTTTTTCACTTTGGTTCCCCCTCTTCCCCCCCTTCCCCCCCTCCCTTCTTCTTCCCCTTTGCAAACTCCCACTTGGTTTTTATTAACAGCCATTATCTGTTTACGAAGCAGCAGCAGCGGTCTGGCTCCATCGCTCCCTCATGGCTCCTGCATGCCAGCTCTTGTATTGGAGCCTGGCCAGAGCCATGGTGTGGTGCTGAGCTGCTGGGTGCTGAGCTTCACCAGCTCCTCTCCATTTGTCCAGCTGCAGCAGAGGGTGGGGAGATCTTCCTTTGCTCCTGTTCAGCAGCTAAAAGCGACAGCCGAGGGCTCGGGATGCTCATCCAGATGATGCTCAGGCACCCATCCCATCCCATCCCATCCCATCCCATCCCTTCTTCTGCTCCTTGAGCCAAGCGCCGGGCTTCTCACTCCTGTGCTCAAAGCCATATAGCAGCCAAAAACAAAACCAGGGGGGCAGTGTGGCCAGAAGCAGTGGTCCCAGCAGCCATGACCGCTGGGGTTGGGACCCCCATTGCCCGGCAGAGGCTCCTTTCATTGCAGTTCCATGCGCCGGGGGAGCTTTATTGTTGCGATATCACGCTCCGACCTGAAACTGGCCCCTCGTTTGCGTTCTGAACTCGAGTCATGAGCTTTTCATCTGGCTTGGAAGCACATGTGAGATCATCTTCAGCTCCCCCCCTCCTCTCCCCGCCCCCCTCTCTCCACCCCACCCCCCACCCCCCCGCTTTTGTACCAATTCTTCAAGGAATGTTTAAATTTTCCAGTCCTGTTCTTTCTAAATTTGGAGTGTCTGTTTACTCCCAGGATTCGGAAAGAATGTAACAATATCATCAGTGAGAAATCCCTCCCAGCCTTCCCCTCACCATCCTCCTCCTCAGCGAGCAGGCTGGCCTTGGCGGCACTGGCTGTGACCCAGGCCCTCTCCAGCCCGGTGGTGCCGCAACCAGCTGGTGTGGCTGGGGAGAGCTATAATTGCCTGGTGGCGGTGATCTGGAGAAGGCTTAGATTTGGGGGATTTCGGAGGAATCTACCAAAGGCAGATGACTTCAGAGCAGACAAAATGAAGTACTGAAAAGGGAGGGGGATTTCCATTGCAGGAGCTGACTTGAGATGCCCAGGTGGGAGTGGGTTCAGCACTGTCTGGAATTATGTTAGAAACAAGGACTCAGGGTCAGATTATTTTTAATAAAAAAAAAGGGGAAAGCACAGTCCATAATGGAGATGAAATATCAGGGCAGTTGAATGTGTCTTTGCACATCCTTGGCTGAAAATACCATGACGCTTTTGTCTGTCATGCCAGTCTGAAGCCACATGCCAGCATCACATCTCCCTTGCTCCCTGCTCCTCTTGAAACACATCGGCCTCTGAAACACTCCTGTTTCAGAGGAAAGGAGAAGATAAATAAAAAAAGCCAGGGTAGGCAGGTGTAAAAACAGCACATAAGCAGGGCAGAGCAGAGTGAGGTTGAACACCCACGCTTTGGTTGTCAAACAGAAGCTGTCTGATGGGAGTGGGAAAGCAGGACCTCACTGCAGTTGGTTATTGGATGGTCACCTTCCCCATCGCCCACTCTGGACAGAATCACTATTTCATCTGACAGCTTTGGTATGTGAGTGTGTCTCCTGGGGATGCAACACTTGCAGGATGCACTTTGTCCTCTGATTCCAGCAGAGCCTCTGCTAGATTGAGGGGCCTGAAGATGCATCCATAGGTCAAGCATTGGGGCTATTTCAGGTACCCCCGAGACTGCAAGGCCTAAGAGCATGCACTTACTGATGGTGTGAAGCCATCAGATATATCCACAAGTTTTTCTTCTAATTAGTGCCTCTGAACCTTCCACCAGCACCTCTGCCCACCCGCGGATATAAGAAGCAGATCCTTGGCTGGCAGGATTATGGGTATGAATAAGAAGCGTGCAGGGTGGGATGAGATGGGGAAGCATGCTCACGTGGGACTCTCAATCTTTCTTCTCCCAGGTTTGGGAATTTTGAAGAACCAGATTTGCAAACAATGCAAATGGGTATTCTGGTTGTTCTAGGATAAGCAGAAGGGTAAGAAGTGCCTTGGAGGGAGTTACACTTTGCTTTTCTCAGGCCGCTGGTGGTGCAGCGCAGGGGGATTATCTGCAGTGATACTTCTCTTTTGACTGTCCAGAGGGATGGCAGTGGGGTGCTATTGCCAGCCTAGTGAGAGAGGTGCTTTTAAAAAAAATCATAGCGTTGGCTTTTGCCAACTAACTAAGGCTAGAGATTTTTATAGTTCTGGAGATTTTGGTAACTCTCTGAATCTCCCTCCTCCTCACCCACTTCACTCCCTGAGCATGTGGCACTGGAGGAGTTGCTTTCTTTCCTGCAGCAAACCTGTCTGGGACCTCTTTGGCCAGGACAGGACCATGTTTTCTTGCCCTCCAGCCCCCATCTAATAGGTGCTGCCATCCAACCCCAGCCATCCAGCCTGGATTTGGCCCTAGGGACTGCTCCCAGTCTCCACAGCATGAGGCATGGCAGCGGGGTAAGGTACCCTCTTCCCATCCTCTGCCACAACCAGGAGATGCCTGGGAGGTTTTCGGCCCCTGAGGGACCAGCGGCTGCATCCCTGTGAGGGGTTAAGCCAGGTCACGTATGTGCGAGCTGATTGTATTCCAGACCTATGCTCTAAACCTCCCTGTTTAGCAACGCTGTCGTCAGACAACTTGTTTTCCCGATTCTATAATTACCCCGAAGAGTTTCCCCTCCCCCTCTGGCTGCTTTTTTAACCATCGGACCCAGAAAAGGAAAGCAAAAGGGCCAAAGACAGAAAGGGGCAGAGGGGAGGGGGCTTACAGAAGAGGAGCCCTCCGGTTGCCAAGACTTACCAAACTGCCATGTAATTTCATTTCTTGTTTCTGGAAAGCTGACAGGAGAAAGGTAACTTCCCCAATAAGAGGTCCTGATGGGCAGAAGCCACTACCCAGTTACGGTTTCCTTCCTTTTGAGAAACCTGCCTCCCTTTGTCTGCCTCCCTCTTTCCCTGGGCCTGTGCCACATGCTTGCAAAAGGTCAGTGCTGGGTGGAGAGAGGAGCTGCTGGCCACTGCCCGGCTGGGCTTGTGCCAGGCTATAGGTACCATTGCAATGTAGATGCTGAACAGGGGCTTTCTGCTCCCTGCTCCCTGCAGGCAGGTTGCATGAGTCTCTCCAACCCATCGCAGCGGGTTTTGGGCGCTGAGCATTGTGGCAGTGAGAGCAAAGCAGGGCCACCTGGGCATTGCCCCCCAGGTGATGCGTCTCTGTCTTCTGCTAGAGGCAGGGTGGGTGACAGCATGGCTGGGGGAGCACCTGGGGAAAGAGATTGAGGGGCAGTGGGCAGTACATGGGATGTCTCTATACTATGGTTGTTGCCTTTCATCTCTCTGCTCGCTAGTACTCACCACCAGCTCCCAATTCCTACCCTGGTTCTGGCAAAGGGGCAAAGAAGATGGGGAGGAAGCTTCCTGGGAAATGGTGGCTGCAGGTAGCATCTCCATATGGCTGGACCTCACACTGATGGGGGAAGGAGGTTGCTTACTTGTCTTTTGCTGAGGGTCAGAAGGATGTAGAACATCCTGCATCAGGGGCTGCTTGCTGGTGTCATGCCTAGCTCCCTGAGCTAAAAACTAGGTCTGATTACATCCTAAAGGAACCTACCAGCATCAAAATAACTTGTGCCAAAGGCTCTTGCAAAAGCCTGAGGGAATCGGGCAAGCAAAAGGCAGTGAGGGAAGGCATATTCATGTTTGTGGTCTGCTGCATTGGGGACAGGTTAATGATTGCACCCCTTCATCCACTGCATCATTCCTGCAGCATCCCCCCGGGCTGGTGCAGAGCAGCCGGCCAGCCACTGTCCCTGTGTGACCCAATGATGGTTTCCACCCCAGTGGAATCCCAAGTGCAGCTGACAGCAGATCACAGCTCTACCACCGTAGGTAGAGCACCAGTGGCACAGTGGCAGTGGGAGATGGAAGCATCTCCCTTGCTGGGAACCATTGGCACTAGCCACCAACATCATGTACCCTCTCTCACAGGGATGGAGGTAGCAAATGTGGGGGACCACAGACCCACTAGGGAGCCGCTTCCCAAGCATGGCTCTTGGGAGAAGACTGCTCCTCTCTCTTCCAACCTAGTTGGAGCATGCTTTGAATTTTATCCAACCTCTGACCCACATCTGATAATAATCAAACCATATTTATTACAACAACAAGGCTCGTTAGGAGGCTGGCTCCAGTCAGGGAGGGGGGGAGGGGAGAGCATTTAGTAAATGCCAGTGACCTCATCTCATGTGATGTCATTCAAAGGAAAAACACTGAAGTCACTCACATATGGCTCAGCCTGGGGTTTTTCAGCCCGTAAAGCTTCAGATTTTCAAAGGCACAATACAAGCCCCCTCCTTCCCCCCCCCCGCCGCTCCTTCGCTTGCTATAATCCTGAATGATTTTCTGGAGGCCTGGGCTCAGACCAATAAACTCGTAAGGAGCTGTGTGGAGACATATTAAGGAGTCCCACGGGTGGGAACAGGAGAGGAGAAGTAATTCTCTCCCCCAGGACAAATCCAAGGAATAAAATGCATCAACCACCAACCTGCTTCAGAAGCTACCACTGATGGATAGACCTCAGCAGGACTGGGAAAGCCCATTCCTACATATCCCCTCTTGCTGTACTTTTGCACATAGGAAGGCTTTGGCAGAGGATGCATCTCCTCCAGACCATTGTCCTTCTCCACTTGGACTGGGCAGATAACTCCACGCACAGGCGTGAGCAGCCCAGCTCCAGCCATTTTCCCTGCCAGCTTTTGGGGACCATTTGCCTCCAGCTGTTGCCTCCAGGATGAGCATCCTTGGTGGAGACATCAAGAGGAAAGATGAGTTGATGGTTAGGACCTGCTGTCTGGTCCCCAGCTCTGCCTGCAGCAAAGAACCCCGGAGAAGTTATTTAATCTTTTGTGCCTCAGTTTCCCCCTGGAGAAACGGAGATCATGGCATTGCCCTTCTCAGTGCTGGGGTTCAGACTCAGACATCCCTCAGGGGATGCACGTTGGTTCATGCCAGGAGCAGCTGTGGGGAGCGGGCAGGATGGGGGGGCATCCGTGGGGTGCAGGGAGCGGGGATGGAGAGCGGTGTCGCATCCCCCCCCTCTGCGCTTTGATCACACGCAGTCCTGGCTGGTGCCCAAACGAGGTGTGGTCACGAGCTTCCTCCCTCCGAGTCCCTGTCCCCCCTGTCCCCAAATTAACTCCGCGGGGCTGAGCCCGGCGTGGCGCAGCCATCCATCCATCTCGCCAAAGGGGCTGGTTGGGCGGGCGAGAAAAACCCGGTTGCGCCTTTAAGCGGAGAGCGAAGCATATGTCAGGCCCGGCGTTCTCCTGCGTGTCTGTGTGCTGAGTAAGGAATGCGGCCGCATGCCTGACCCGTTAGCTATGAGCGCGTACGAGCGCGCTGCGAGCGCGGCGGCGGATGCATCAGCGGGGCTCTTGCTCACGGGCTGAGCTCATTCAGGCTGGAGCGGGAGCCGCGCACGCAGGGGGCGAGAGGCGAGGAGGAGGGTGGCCGGGGAAAGGGGGGCTTGCGCCGGGCCCCCCTGCCCTGCTCGATTTTTTTTTTTTTTTTTTTTTTTTTTTTTTTAGTGATTTTTATTCTTTCAGCCTGAAGGCTGGAGCCGGGCGAGGCTGGTGGTGCCCCGCCGCGGGAGGGCTTTTGGAGGGTTTTTTAGTGGTTCGCTTGCCCGCCAGCTGTTGCTTTGCTAAGGCAAGAGGTGCTCCCCGAGCCGCAGCCGAGCTGCCTGGATGCCCGTGGATGTAATGATCGCTCCCTCCGAGGACCAGTTCTGGACAGACATGCGCGAGGGGCAGATGAAGCTGAAAATAAGGGTGCGGAGGATGAAGGAGAGCAGGGACATGAGAGGTTTGTCAGCCGGCCGGCTCCTTTCCTTCCAATGGGGACGGAGGGGGAAGAGGGGGATGCTCAGAGCCCTGCTTTGCCCGGGGGACGGAGATCGCCTTTGCCGAGCGGCCGACGGGGAGCGGAGCGCGATGGCTGGCAGTACAAAGAGCGCAGGCAGCTGGCGAGCGGGGAGATGGAGGCGAGCGGAGAGTGTGCGGAGGGGGAGCGATCGCCAGTTCCTGGCCACGGGCGACGTGCGGAAGCGCTTGCGGAGGCAGCCTGGTCCTGCAGGCAGCGGCAGAAAAGGAGCTGCTGGGAGGGGGCAGCTCTTTCAGGCAGGTGAGAGCCTGCCTGCAGCGGGCAGGGGGCAGCGGCAGCAGTCCCGGCGACGGGCAGCTTTCCCACCTGGTGTGGGGTCCAGTGAGGCTGCCTGGCCACAGGGTCCTGCTCCGGGAACCTTCAGTAACCAGCGAGCTTGGCGAGTGTGCAGACGGAGCAGAGGAGGAGGGATGGAAGAAGGCTGCAGGAGCCAGGGCAGGCTCTGCCGCTGGCATCTCTGCTCCCTTGGGCGCTGGTTTGGAGGCGTCACCGAGGCTGCGGGCGTCCATGCCCAGGGCAAAGGGGATTGTGCGGCGGGGAGAGGACTAGTGAGGGTGGTGAGGTGTCAGCTAAAAGAGCGCTGCGGTGATGCCCGCACCCAGGCAGCTGCCCGACGGAGCCATTTCGCCTCACTAGCGTGGTTGCTGCCTGCCCATCTTCAGGGGTATTTCTTTCAGAGAGGGTTTTTTTGGTGTTGTCACCCCCCAGGCCAGGAAGAAAGGCAAGCAGAGGAAAGGGGTATTAACTGGAGCAGCTTAAAAATATGCCGAGCCTGGAATGACCTAGATTACCAAAGGGTTGAATCAAGAAACTTCCCCTCCATCACCACTTAAAATGGGAGCCTGCTAAAAGTGCTTGACAGGTTTTTGTGGCATGAAGTACATAGCCCAGTGGTGGTGTCATTAGTAATAAGTCACTCCTGGAAATGACACATTTTTCTTTACTTAGGACAAGTAAGGCTGGTCCAAAGCAGGCACAGTCACCAGAGGAAAATCAAGCCCAGCAGCTCAGGGAGTGTGTCTGTGGTTGTGTGGGTGGAGGGCTTCCTTTCTGACGCTTTTCTATTTTTTTAAGGATGTTTTCCGCCTGTTTGAGAGAATGGGAAAGGGGTCTGGGACCAGCTTTCGAGTCTGTGGTGGGTGGCACAGGTTGAGAGACAGCAGGGCAATGTAGCAGCAGATGGACAGAGGCTGTTTGGGGTGACTGCTGAGGAAACGGGCAATTCATATGAATCCATAATAGGGCTGATTCACCGGCTTTCTCATCCCCATTGCTTGGGGAAAAGAAAAAATTAAAAAAAAAAAAAAGAGAGGACCCAGCAGTGCGGTGATGAAATGTGGTGCCAAGTGAAGGTGAGGTAAAACCTGGGCTGGAGCACACTTGCTGGGCAGGGTGATTCGGGATGGGGACAGGGGACTAGGTGAGCACTGGACATCTGTCTCTAATGCACTGAGATGGGTGGAAGTAAAAGAGCGTCAGCCAGGAGAGGGCGAGTTGGCCAGGATTCTGAGCACTGGGATTTCACCCAGGGGGGTGAGAAGGGCATGCAAGCAAGCAGACTGCCTGCATCGGGCATTGCTGGCAGGGCTGGGGAAAAGCAAAAGGGGCTGCAATGCCAAGAGGGGAACAGCAAGGATGGAGGCGGGGGAAAACTCAGAAACGTCCCAGGCAGCGAGGAAGTGCTGACAAAGCCCTGGAGCTTCCCGGAGCGCAGTGAGTAAGGGTGGCAGTAAGCAGTGTTTCATCACGCTGCCCGGCTTAGCTGCCGGCACCAACAGGTTCCCACCCAGCACGAGAGCCAGGGAGACGGCGTTTTGCAAAGAGGGATTTTCCCAGGGGCTCTGGAGAGTTGGCGTGCAGTGTGCCTGGCCCCTCGGCTTCCCTTCCTTCAGTTCAACCTGCCGCAGAGATGCTCAGCCAAATGCTTGGGCTGACTACCCTGCCAAAGCTGGACACAATGCAGGCAAGGGCTGGGGTTTTGCAGGTCTCCCCCCAGCTCTCGTCATCTCCTGCCATGCCTCAATTCAGTAAGGTGGTTTAACACCTGGGGACAGGTATGTCCAGGTCTCTGGGAGCAGTGTGTCCCCAAGGGACTGGGGCAATGGGGAGGATGCATCCAGGCTGTGCTGAGCTGGCACAGCAGCGGGGGAACCGTGCTGGCGTGGCGGCTGCTCCAGCAGCAGCCGAGGCACGTGCTCGCTTGCATGCCCCGCTGCCCCTCGCCACGTGCCGCCCTGGCAGCAGCTCTCAGCCACCACAGGCATTTTAATGAGAGCTAAGCAGAGCCAGGCCTCTTTCAGCCCCCTTGGTCATTGGAGCTTTATGGGAGCAGAGGGTCTCTAGCATGATGACAGGTGCAAAACCCACTGCTGGGGCCGTGGGCTGCCACAAAAGCCCCAGCACCTGCACAGGGAACCAGTCTCTGAGCTCCTCCAGCTGCTGCTCTTTAAGAGTCATTATAGGAGCAATGAGGGTGGGCTATAAACCACCTCTTTAATACCCCCTGTCAGTCTCCTGCTAGCTCCTGGTGTGAGGAGGTGGGTTATGGCAGCTGTTGCTGACCCAGGGAGGATTTGCAGCTCTGGCTGTGCCTGTTCCCCTCTTCCTTCTTGGCACAACGGGATGACATGCTACCTCTTCTTCCCTGTTTCCTACTGGGAGGCTTTGGGTTGGATGTGCTCCACCACGCGTACGGTAGGCTGGCAAACAGGACATGTCCCTGCTGTTCAGTATGTCTCTGTTGGGGGTATTTAGGAGACTCATGGGGCTGGCGATGTTGTTCAAGAGGCACATGGCTGTCCTTAAGAGTGGTTTTGGGGTGAGGCGGGTGCCCTAGGAAGCCCTTTTGCAGTCATTGGTGTGCAGCATCAAGGCCAGAGCTGTTGGGTAGTTTCAAAGGACTGTAAAGCAGGTGAGTCCATGGGTCTGGAGATGAATGGGCAGTCTGTAGCCATCAGAGCAACATGTGAGAGGGTTTTCAAAACCCATTGTTTCCCTCTCTGTGCTTTACGCCTCCAGCCTAGGAATATGGCCTTGGTGCAGAGAGGGATGCAGGGAGCAACAGAGATCTGTAATAGCCCTGCTTAATGTGCCTCACACCTCCCTTTTATCCCCAGCAGTATTTCTCCTAAAGTCCTGGGCAGCTCAACGGATTGTAAATCCTCAAAGCTGGGGCTTACCACCAGGAGGAAAAGATGCCACATAACAATCCTGTTCCTTTTGTCGCCTTTTGTGTCACCCTCCTTGCACCACCACTGCTGCCTTGTCTTGGTAGAGAGGGGAGCAGGGCAATGTGCTGGTGATGGGTGGTGCCTGAGGTGTGGTCAGCGTCCCAATCATAAGCTGGATGTCCCCAATAACCACCTGAAGGTGACAGCCAAGGCAGTGGAGGGGACCCCAGGTGTAGCAAAGTCCCAGCTCAGCACTGAAGCTTGCTGTTCAAGGGGGAAAGTCGCAGGGTTCCCCAACAGTTGCAGCAGTACTAATACCCCAGGGGCTTACTCAAAGATGCTACTGGCATCTTCCCCTGGGGCTGATGGATAGGCTTGGGAAGGACTCCCAGGCTGGATGCCTTCCCTCTGAGGCATTTGTTCTCCCGACAAACCCAGTTTCACTGGGAGGTTGTCATAGATGTTCAGCTAGAAAACGTGCAGAGAGAGTGGCCTGGCAAAGATGAGAGTGGAGGCGAAGTTGTGGTGTTTTTCCCTTTCGTGTTTGCTGCCAAGGCCATGCAGAGCAGGGCTGGGGGCTGGCCAGAGGCACAGGTGGAAGGGAGGGTCAGCACCTCATGAATGAAGCCCCGGATGGGAGAAAAAACAAGGTTTGAGTTGTTGCACTCTTCTGGTGCTAAGTCACTGCAACACCCCATGTCACCGTCTCCATCTTTCGTCTGAGGAGAGGAGGGTGACAGACAGTACTCTCCTCCCTTCCAAAAGTATTTCTCTTCATCCACCTTGAGCAGGACAGCACTACGGGGTTTTATGTCTCTGAGGGTGTTGCTGAATGAACCCCCCAAAACTTTCCCAGAGCCCTGTCTGAAGATGATTCTTGGCTATTGCTTCGTCCATGTTCAGCAGGAGCGGTGAAGGCATTCCCACTTCTGTCCTGGTTACCTGTGCCCAACATCCCCCTTATCCTCCTGGGCCCCACCTCTGACTCATGTAGTTGCAGTAGGACACTGGGTTTTCTAGGGAATGGTTTTGAGAGCCCTGAGGAGTGCTGGAACCATGAGCAGTGCACAGAGCTATGCCATGCAGGGACCAGCTCGTCCCCAGCAAGCCTTTACCAGGCTTGAGGGGAGCATCAAGAAGAAACCGGTGATCCTCAAGCACCCGCTCCACGTCATGTACAAATCCTTCCTGAGCTTAGTTCCCCACATGCCAAGAGAAATGGTGCTCTTGGCACAACACTGTGAATAAAAGAGGAAAGACTAGAAAGACCCGGTGCTGCCCTGGCTCCTCACCCGTGGGGCTCTGCTGCTTTCTCCTAGCAAAAGCTAGGATCCGTGGCCCCGGGATAGAGGGGGGAAAGCCCAAGTATCGGTTGGAGCCCAGCCAGGGACATTCACTGCCTTTGGGATTGTTTTGAAGAGCTGCTTCGCTTTCTAAAAATGAAAGGCATGCTACAGCAGCCGGCGTGGGGTGGGGTGAGTGTCACTTCAAGGTTGGGATGGTGTCGGGTACCCAGCCCCATCTCTAGGATTTCCCCCAAGCCCGGGCTGCCCTCAGCAGCTGCAAACATGGGGGAAATGAGGACAGGCAAGATGGGAGCATGCCCGGGCTCCCAAACACAGGGCTGAGGCTTTGCCTGGGACAAGCAGGGCATGCTATGGGCTTAATTTCAGGTGGTGACATCCTCCGATTGCTGGCAGCGTGCTGGGTTAGGCACCGCAGTTGAGGGTGCTGTTGCCACTCTGTGAACATCCCCACCTGCTTCTCAGCCCCCTCTACGCCTGCCTGGACTTCCCCAGCCAGGGCTGGCAGAGGATCTGCTGCCGTGCAAGTGCTGGTGGAGGCAGGCAGGGGAGAGCAGCATGCCCCGACCTGCTTTAGCTATGAGATCACCCTGAGCTCCCAGCTTTTAAAGAGCAGTGTTAAACCGTACATGGCCCCGGGTGGCTCTTGATGGGTACGAGTGAGCGTGAGAGCTTGGGGACCTGGGACAAGAGCAGGCACCAATTCCTGGGGCTGTGCTTGCATGCACCCTACCCCCCTCTCAAAGTGTGCTGGGTTCCTTCGGAAAAATTCCCGTGTTCTTTTGCATGAGTCCAGTGGTCAAATCTGTGCCCCAGTTGACCGCGTGTGCTGCAGATTTCCCTGGTGGCAGCTGAAGGAACCCCTTCCCACATGGTTTCTGCTTGAGCTTGCCCCAGGTATCAGTGGTGTGTGCTCGAGCACAGGGCAAAGCGGGGAGGTCACGCATGTCCACATAGGGCTCTGGCCGGTGATTTACACTCCTTGGCAACGGGGACACAGCGCAGGGATGAGCAGTAACTGGAGCTGTGCTGCACCTGCACTGGGCCTCCTGCTTTTGCTCTGATTTAATGTCCCAATTGAGAGGTGATGTCATTTCGGAGGGAGCCAGAGGAAAGGAAGTGCTAGGAAAGATAAGGTGCTTTAACTCTACCACTCCCGGCTTGGCCAGGTTTTAAAGCTGGGAGATCTGTAAATTGCCAGCCAGGAAAACATAAGAGAGGAAAGAGGTTGGTTGGAGAATACCTTCCTCTTGGGACAGTGGGAGCTAACATCAGGAGCTGCTGAGATAGAGGGTGGTGGAGGACCTTGGATGTTCCCAGGTGGTGTGAGCATGATTTTGTGTGCTGCTCTGGCTTTTTCATCACCTCCCAAACATGGGGTGGGTTGCCTGCAGCACCAGTCGTACCCCACCAGAGCCTCCATGCCACACCACCAGCCAGAGAGGTACTCCAGCAGGGTCAGCAGAAATGCTGGAAAGGTGCTGGAGAAAGTAAACTGAATGTGCCAAGGTTGCCTTGCTTCCAAAGGGGAGAGAGAGACTGAATGGAAAGGTCATTACCAAAGATTCATTGAAAGGTCTTGTCTAGCTGTGGAGATGGGCCAAGGATTCCCACAGTGCTGAGTCTGGAGGCTTGGGACTTTCAGAAGGATCTTGTGGGGGCATCCTGTTCCTTCTGTCAAAAGCAGCCAAGCCCTAAAGTCATCTGTGTCCTTTGGGTGATGTCAAGCTGCATCTTCTCATTTGCATGACTGGCAAAGCCTCAAGGGAGACTGGTTGGGCTTATACAACACAAGGCCCTGTCCATTGCACCAAGCTGTCACTCAGATGTCTTCAGCTGGAGGGGAGTGGCCACCACTAACCAGACCCAGCTCTACCTCAGAGAACAGGACCAGTGAGCGAAAGCAAATCAGGATCACCAGTGGCCTTACACAACCGTGCAGGATGTGCGACAGCACTGGGGGTTTTCCAGCTCCCCACCATGCAGGCAGGGCAATGCTTGCTGCCCTGCTCAAGTGAGTGCTCTTGCCGCTTGAGCAGGGGACTGGCTTTTGGGCAGGTTCAATCACATTTAGACTGTGCTTTTGACTATGTCCAGACACAGTGGCAATAGCTCTGGCTGTCAGATGCCACCTACCACAAGTCCCAGCTGGGGGTTTTCTTTCAATATCGGGCTTTAAAATGCTCAAGCTGGGTATTGCTGCTCCAGCAGCTTGCTGATGGCTGCTGGCACATTCAGTAAGGTCAGAGCATGAAAGGCAGCAATGGCCTGCAAGTACCAATGTGCCAATCCAGTCCAAAGTGGTAGAAATCATGGGCTCAGCGGGGCTGGGCGAAGGGGGCAACTCTCAGAAACTGCAATGTGTAAGTGTAGCTGTTGTGGCAAGGTTTGTGCTGACCTTCCCAACACAGGAAACTTTGCACCTCAGTGAGCTTGCTTGTCATCATCCTGCCTTGGCAGGTTTTGCTATCAAAGATTGACCCTGGTTGTCCTCATAGTACCAGGCAGCCAAGAAAAGGACTTTATCTTCCCATTGTTGGTCTGAATGAGGTTGAGAAGAGCAGGAGAGAGTGTGGGATGCCTCACATGTGTATTACTATCCAGCTGCAGCAGGAAAAATCAGAGCTAGATCTCTTTTCCTTTCTTCATGTTTGTGGCACAGTCATCACAATGTGTCTGCACTGGTTAGCAACGGCTGGTGGCTTTTTGCTCTTCAAGGTTCTGCTCTCAGTGTTGAAGGGTTATCACTGCATTGTCCCTGGCCCAGTATTGATGGTCTCAGCTTCACTGCTATGAGCTCAATGTCCCCATTTTCTCCACAGGAGGCTTTGCCACCTTCTCGTCCTGCTTCCCGGGGCTCTGTGAGGGTAAGCCAGCTGCCATCCTGCCGATGAGCATCTCCCAGCCATGCTTGCCTGTGGCCAATGTTGGCCCCACACGCATCCTGCCACATCTCTACCTGGGCTCCCAGAAAGACGTCCTAAACAAGGTATGACCCTCTTGAGGGGACACATCTGCCCTGTCCCATCTGGGACACCAGCCATGTGGGGTGGTGAGAGCATTAAGGACTCTTCTCTTGCCCAGTGGGAGGATCACTCATGGCCAGTCTGACCCTACCAAGAGGCTGAAAGGCACGGATTGCATAGGCAGAGCCCAGCAGAACTGGGGAGGGTGGTCAAAGGATGAGTTGTCTTATATTGATGAGCCTTGGGGTGGTCAAACTCTTCCCAAGAGCTCATAGCAAACTCAGGAGCAGGAGGAACATGGCCAGGAAAATAATGTGGGTTTGGAGGGAAAAGTTTTGCTGTGGGGAGAGAGGAGAAAAGAGGGACAGTGCCCTTTTAAAGGTGCTGGAGGGGCTGTGCTGTGATGTCATGCCAGGGAAGGAATTTTGTTTAAAGGAAAAATAACTGCAAGAGGAAAGAAAGAGGAATTGCAGTTAAAATGCTGCCGGGCGCCTGCCTACCGCGGGCAGGAGGGAGCCAGCCAGGCGTCCTCACCCGGGGCAGGCGAGGGGGGAGAGGGACCACGACGCCAAAGGGGGGTTGGAGACAGAAAGGAGGGAGAAAGAAATTATATACAGGGAGTAGAAGGAAATGAAAGAGAAAAATGCCAAGAATGTGAGCCCGGGAGCTGGGCTGGCTCCACTGAGCCGAGGCCGGGCTCTGCAGAGCCTGCTGGGTTGGGCAGGAACCAACCACTGGAGAGCCAGGGCCGAAATCCCGGAGCGGTCTCCCGAGGAGCCAATGTCAGGCAGGGAAATTGATGGTTTCCTTCCCTCCTTGCCTCCTTGGAGGGTTTTGTTCATCTTTTGGAATTTTCTGCCATCCTTATGATGTGGCCAGAAGATGCTCTATTCATAGGCAGCAGAGCAGGGTCAAGTGCAGATGCTTCTCTTCTCCAGCATGCATGATGTTTCTCTTCTCCAGCATGTTGCAAAAGAGAGATGGCAAATCCACCCACTCTGATATGTGGAAGGACTTTTTTTATCTCCATTTTTTCTCCTTCCATTTAATTCTGGGTCTTCCCTGGAATAATGCAGAGCAGGCACTGAGTCCCAGCCCCTGGCACATATTTTCCCATCTTCTTATAAGCAACCTGTCCCCAGTTGTATAGATGATAGCTAATCCGATGAGATGGGAAAAGGGACGGGTCAGATGAGCCATAAATTTGGTGTCAGCACTGCATATAGGTGAAGCTGGCTATAGCCCTGGGAAGGAAGGAATGGAGGTTGGAGTGGGTGCAGCAATACACACCCAGCAAGCCAGTTCCCTGGTGAATGGCCTGTGGGTCGAACCTCATCCTCTCGTCACAGTTTTTCATCTGACCCCATTTACCTAAGGTCTCCCTTGTGCCATTGCATCTTACTGAGTCAGAAATATGGGCAGTGATGGTGGCCATTGAGTGCCCAAAGCAGAAAAGGCACACAAAACAAGTCCAGGTTCACAACGGGTAGATAAGTGAAAACTACCAATGTGTTTCTGAGGGGTGTGAGAGCAAAGACATTGATTAACATTGGGTGCTCCCAATTACTTGCCTCACTCTGTTGGTGAGATGCCACCTCTCTCCCTCAGCTAATACTTCCAAAGCTTTCAGTCAGAGTTTTTGATGATTTTCTTTATTGTATTTTCCTATTCCTCTCATGCTGGGGTTGTTGGGTTTTCCCCTCTGGGACCCCTTCTGGGTGTCTTTGGTCTTGATTACTTTTACTTGGACCAAAGTAAAGATCTGCTGAGGTTCAAATCTCTATCATCGAAATTGACGCAACCTTCTCAGCTGGTCTGTGCTGTGCTACTATCAATTAGGCAAAGGCAGCAGTGGGAGATCCACAGGAGAAAATACTGGAATGGGGAAAGGCGGGTGCAAGGCAAGGCAGATCTTCAGCACTCAGTGCTGGCTGAACTCAGTTGATCATCTGATCACTTCTTTCCCACCAGGACTTGATGACACAGAACGGGATAAGCTATGTCCTCAATGCCAGCAACTCCTGTCCCAAGCCAGACTTCATCTGTGATAGTCACTTCATGCGCATTCCTGTCAATGACAACTACTGTGAGAAGCTGCTTCCCTGGCTGGACAAGTCCATTGAATTCATTGGTGAGCTTTTGTTACAAAGCTTGCAGAGCCTCCAGCTCTCAACCTTCAAAATGTGTCCTCCATGGACTTACTCCCAGCAACCCTTTCATCCAAAGGGGTTGAGGAGGGAGGCTAGAGTAATTTTGCTCAACATCTCTGACCACATTGATGCTTTTCTCTATGTTTCTCTGCCATGCTCCAGACAAGGCCAAGGTGTCCAGCTGCCAGGTGATTGTGCACTGCTTGGCTGGGATCTCCCGGTCAGCCACCATTGCCATTGCCTACATCATGAAGACCATGGGTATGTCGTCAGATGATGCTTACAGGTGAGTTTTCCCAAGAAGGTGTGCAGAAGTTAGGCTCCTCTCCAGGGAAGGAAAGCAGGCTGAACCCAGAAGGAGAGGGTGGGAGCTCCTTGGAGCTCTTTCTTGCATTGTCTGAGTCTGGGATGAAACCAAACCAAGCCTCCATTCATAAAGTGCATGCAATGAGGAATAGCTGGTAGTAGTAAAATGGAGGGGGGAGGCGGTCCCAGCATCTCGAGGCCCCATGGTTCCCCAAGACCCCTTTCTTCAGAGGGTCTGGTCAGAAGGTCCTGGACAATGCCTTTTCTCAAAGAGGGGTGGCCCACCACTGAAGGACCAAGCACCAACTGGGGCTGTCTGTGCCTCTTGGCAGGTTCGTTAAGGACCGTCGCCCGTCCATCTCACCCAACTTCAACTTCCTGGGCCAGCTTCTGGAGTACGAGAGGAGCCTGAAGCTTCTCAAGGCCCTGAAGTCAAAGGGTGACCGGGGCGAGGGGGACACCCAGCAGGACCTGGCAGAGTCAGCTGAGGGCAGCCAGCAACCCCCACCACCTACCTCAGAGAAGGCCGAGGAGGTGCCAAGAGGCACCAGCTCAGTGTCCCCCCCCAGCGACCCTGAGCGGCAAGGTGGGACCCCAAAGGTCCTGTCACCCACCACGCTCCAGCAGGGGCTCAATGGCTTGCACCTCTCCTCCGAACGTATCCAGGACACCAACCGCCTGAAACGCTCCTTCTCCCTGGACATCAAGTCTGCCTACTCCCCTGGCCTGCGGCAGGACCCCCCTGGACCCCCTGGCCCTGGGGATGCCCCCAAACTCTGCAAGCTAGACAGCCCCTCTGGCCCTGGTGGCCTCAGCCCCTTCTCCCCAGGGGCGGACAGCCCTGACCGGCCAAACGGGCCCGATCTCCTGCTGGAGGCCAAGGTGAGGCAGCGGCGGAAGCACCGGCACCCAGCGGGCTCGCCGGCCCATGGGCTCAGCCTCAACGTTGGCGGGGCCTGCACCACACGCAAGAGCCCTGGCGCCGAGGATGGGCTGCCACCACGGCTCAGCCAGCCGGCCACCACTCCCAGTGCCGCCACCACCACCACCACCACCACCGCCACCACCAGCTGGAGTGGGGTGCACCTGGAGTCCCCCAGCACCCCCTCCGGCGAGGCTGGCTGGTACTTCGGCATGGACTCCGGTGGCACTGGTGGTAGCAGCGGGAGCCTGTTTGCCGGCACTGGCACGTATCCACCGCCCTTCGGCTGCGGCGGGGTGGCGGGTGGCTGTGAGATCAGACTGAGGGACAAGGCACGGGCCGAGCCGCGGGACGGGCGGCACAGCTGGCACGAGGAGGCTGGCGCCGAGAAGCAGTTCAAACGCAGGAGCTGCCAGATGGAGTTCGAGGAGACCATGTCCGAGGGCAGGGCCCGGGAAGAGCTGGGCAAAATCGGCAAACAGTCCAGCTTTTCGGGCAGCATGGAGATCATCGAGGTGTCCTGACACCCACCCAGGGCGCCTGGAGAGGGGGGATGGGAACAGGGATGGGGTGGGGGGATATTTAAGCTGGGGGGGAGAGGGGAGGGGGGGCAGGGTTGGAGGGGAGTATTTATACCAGTGCGTGCATTTTCGGGAGCGCACGTGCTAAAACTGAAGTGAAGGTAGATGAGTCTTTCCAGAGTCAGGAAACATAATGGTGGATGCTTAGTGTCCCTCCTACACTAGTCCTGGTCCTTCCCCCTGTCCTTAGACGTTACGGCCCTTGGAGACCCACGCTCAAAATTTGGGCATAAAAATCAAGCAGGAAGGGGCAGGGGTTGCAATTTTGGCTGCAGGGATGGGGCACAATGCCTGTGGAGGGGACCACGGCTGCCCTTCCCTGCACCTTGGTGCACTAAGCATCCTCCTCTCTGTTTCTCTGGCTAAGTATCCTAAAAATGCTGCACTGGAGCAGCCCTATACATATATAAATATATATTATATATAATATAATGAAAAAAACCCGAAAACACACACACAAAGGAAAAGGTAAATGGTTTTACTGCGATTTTTATTGAGACGTAAATAATATTTCAATTTTTTGTTTTGTTTTTAATTTATTGAAGCTGTTCATTCTGGCAATGATTTGCAGACAATGTGGGGCGGTACTTTCAGCTCTATTTTTACTGTGTATGGTATTTAAATCTGAAATACGAGTTTCTAAGCAATATCTGAAGCCTGTGGCTCCTTCTATAGCTCATTTCGATGACAAAGTTTTTCCCCCCTCTTCCCTCCGGGCACAGCGACAATGGGACAGGAGACTCTTCCTGGGCACTTTTTCTAGAAACGAACAAGCAAACCATAAAACCTTCTTACAACACAAACTGAGCCAGAAAACACTCTTCTGGAAGCTGCTGCCGCTTCTACACTCCTTGATCTCTGTTTGCTTCTCCTCATCCTGGCCATCATCCCATCCCAGACATTGTCCCCATCCTGGCCATCACCCCATCCCAGACATGGCCCCTTCCCCTCCCTTGGGCTGGCCATCTTTGCTGGAGAGGGCAAGGAGGAAGTCACCTGAAATGGAGTGAAGGGTGCCAGGTGTCACCTCCAGCTGCACAGGGAAGGGGAAGGTGTCGGAGGCTGCCACAGCAGAGCCAAGGAGGAGAGGCTGGTGGTAGTTGGGATTTCTTGTTGGGGGGTAATGTCTTACCTGCCCACCCCAGCCCCTCAGCTCACCCTCACCTCAGCCACCTTATTTGGGAGGTATGGGCTCCATTTTTCCTTTAGGGGTAGTGGCTTTTCAGGCTTCTCCCATCCTTCACTTCACGTTAGAGAAACTTGTACAGTGTTTGCAGGTTCTGGGACTCCTCTGGCCCTGTTCCCCCCCGGGCCAGCTCCCCTCCTTCCAGCAGGTGATAAACTGATTGGAAATGAAGCTCTGTAAGCACACAGGGGGCACAATTTACATTTTTTCAGAGATGTTTGGTTGCTTCCCCCAGTTCTGGTGGGGAGCCAAGCTCTTGCCCTCAACTCCAACATCAGGCTTGCTGAGAAGTTGCTTTTTGGAGCTGTAGGCACTAAACTGCCTCTGCTGCAAAGCACATCTCTCCCTGCAGCTGTCTTTGCTTTCTCCCTTTCCTTGTGTTAGTTTGCAAAGCTAATACCTCAGGGGTCTCTGTTTGTGCATGTCTGTGTCCTGTGCCATCCTTGGAGTCATGTTTTTTTCTTTTCTGGGTCCACACAGTTTCTCCCCCTTTCCCTTGTTCCTCCTCTCGTTGTTCGTTTCTATCTTTAAATCAAAACACACGTGACAAAACCAAATGATCTCAGGTTTAAAACTGACCACAAAGCAGAGGCATGAGGAGCTGCAATCATGTGAGGAGGGGCTGCTCGCTTCAGCTGGCTGCTGCCCCATCCACCTTTGTGTCCACAGTTGAGGCAAGTCTCCCTGGAGGCTCCTTGCTCTCTTCAGGCCAACTTTAGTTTCTCTGGTTTTCCATGGGGCCATTTGGTGAGATGCTGGGGACCTCCACATGCTCCTGCCTGGTTCCCTGAGGTGTGGTGGGGAGGAATGGGGGTGGCTGGAGAGCCAGGGAACCACCTGCCTCTCTCCCCACGTTGCTATTGATGAGGGCAAGAGATCTTGCAGTCATCCCTCAAAAGCCCACTGCCACCCATCATTACCTCCAGCAACCACCTCAAACTGGCTCAGTGTTGCCAACCTGAACATTCTCCCTTCTGGCCATGAAAGTACAATGACACTATTTTCTAAACTCCTTTTTTAGATTCCAATAAGCATTTGGGGTCCATCCCATGAGCGGGGCGGCTATGCAGGAACTGCATTTGCAGCAGGGTCTCCTAAATGGGCATTGATGTCAAATCCAAGGAAGGAATCTCCCCTGTAAGCCCTCCAAGTCCAGGGTTAGTGTTACCTGCCTCCTGCCTAAGCAGCACTGCTGGTCTCCCTTCACCTCCTGTTGCCTTTGGTGGTGGGAGCTCTTCCCAAGCGTGCTGGAGGTCATCACCTGCTGATCTCTACTTAGTATTGCTCAGTTCCTGCCCATCCCATAATCCTCCAGGGTTGGTGTCAACACAGATCGACTGAGCTCAGGTCAGGCAAATTGCTGGCAGTAGCTGGTTAGGTAGCTGGTAGCTTTGGGCAACAGAGAGAGAGGCTGATGACTTCCAAAGGGGTTTAATAAAGAGAGTACAAGTCGGCACAGCCAGGTGGTAGTGAGCTCTGGGCTCTGGTGTAACTCATGACATTAGCTGACATGGTGCATTATGAGCACAAAAAAGCAGCTGGGCCAAGGAAGGTGAGGGTGCATGTTGTAAATGAATATCTGAATATCTGGAAAGAGACAGATATGTGGTTTGCTTTTCCTGGATTCCTCTCTGCTGTCCTCTGGGTGCTCTTTAGACATGTTTGAGGCTTTAGACACTACGGACTTCTCTCTCCTCTGAAACCAGAGCAGAGAGAAGTAGATGTTAAGATTAGTAACTGCCAAGAAACATTCACGACCCACCTCTGCAGCCTTATTTTGATGTACTTTGTGTTAATCCTTCCCCTTTACACTGGGCATGTGCTTTCTCGTGCAATATTTTAAGGCTACATCCAGAAAATAGGCCTTGATTGAGCACCCTTCCCTGAGTGTCTCTTGCCAGTGCTGACTCAAAGACATCAGGGTCACCAAGTGGTTTGCAATTAACTTCAATGATTTTTTTTAAGTCATACTCTGTCTAATAGACCACTTTTCCATGAATCAGAGAGCTGTGAGTTATCACAAGGATGGATGCGCTGGCTGGTAGCCCTCTCCCTCATCTGTCAGCCAAGTCTTTTTATGGGCTCTCACAGCCAGACAACCCAACCCAAAGCCTCCCTGGAATCAAAAATCATCTTTCCATGGCAATCTTTACTAGTAGGGACACACGGTGGCAGAAGTGTGAGCAGAGGAGAGAAAAGGACTCTCCTTTCAAGGGCAGAACCAACAAAACTGTTGGGTGCCTGACAGTCATGACACCGGCAATGGCTGAGCTTTCCACCACACAAAGGACAGAGCAAACCACAGCTTTCCTTCAGGCTAGAAGGGCCATTGTGCCCTTCCCTTCATCCTCCGCCAGTCCCCAGGGCTGAGCCCCCTGCAGCCACCTCCTCCCCAGCCACCGTTCATGGGGCTGAGTGAAGCCGGCAAGAGGGCAGTGATCAGGTCAACAACACTGAGCCAGAGGCTGGGGTCGGAGCAGGCTCAACCCCAGCCTTGGCAGTAGCATCCCCAGCCCCTGCTGCCTTTCTGGCCATTCTGTTTGTCTGCTTGTTTCTTTGGATGTCCCCCCCCATTTGCCCCTTAGGAGACGATGCCCCCCCCCCCCCGCCCCGAATTCCCTCCTACTGTCCTATTCCCTCTCCCATCCTTAATACTAATGATAATAAGCTATCAGTGTTGTCATTGCAATCTATGAATAATAGATTTGAGTATTTATGATTATGATTATTATTATGATTATTATGGTTATGATTCTGTACTTTTTTGCTTCTTACTCTTTGTATGTTGCTCTTTGTTTCTCTGTTGTGAATAAACGCAAGGCCCCATCATATCTTCTCTCTGCTCCCCGCAGCCCGGCTGGGGCTGCACTAGCCACAGCTCCCAGCTGTCCCAAGCCCCAGGAGGCAAACCCTTGTCAGAGGATCTGGAGGGTGGTGCTTCCTGAGGGTATAAAGACACCCAAACCTGGGGCAGATCCATTCTCTTAACTCTCCCTTTCTGTGGCTCCTCTCCCCCCATACAGGTACCTGCTCATGTTTGGAAGAGGCAGGTTTAAATCACAAAAGCTTAAAGCTTTTGAAACAGCTTTAAGGAGCATTTGCCAGGCATCCAGCTCACGGAGTCAGCTCCCTCCAGGTTGTTATCCTCTCACTGTCTTCTGCTGGCTACGCCTACAGGTTGCCTCTTCAGCTGCAGGGCCTTCTTCCTCTGCTGTTGTAGATGGTTTGCAAAACTCCCCTGGATTAGCTGAGCCCATGCATTGGCACCCCTTTTTAGCCAGGTGCCTTGGGCTTTCTTGGCTTGAATGTCCTCCTCATACTGGTGAGCTCTCCCTGCCTGGGGATAGCACAGCCTGGGGAGCACAATTGGCCAGTGTTAGAGTGAGCTCAGTGTCAGAGCAGCGAGGAGGGATGTCAGTGGTATCTGGAGGAATTCAGAAAGGGTCTGGGAATGGCTCCTGACATGGTACTGGGTATGGCTTCTATCCAACACTGATAAACTGGGGTTCCGTAAGCAGATGGAATCCAGTGCTGCTTTTTTGCACCCTTTGCCAGGCTTCTTGTACAACCTGGAGGTTTCCAGATGACTGTAAGGTGAAGGAGGAGACATTAGGGGAAGGGAATAGGAACCCCGTCTGCACCGTGGTACGAAGCACTCCCTGTACTGCACCAGCCCCATGAAGAGTCATTTTAATTTGCGGGGTTTAACATTGTCTTTCTCCAAGCAGCCTGGGCACAGCCTCTTGTCTCTGTTGTGACTCTGCTTTGCCATGGCTTGTGGTCCTTCTCATCATGCTGTGCTGAACTCATTTCCAAGGCTGCTCTGAGAATGCATCGGAAAGCAGAGAGCTCAGGTCTCACCCCTTTCTCGGGGGACCCTGGCAGACCCCTGTTGGGGTCCTGGTCCAGCATCACCCTTCCTACCTCACCTGCCTTTGGAGCAGCACTGGACAGGGAGGGAGCGAGCAGATCCTGATGGCACTGTTTCTGAGCCTTCTCAGCACCTGCCCCAGACCCTGCAAGATCAGGCCCTTCCTCAGCAAGCACAACACAGGGAGGGGGTCTGTGCCCACCCTGGCATACCCGGGGACTACTGAGCAGGGAAGAGAGGCTCTGGCCACGGGCTGCATCACGCTCCCTTCTTCGCTGCCAATTTGGCCAGCACCGGCATTGGACCCGGGGAGACACCCTGCCTCTGCTCATCTTTATTTATTTATTACCGGAGGCTGTAAACAGCAGTGCTTTTCTACCCTCTACTTTCTTTTCCTTTCTTTTGTATTTTGGAACAACGTGTTGTAATAAATACCCAAGTAGGTGTTTTAACAGCTGGTGTCAGCCTTGGTTTTTGAGGGTCAGACCTTCTCAGGGTGGGGGCTGGAGGGTCCTCTTTGGGGGGTTGGGGAGGGCAATGGGTATTCGGTTGCATCGATGGGGTCAGAGCCAGTGGAGAGCTGGACACACAGACAGACCCATGTTTATGTGTAGGGCTGGAAACTGCAGCTGGACTAAATCAAAGGCTGAGGGATTAGGGGGCTGAAAATTAATTAAGGGCATTCATGGGCCCATGGACTGCAAACAGCCACTCTAGGCTTTCTGATCGTTCAGTGCGTGATTCGCAGACCTGAAGCTGTAGGTGGGCACCTGAGCAGCCCCTTTCTAGTGGTAAGGACTGCCCCATATGGGTATGGGTTTGTACAGATTGCCAAGCTAAAGAGCACAAAGCCATGGAGTGTTTGCATTGAAATACATTATGTTATTAATAATTATTATTATTATATTTTCTTTACCTCCCAGCTATGCTCTGCTCCCACCTTCCTCCTGGCATGGTGACAGCATGTAGCTGCACGCATGCTGCACACTGCAGTTAAACTCAATAAACACTCCCCCCGCTCACCCCCACAGCCAACTGAGCCATCATCTCTTCCCCAGGCCAGCAGCAGTGATGTGCTGGGGGGGCCAGCTGGCAGGCACTGACCAGCAGCCCCATTTTGGCTGGCCTGGGCTCAAGCAGAGGCTGGTGGAACTGTTTCCCTGCAGCAGGTTTGCTTTGGAGGGAGGAGAAGGCGTGAGCAAGCTCCCTGCAGCTCTGGCTCCAGAAAGCTGCAGCACTTATTGACTTAAACACAGAAGGGACAGCTTTCCCCAGGGCTATTTTCCACAGGCTAGGCTAAATCCCCAGTTCTTTTATAAATCCATTCCCCTCACCCAGCTGCAATTGCTGAGTCTTTTGTAAAGCTTCTTGAAAGTACTGCCGTCATCTGCTGCTGGGGTAGAAATTACACTCCCTGGAGTGAAGCTTCGGCTTCAGGCTCAGCTGACCCCACTAGCAGCTTCAGAGAAGCTATTTGCATGCCCTCCTCTTTCAACCACTCATTGCCATGTGTGAAATGGAAAGAGAAAATTATTTAATACAGGAACATGAGTGCTGCTCCCATCTCCTTCCCCATTCACGGGCTTCATTTTTTCAAACCCGCAGCACTGGGGAAGATGCTGCAGCCAAGTCCCCAGGGCTGACATCTCCTGTTGCTGCTTCCACAGGCACAGCTAAATCCCCTTGTGTTTTAGAGATATATTCCTTCTGGACCAGGGAACTCCTGGGCCATTGAGTCACTGGCAGCAGTGCCCATGCAAGATGGGACCCAGGTGACGCTGCAGGATACCTGCTCTTAGCTGGGGCTACAAGCATGCAGAGGCTCTGTCCTCTGGCAGAGGCTCCCATATGTGCACACCTGGCACATCTTCCTCCTCCTGCCCTGGTGTCGAGGTTGCCTCTCTTCCTGCTCCTCATGGTTTGCAGGGCAGAAATCATTACTTCAACGAGAAACCCAGGAACGTCCTTTTTCCAGCTCTTGGGCTTTTATTGACTCAGAATGACTGCCAAGCCTATAAATAAATGTTCCTTGAGCTAAATATAGCAGCCACTGAAATAGGCTGCTGGCTATTTAT
The DNA here is from genome assembly GCA_004320125.1 of Scolopax mira. NCBI lineage: Eukaryota > Metazoa > Chordata > Aves > Charadriiformes > Scolopacidae > Scolopax > Scolopax mira. Next base: position 480,323 of record BJBW01000517.1, on the reverse strand, counting down.
TTAGCTTGTGGCCTCTTTGAAAGCTTGCCAGTCTGTACTGCCTCTACCTTCACGTTGTCCCACCCCAGGCTGTGGCCACCCACTGCGGGGGCATGGCTGAGTCAGCGTTGGAAGAAGGGGTCACAAAAAGTCATCCCTTCCTCTGTAGGGCTGGAGAGACATGGTGGCAGGGTCCAGCAGCCAGAGAAGCTTTGGGCCCTTGTATCCCTGCCCAGGCAGCTGGGGGGTCCCCAGAAGGGACATTTGCTGGGGTGGTTGGGCAGGGGCTGAGCCAGCCACAAGCCTGTTTCCTCTCCTGGGAGGACTCAGAACCTTTTTCCAAAACTGGATCCTGGAAAAGAGGATTTATCATCTCCCGCAGGCTTTCCAGCATTAGGTGATGTGCATTGCTTTTCCACACTTTGCAGGAGTGTAAATACTCCTGGTGAGCAGCAATGCTGTATGTCAGGACCCTGAGGGCATCTGGGGGCATGAACTATGCCTACCTATGCCCCCCTGCTCGAGTCAGGGCACTCAAGCCTGTACCCCAAGCCATGCTATGGCTGTGGCCTGGTTTCTGACCCCAGCTGCTGGGTAGACCTCAGGCAATGGCCGCAACTGTGTCATCTACTGCTCATAGCAGGAGCCTGTGTCTTGACTCCACTTCATTATGTGTCTGGGAGATGCTGTTTGCCACATCACTGAGATGAGCCTTTATTAGGGCACCGCGCTTGGAGACCCTCCATGGGACATGTGTTCCCATGTTGATTGTGCATCACTGCAGGAAGGGATGGGCTTCACCCCTCCAACACTGATAAAAAGTGAAGTGAGGACTGCTCTTGTGCTGCAAACACTGCTCTACACCCCAAACCTAACAGAAATAGGATGCTGCTTACCTTGGGCTGTGATGACTTCATTGCAGCTCCGTGCTAGCAAAGGGAAAAACCCCGTCACTCCCTGGAAAGCCACACTCGCTCCTGCAGCAATTCAAGACATTAATAACACTTAGCACTTACAGAGAGTTTTGCTAAACATGAGCTAATCCTTACAACACCCATGGGAAGGAGAAAAGTAATTATTGTTATCGGGCTTGATTTTTCCTTTCCCATGTACCCCTGCAGATGGGGATCAGATCTACAAAATCCAGAGAGCTCTGGAAATCAGAGGAAAATCCCACTCTGCCCAGCTTGTACAATAGGAAACCTGGAGCAAAAACAACAAGTTACTTGCCAAAGGCCACCAGGAAGGGAGAGATGGAGCCGAACTAGTGTGTGTGGGAAACCCTGACCCCCAGTCCTGCTCTATGCCACCAGACTACAATTCCCCACAGCACTGGCAGCATGGGTGCAAAGGAGCCAATGGGCTGGTCCTTGCTTGTCCCAGTCACGCAGTGTTAGAGCAAGACTGGCTTAAAGAGCTGAGATGCTGCTGGGGTCCCTTCTGTGGTGTGGGGTCCTGCCTGGGGCACTGAGGGGCTGGTTTGGGAAGTTCTTGGTGAGAGCAGAGGTGAAAATGAGGGTTAACTGATTGTCTGGGTTGTTAGCAGGGAGAAAGGGCAGTTTTAGGGGGTTCCCTAAAACCAGCATTGCTCCCCAGCCACACACTTATCTTCAGCTGAAACCTGTGCACTTTGTGTCTGAGTGGAAATATTGTCTGTCGGCGGTACCCAGATGATGTCATTTAGTTTTCCAGGCTTCTGGGCTGAGCCAGCAGCTCAAGCCAGTATGACTGAAGAAGCTTTATTTAGAAAGAACCCAGGCCTTCGCGGTACCCCTCTGCCACCTCCCTTCCCTGCTGATGCAACCCTGGCTGCAGCAGGAACATCAGGCTGCTGTGGAGGAAGCTGCTCTTGGGAAGTTCAAAATGTGGGGTGGAGGGGAAGAGGGGGATGCTTCAGGGAGCAGGTGAGTGGGTGATGCTAAGTCTGTGCTGCCTGCTGCCCCCACAACCAGGGAACATCCATGTCCCTCTGAACAATGTGTGTGGCCAAGGAGCACCCATCTCCCCAGGTGCCTTTCCCATCCTTGGTCCAAGCCTCCCAGCATGACAGCAGCCACCCTCCTCATCCTCACATTTGCCATCTCCAGGCTGTGTTACTGCAACCAAGCCCCAGGTTAGCTCCAGGGGCTTTTTAGTTGGAAAGCAAATGTTTTTCCCCCCTGACACCCCTTAACCTGCCTCCTCTCCCTCGGCAGCATCTCCTGACGGGTGAGTGGCTAAGAATAGCCCTGCCGCCGGCTCCAGGCTGGTGCTGTTTGCTCAGTGACTCAGAGCTGGCCGGACAGGCACTTACTCAAAGGGTCCCATTACTCATCTGTCTGCATTGCCCCAAGGATGGAGTTAGTGTCTCTCTCTTGCCTCTCCTTTAAAGATATTTTATTTATTTCTTTTTAATAAAGCCTCCATCCACAAAGAGAGGTAATTATCCTGCTGTGGATTTACCGCTAAATATGTGTGCCCCGACCCAAAATGCTTCAACCCCCATCAATCATGCTGGCAGCCCCTTGGTATTGCTCCTGCTCGTTGCCCTGCCAGGAGGGAGCAGGAGCAGGGCAAAAGAAAATGCTTCCCAAAAATCACATTTCATGGCACCAGCGTAAGGATGCAAACAAAAATCCTCTCCTCCAGAAACCATCAGTGTTGAATGCGAGCATGAATCTGTCTGTGCCCAAATCCAACTGGGCCCTTGGATGCCCAGGTCATGACCCAGCTGCTTCCATCTCACTCACAGCCCACATTAATTGCAACTCTTCTTCTTCTCCACAGAGTGTCTCATTGTACACCCAGTGGGTACTGCAGTATCTGCAAAAGACCTTAGCAAATTAAAACAGGCCTCCATGTTAAAACGTGGCTCCATTTCCAAACAACAAAAAGGCACCATCTTCTCCATCTGGTTTGCTCCCCTGAGGCACTCTGTGAGTCACAGTCAGTCATGCTGGGAACAGAGCTGAACCCTGACGGGTGCACATCTGTGTCTGCAAGGCGCTACCATGCCAGTACTGCCACTGCCAGGGGAGGACACTACTACTCTCCCTGCCCCACCACTGTGGGGACAGTCACTTAGGATGCAGCAAGCACAGCACTAGCAGCAGAGTTGGAGGAGGTGCATTGGGATGGCATTTTAGAATCATAGAATCATAGAATGGTTTGGGTTGGAAGGGACCTTAAAGATCATCGAGTTCCAACTCCCCTGCCATGGACAGGGACACCTCCCTCTAGAGCAGGTTGTTCAAAGCCCCATCCAGCCTGGCCTTGAACACTTCCAGGGATGGGGCTTCCACAACTTCCCCGAGCAACCTGTTCCAGTGTCTCACCACCAGAAAGAATTTCTTTCTAGTGTCTAATCTAAATCTCCCCTCTTCCAATTTAAAACTGTTGCCCCTTGTCCTGTCGTTACACTTCCTCGTAAACAGTCCCTCTCCAGCTCTTCTGTAGGCTCCCTTCAGATATTGATAGGTTGTTATAAGGTCTCCCTGGAGCCTTCTCTTCTCCAGGATGAACAACCCCAGCTCTCTCAGCCTGTCTTCGTAGGAGAGCTGCTCCATCCCTCTGATCATCCTTGTGACCCTCTGCTGGACCTGTTCCAACAGGTCCATATCCTTTGAAGCTTTTACAAAATGCTGCTTTTAAATTTCTCTTCCTACTGATGGTGGACTCCTTTAAGAATCCAGTCCATGTCAGCATCGCTTCACTGTCTCAGTCCCTTTCCTGGATGCTCTTGGGAACCCCTGTGCCTTATCATACCACTTGTTACTGTCTGCCAATTGGACATGGAGCCATTGACCGCAACCCTTTGAGTGCTGCCATCCAGCCAGTTCCTTATCCACCAAGTGGTCCATCCATCAAATCCATGACTTTCCAATTTTGAGATCAGTATGTCGTGCAAGACAGTGTCAAATGCTTTTAAGTCCAGGTAGATGACACCAGTTGCTCTGCCTTTGTCTACCAAGTCTGTGGCACTATTGTAAAAGGCCACCAAATTTGTTAGGCGTGATTTGCCTTTGGTGAAGCCATGTTGGCTATCTCCAATCACCTCCTTATTTTCCGCATGAATTAGCAAAGATTTCAGGAGGATCTGCTCCATGATCTTGCCAGGCACAGAGGTGAGACTGACTGGCCTGTAGTTTCCCAGGTCTTCTTTGTTTCCTTTTTTGAATATTGGAGTTATTGAAGATATTTTCTTCTCCTGATGCTCCTTCAGCCCAGTAGTGCCCCTCTTTTGCTGTTCTTCAGGTTCTTCTTCCAGCTCTGAGAAGATGGTATCCCCAGCTCCACAGCACTGAGCTCAGCCAATGCTGACTGCAGCCAGGGATGCAGGACAGAGGGAAGTGGGAGCCTGGACATCCATCCAGGGCTGGAAATTAAGACCCTGCATGCCTTGGTAAACACATATTTGTGTGTTTCCCCCATCCCAGTGACCTCACCTCAATGTCACTGTGTTGGGGCATCCAGCTGGGCATGATGGCCAAAGAAGAGCAGGACCCACCTGCCAGGCTTGCTCCTGTCTTGCAGACCCTACTGACATCCCACAGCATCCATCACACTGTCAAGGGCTGCCCAGTGGCTGGTGGCAACTCCAGGAACTGAGGGCACAGCAGAGCCAGGCTGTGCCAGAGGAGGCAATCGGTGGCCCAAAACAGAGCCTTGGGGGACATCTTTCCCTGGCACCTGCCTCAAAGGCAGGCTCTCAGCAGGGCTGGAGGGAAGTCTTTGAGCTGTGAATACCTTGAGCAACAGCCAGGCCCTGGTCCTATACACCCGCAGCCCTGTCAGCAGCCAGCCAGCATCAAGGCATATGAGCAACCTCTAGTGGCAGCTCACGGCAGCTCGGGAATTCTTTAAATCGCCAAAATTTTGTCTGTGCAACACCAGGCAATGGGAAGGGAGGTTTACCTCCATCTCATATCCTTCGAGAGCACTCAGGGCAATGTTTGGTGCCAGACAAACCCTATTTTGCAAGCATGCTGAAGCACCACTGCAGATGTTTGGTACAAAGAGGAAGAGGAGGAGATGGAGGAGAAGAAGGGAGGGTTGAAGGCCAACAGTTTCTCACATACCATGTTGGACGGATGCAAGACAGAAGTCTGGAGGGTGAAGCTAACTGAAGGGTGATAGCCTATGGCAGGACAGGAGCCCTCAGCCTGGCTCTGACCACACCAGGCTGTGTGACATGAGGAAGCGCATATCTGTGCTTCAGCTTTGAAATCTTTTGCACCCTACAGATGTAAATTACTGCATAAAACCAAGGCCATGCTGATTCAGTGTCCCTGCAAGCAACCTACCCTCCAGCAGCCTGCCTGGGGGGGACATGACAGCTCTGGTGTCCGCAGTGTCCTGCTCCCATCTTATCTCCAGCACACTGGCCACATAGGTACCAGGGAAGGGAAGGGCTCCATGCTCTTTGAAGAGCCACATTTGTCCTGCTTCATTCACCTGTGGTTCATTGAACCATGTGGTTCAAGTATTTCACATCTCTAAAGCCACTGGGGACTGGGTTTGGGTTAGGGGATTGGCAAACTCAAGGCAACAAGTCTTGGACTGCTGACAGATGGATGTACAAGACGCTACAGTCCTCTACACTTCTAGGAGACCCTGCTCTGCATCCCAAAATTCTCTTACTGACATCCCAGCCTGTCTTTTTCATCATCAAGAGAGGTCAGTGACAGGTTCCCACTGCCTTCCAGACCATGTGTTCACTGCCTTCCAGACTGTGTGTCTCATATGTCATCCATGTGCACAGTCCCCAACACCAGGAACCAAGAGAGATTCAGCAACAATCCTCTCTGGCTCAGGCCATCATTTCAGGGTGTGTTTCCTTCAGCCTGGCTTCAAAGTTTGGCTTCAGCTTTGCCCTGGTATCCCCTGGGCACAGCGCAGTGACGAAGTGTCTGCACTCAGACCAAGGGAGCCTCTGCACAGTCTCTGCTCAGCAGACTTGGTGGTGCCCCAAACGAAAACCAGACAGCCTTGTCTCCAACCAGGGAGCATTAGCCTTCCCCCACCAGAGACACTCCTCAGACCTTTCTGATGCCAAGCAAAAGTACATCATAAAGACAAAGCACTGCCAGGGCTGCCTCTCCCTTGCCCTGCTTTCCCCATTAATTGCTGCACAGGCCATCCACTAGGGACAAGGGCCAGGACGTGCAGGAGATGCTCCCCACAAGCAGCTGGCACTGCCTCACACTCACTACAAACCTCTGAGGCAGACGGCCACAGATGACCAAGATAGTTTGGTCATACAGCCCCTTAGAAAATGCCCAGACACCCAGGGCTTTGTGCCACTGATCACTGCTGTGGTGTGAGCCCAGAGGACCATGGGTGCTGTCCTGAGAGGGGGGCACAATGGGTACAGACAAGTCAGAGACGGGAGTAGAGCAATTTCCTTTGGGGTGAGGGCCCTGGCTGATTAAGCGGTGCTCATGGGGGTCACGGCTGATGCCATAATGTCACTAGGCCAGCACAGTGGCATGCGTTCAGAGGACTGTGAATTTTCTGCCCTTTCCTCTCCCACCTTGGCCCCAGTCCTCTAGGTCATGCAGGGGTCCTGACGTGCTTTTAGCTCTGAAGAGTTTACATAGTTGTGGAAACCTGAGAAAAAATAGGAAAACTCAGTATTCCTCTTCAAGTCCTCTTCAAGTCCTCTTCCCTGGCCATGCTCCCCTGGCTTCCTATACATCACTGGGCACAAGGCTGGCACAGGGGAGGCAAACCCCACCAGGCAAAGCAGGAGCAGGCAGCCAACAGGAATATCTGAAGCTTAGGTGCCTGATGGACTCCCAGTGGTAACTGACTTCAGTCCCATCAGTGTGCCTCCTGCACCCCTGCAAAGCCAGGCAATCAGATGCCCAGCAGGGCAGCAGTGGGAGTACAGAGATCTCTTAGGAAGTAGAATAACCTCTTTGGGCAGGGGTAACCTCCTTCTTTGGGGTATTTTTATATCAGAGTGGTCTAAAGGGGACACAACCGGTGAGATAACCTGGATCACTGCAAGGAATCATCTAGCTCAGATAACCTCTGTGGTTTCGCCAGCTCTACTGCATATTTGAAAGCACCCAGTCAAAGACTAAACTTTGATCCCCCTCCTCACCAAAAAAACCAAGTCCATGCACACAGAATTAATGAAAAAGGATCCTCCTGCTGCCACCTGCGCTGGGCAGCACTGCTGACAGAGCCTTTCTCCAATGTAGACTGGCTGCCCTTGGCTCTCACACCCACCAAAGCTATTAGCAATGAGCTCACCCCTCTATTATTGCTGACCCAGGGAGTCTGGAGGCTCTCAGAAGCACAGCTATCGATCTACACCTCTTATGTATCCCCCTTGGGTCTTTGGTTTCAGGAAACCTTTTTGCCTCTCCTCTCCTTGTCTCTCCTCCACAGCCTCCAGGAATGTTTATCTGAGGGACCTTGGAGTGGAACTGGGAGTTAAGGGAAAAGCAACTGAGACTGTGGTGAGAAGTATGGGGGTTTAACCTGGCCAGCAACTACCTGTTTGCTGTGGCTCTGTGCTTTCTTTGTCTTCTCCATCTTCCTCAGTGGAAGAAGGCAAGGACTTTTCCCCCAGGCTAGGGTTGCAGGTTAAGGGAAGGAAAGCCTGGTGCTTTGCATGGCAACCAGTCCTACGGGGTCTCTGCTCCATACAGGGCATGGACTTTCTGAAAGGCCTGTGCCCATGGCAGTGTCCTCTTCTCCCTCTCCCATGCTTGCAGACCATGAATTGTGCCAATCAGTAAACAGGTGACTGCATCTCTGTGCAAACTCACCCTGGAGGCACAAGCAGATAAGCCTGTTAGTCTGATGGGGAGCACTCAGTTATGGTCATGATCAACTCAGCAGCATCTTGCTACAACTCAAAGGACAATCCTGCAGCCCTCGGGTTGCTTCTCCTATCCATTCAAGTCCACCTTGCCCAAGCAAACAGGTGGCAGGGTGAGGAACCATGCCGGGCAGCTGAGGAGTCAAAAGACTGGTGGAGCTACGGCCAGAAACCACGTCATCTGCTCTGGGCTCCTTTCCTAGGTATGAAGCAAACAACTTGTTTCCTGGCTCCTTATAAAATGGGCTCCCTCACTCTCCCCTCATTCCCAGGAAGACTTTCAGGTGCCTGGGTGTACTTCATAAATGACTAATGAGCCATCGCAAACATTAGTGCTAGTGCTTGCTGCCAGAAGCAGGCTGGGATCAAGTCCTCCCTTGCATCTATCAGCTCCACCCAGGAAGCAGACTTGCCTTTGACAACAGCCAGATGAAGAAACTGATGCCCTGACTGGTCAAGCTGCGTGGTGGTCCCATAGGAAAGGGTGGTCATTGGAACAGAGAGGAAACCTCTCGTCTTGGTATAGTAACCTTCACAGAGCTCCTCCAAAGAGAGGGTTTCAGTGGTCGCTTGTGTTTCCCTCCAAGCAAGTTTGAGCTAGCAGGTAGAGGTCTCATTTTTGAATGGGTTTGTGAACAACAGAGCCTTGGAGCCTGTGGATACCCTGAGAAGACCTCCACACTCATCAAGAGACCCAGTGTGCCCAGCACAGGAGTTTTCATCTCTTCCTTTAAAAACTACTCATGCAGCCCCAGCCTGCAGATGGGATACATATGTTGGAGCAGAGGCCTGACCTCATGAAAGGACCAACAGGTCCCCTTCCATACCCCCATGAAGATAAACTTCAAGGAGTTGTTTCAGCCAGTTCCACGTACATGGAATGATGGACCTATGGTAACAACCACTGGCATTTTTTTAGGTCATGATTCAATCATAGTGCCATTTGATCCCCACACATCTGAGGAAATTACCCTGGGCAAAGCTTTCTGACCCTCACCCTACCCTCCTGGATTTCATGTAGTAGCACGTTACTACGCACAGGGGCCAGAATTTAGCTGACTCCTTGCATGTACTGCCCTTGTAGTCATCAGAGTCAGAGAAGAAAGAGGACAGGTTGTCTCCCATTGCTAACGCTGCAAAGTAGACATGGAATAAACCTGACCTTCATTTACAGTGCTTGCTAGAGAAATCAACACTACCTATACATAGAAAAAATCAATGAGGTGCCACTTACCAAAAGAACTCTCATTGGTCTGAACCACCTGCATCAGGGGGCCTCATGTGCCCCCCCATCCATTCTTCAGCAGCTCCAGCAGAAGCTCAGCCTTCCCTTCTCCAGGCTGTTTTGGCAGGGTTTTTTTGTTTCTACCAGCACACCAGTTCTGGCACAGTGCACTCTGTCCTGAGATGGCTTTGGGAAGCCTCACCAGCACACATTTTTTCCCAGTTGCATCCTGCAAGTGGGCTGTTGCTCACCTCTCTTTCCCATGTACCCGCTCCAAAGGTGCTCTGGGAGCCAAGTGAGGAAAAAGAGAGTGTTCCCAACACACAGGTCAAACCAGTCCACCTCTCAACTCACCTGACCACCTCCCAAAGCCTTCTTTTCTCTCCAGCAAGACCACTACCCCATCTGTACCTTGCTAGACACCGTGTTGCTGCTTGGGAATAGCTTTCACATGAATCTTTTCCCGCAACTCCATCCCCAGGAGCAACCAGCTTTTACTGCTCACTTTTCTTACAGCCATCAGATGGTGCCATTGAGTCTTCTTGGGCTGTGAAGCCCCGAGGACAGCAGCAGCAGGCTGGCACCAGGGATCACACTGGTGTCTTGCTCCACCTCACAGGCAAGGAATAGAGCTTTATTACCCAGTTCCAAATACGACAAAATAAGAGATTTTTCTGGCATAGGTGTTAGCAAAGTAAAGCAAGTCTTGGGGTTCTGCTGATCCAAAATACATTAACGTGCACCTGTGTCACCATTTTTTCTGTTGTTTCAGAGAAGACTTGTAAGACTGGCTATCTTCTTGCAGCTGCCCCCAGTGATATCAGTGTAAGGACAAATAATATCAACACAGGAGCACCTCAGCCTCAATTCCCACCCCCCATTAAACAAAAACAAAACAAACAACCAAACAAAAGGTGTTTTCACTGCTGGAAAGATTTAGAGAAGATGAACTGAGTTCACACAGCAGGGCCCCAGAAATAAAAGAGAGCAATAGCTCTAGAGAAAGCTCCCTTTCCCTCCACAACAGCAATATGGGACACAGGATTTGTCCTCCTTGGACAGTCTAGAGAGCAGGCAGCAGGCTGCCTGATGGTCAGGGGTGACTGGGTCCCCTCTACGTTGCCCTGCCTCTTCCCGCTTTTTTTTTTTCAGCAAAGACTACACTGTATGGAGAAGAGGCTTGTGCACTAAGGCGTGCTGCTTGTGATGTGCTCATCACATTTGACATCTCCCCTCCAGATGTGGGGCCAGGACTTCCAGGGCTTTGGTATTAATAATTCTCTTTGTGTTTTTTAGGACTGACCAGAGCCTGGCACAGGCAGCCCTGCTGTCCAGCTGAGGCCCCTACCTGACATTGCAAATATGCATGAATAATAACTGATTAGTGCTTTTCTTGGGTTGGTTTTAGGTTTTAATTGTGCAGAATAAAAGTATGTAAATATGCCAGCAGGGTGAGGAAGGAGGGAGAGGAGAAATAATTACAATTGCATTTAGTCAGTGGTAAGAATGGCTGCTGTGCTGTGCTGGGTAGTTTCCAAGCACGGTGGAAGCCAGCTTCGATTTCACAGCATAATCTTTCCTGCACCCTTAAAATAACTTCTCCCTGCCCCCAGGGTGTCACAGGAGCTGAAGAGCAGTATGTGCCCCTTCTCCGTGCAGCCCCACATTGCTCGGTGCTCGGTTATCATCCAGAGCCTGGTCTGAGAGCATCGTCATCACACATATCTCACCAAGGCACCGAGTTCCAGCCGGGAGGGCTGGAGCAGGAAGGAGGGGATGCTTTGCAGCCCCAGACCCATGGTCTCCCTGGGAAGGTGGCCAGCTGGGGAGAACTAGCTTTTTGAGCTCCTCCTCAGTGCCTGGTGAAAGAGCAGTTTCCCCGAACTGCTCAGCAGAGATGGAACCTCTTTATTGTCGGGGCTAATTGCTCATGTGAGATGTATTTACAGAAGCAACTGTTTGTGCAGAGTGGCAGACAAACAGACTCCTGTTGTGCTAGGCACCCTTTGTAATCTGTGGGGGCTGGGAATACTTTAATGCAGCCATCAGAGGCCGCATTTGTACCGCAGGCACCAACCCTGCCCTGGGCTGGATGGTGCCAGCGAGGTGCTGAGCCCCTGCCCCACTCCATGACCCCAGTGGGAGTGGAAGTGCAGAGAGACTGGATGGATCCATCCCACTGCTTGCCCTCACCCACGTTATCAAGCAGGCTGAGGACACACAGCTTGGCCGGATTTGGGTACGCAGGACCTGCAAAGCAAAGCCACGGGTGTTTTCCTGGCACATGAGTCTCACTGTCATCCCATGGCTTGCAAATCCAGGCCTGCTTCCATTTGGGCATATGACTGTGGGGGGCAAACTCTGTCCTGCATCAGAAGCACCCCATGCCTGCGCAGATGGGCTGCTCGTCTCCTTGCTCTGCAGAAGACATGACACAGGCTCTGAGGTCACTTCTGAGGTCACATGGTGAAATTCTTTACATGCAGTTGTACCAGAGGGAAAGACATGCCAGAAAGTTGATTTTTGCCTTTGCAGATAGTGTCAAGAACTGATTAAAAGCATCCAGGACTCTGAAAAACAGACTTACAGGCTCTTTGCTGCCTGCTGTTTTTTTTTTTCTAGGCGGAGACCTAGGGGGAGTTTTGCCATCTGGGAGAGAGATGCAGCATTAGGAAAATAATGCAAACAATTTCTGGCACTCTCTCCATCTTCCTGCAAAACCAGTGGGGACAGGCAGCCCTGCATTATGTGCAACAACTTTTGCTTGCAGTTAGCCTATAAGACAACCACAATGAGAGGACATCCCTCTCCAAACTTAAAAGCATATCTCCTTTTTCTCACCCTGTATCATTTTCTCTGCCCTGACACAGGCAGTAGGATAACATACACTTGGGGAAAAACTTATCAGTAAGGAAAAGCATCACCAGCTATGGAAAGCTACAAGGGAGCTGGTGTGTGGCTCCTTCTTCACCTTTCTGAGGGGCCATTCAAATTGGCTAGTGCTGGTCAGGCAAAATGAGAGTGTGGGTTTGGTTTCAGCCTGTCCACAAAGGTGTGGTATTGCCAGCACTGGGACAAAAGGGAACCCACGCTCATCTGGCTTAGAGAGCTCTCTGACACACACAGGTCAGACTAGGCATATTGACCCCACAGGTGGCCATTAGTGTTTCCTAAGCTTGCTAGCTGAAACTAAAACTTTTTTGGCTGCTATTCAATTCACTCTAGCATAATTTTTGTATTCCCTGCTTGGAAGAACTGAGAAATCCACCGCATTTTGAGTACTCCTAAGCAATGAAGGTCTCCGAACATTACACATCAGCTCTCACACGACCTTTCACGCAGAGGGAAGTGTTTCTTTCCTTTTCCAGATGTGGAAGCTGAGGCGTGAGGCAGGGATTGCTCAGTAATACCTAATTAGTGTGTGTGTGGGAATAAAACCCAGTCACCACCAGTCTCGTGCTTTAACATCCACTCATAAATTGTTGTCTAAAAGAGGAAATGCCTAATACTTCTTATTCTTCTGTGACTGAGAGAGACAGACAGAATTTTGTTCAGCATTCCTGGAAATGCAGACCCCCAAGGACAGGTTTTTCAGCCCTCTTCCCTGAAGCTTCAGCCCTCTCTCTGATATCTGAATACTAGCCATATTTCCCAGCTAGTTCAGGACCCAAAATGACTTTTTTTTTCCCAGTCTGGTCCTCGGCAGGATTGATTGTCTTGTTGCAAGACTATATCTAAAATGTCTTACTATTACTGGCATCAATCAATGTTTATAACCACTCACAGTGTTTATTTATAAAAAAAAAATCAAATGTTCCAAGCAAGAAGAGATGTTGTTATTAATATCCAGCATGATTAATAATCACATTCAGAGTTGCAGGCAGGCCCACGCTGTCAGACTCATGCACTTCGCTTTTTCTAATGGCTCTGCAGGAATTTGAGCCGTAATATGTTTCATGCACAGGGACAAAGACGTTTTGTCTCAGGGAAGGGGAGTATGTGGATGTTTTTGTCTTAAAGAGCCAGTGCCGCATTCAGAGCTTCAAAACCACATCATTTTAATCTTTAGTCTGCTACGTTTACCCAGTGAGAGTGTATCTCCTGACGCTGCTAAAGACCCAGATCTGAGCAGCAGATTTCCCTTTCTGAAAAACGTTACACCCCCTCTATGTCAGGGCAGCCATCACCTGCCCTGCTTCTCTGCCACCCACTGGAAGTATCTCAGCCAGGCAAACAGGTTCTCATCTCTCTGCCTGCTGAGGCTTCTCAGGGTAAGGTGAGCTCCATGAGAATGATGTTGCCCGAATTTGAAGAGAAGGAAAACTCATACAACTCTTGAGCAATGCTTTCTTCCCTGCTTTGCTGGCTTTCTTCCTTTGCTTCAGCACTACCACAGCCACTTAGGGAGAAGAGGGAACATGCAAAGCTGTTGTCAAGGTATCAGATATGAGGCCGCTTTGCCCCACACCAAATACTAGGTGGTGAAGGAGGGACAGGTGTTTCTGATGCAGTAAACCAGTAAAGGAGCAAAGTTCAGCCCCACTCCTTAGTGCTTGGCTGTGCAAGGCCATGTTTGCCCACTTGTGTGTTGCACTTTTCCTGCTGCAGGAGGTAATGACAATAAAATCAGCGACAGTGAAGGCACAGAGTTGCAGAGGCTAGTGCCTTGATTACTTCCTCATAGCTGCTTGTCCTCTGTGGCACCCCTTTATTAGCACAGTAGCAAAGCATACCAACCGAAAAGCCAATGCAAAAATCAGCAATATATGACAGACTTTGTCTGTGCTGCTATCAAACATCCTGTTGGGTGCAAATCTGGTCATGAGAACCACAGGAGGGAAAAATATGGAAAGAAACCTTCGGGCTTGCTATTCCAAGGCAGATCTCAGACAGGGCTCAGGCAGCCTCAGTACAGCAGTGTCTCCCTTCAGGGGTTATGGGACCTAGCAGAAATCTCTGATAGACTGGGACAGCCCTTAGGTCCACACTATCATGTGCCTTGGCTTTTATACTGAGCTTTGCAGAACTTTACACAACTGCCAAATCCTCATATGAGAGGACTGTCTTCCTCAACACCTGTGACCTGGTCTGTATGCGATCCCCCTCAGCTTCACATCAGTTCCCAAAAAGCTCTGGTGCTGCTGAGGAACACCTGGGAACAAAGCCACTCTATGCCTGTAGGCCAGGAGGAGCAGGGCACTTTTTTTGGGGTCCTCTGTGCCAGGCAGGCACAGGCAGATACAGATGGTAGAATAAGGAGGACAGGAGTGACTGAATGCAGTATTCCTTGCAGTGCATCCCAGGCCAAAAGCTTCACAGTTCAGATCCCACAAGTCCACGGAAAGGACCTCAGCCTTTCTGTCCAGACTGTCTGGCAATAATCTTGCAATTTAAATCCTGTTAGACACAAGTAAGCTGCGGGACAGTAATCCAGGGAAGAGTCCAACATCAAGCATTATAAATCTCCCTGACCCTCTGTGCTTCCTACCACATCTGTATGCCAAGAAATGTCTCTTGTTAAGCACCTTATATTCATGTCCTACAGGGTCCAGCAAGCCTGTTGTCCTGAACAAGGAGCACCCTCCCTTTATGCATGTGCATAGGGCTTAGCACAAAAGAGCCTCATGGCCTGCCTGACTTGCTATTGTCAAACAAATAATGGCTACGATGCATTTTTTAGAGGGTTTAGAAATAGAAGGGGAGTTGCACGACAACCACTGGAGACTGCTTTTGGATTGGCACATCCTTTGCTCTTCAGAACTGCTCATGAAGGGACCTGGCTGAATGGGTTCCTCGGTCTGCCTGGGGAACTTGTGGCATTTCCATCGGCTGAGGATAGAAGGAAAAGAGCAGTAGGTATAATGTCAATTTATCAATGGAAAAAAATGCTAAAATATTATCTTAGGCAAGATACAGATAAATGTCTTGTGCCACTGAGAGGCAGGATACAACAGATTAACAAAATAGTTGCTTGTTGTCTGAGTTTCTTTTGTAATTCTCTTCAGTAATTCTCATAGTGCCAGTTGCCATGTATTTTTGTTGATACAATCAGGAGGAAAACAGCTAATCTGACATGACAAACTCATTGTATCAGAAGTCATCTCTGCTTTAAAATGTGTGTCATATGACCAAACACCCTACTCCTCATACAATGCACCCCACAGTAAAATTGGATGGAGCTCATCCTCAAATGCCCTGCCAAAAATACTTGTAACAAAGGGCAGCAAGAAAATATAATTCAAATGAGGGACATCTGTTCTCAAATGTTTGCAGATAATGACTGGATCAAGTGTCTGCATAAAGGATAATTATTTTCTGCAGATGGTTTGATCTGGTATTTTAAACATTGTAAAAAAATCCTCCTTCCAGCCACTCCGTAAAGTATATGGGGTTTTGTTGCAAGAGACCTCTTTCCTATCTTCTGCTACATTTTCTAAATGTAAAGATAAGTAAAGCTATGAGCAATTAAAAGATAAAATGTAGGTGTTAAAGAAAAATATTCAGTTTGAACACAGACAACATACATTTTCAAGGTCTGGTCGTCCTGTTCTTACATTACACTGCTGGATACCCATATAATTATCAGGGTGAAGTTTTGTTATAGGAGAATGGCAAAAAAAAAGCAGTTATATGTCATGCAAAGGGATTCCTGGCAGATTTCAGAGGGAAGGTCTGTTCCGAAACTGACAATCCAATATGGTTTTTAATATGATCCAGAGTAATTCTAATTAAGTCACCCCTGTGACACCCCCTAGCACCAAGATAATGCTGTCCTGTTGAAGTTGTTGTTGGAGTCAGTGTGATGGCTGGACACTGACAGACTCATCATCCCTGAGTAAGTAGGGCCACATCCCTCTGGTATGAGGGGCCCTGGGGATCCCCACATCCACAGCACCACAGGGCTGCGAGGGTCCTGTGTGTTCCTGGCACAGCCCTACCTTGGGGGCCCTGATATGGAGTTCTCTTTAGGGGAACCTTTGGCATAGAATCATAGAATCACAGAACGGTTTGGGTTGGAAGGGACCTTAAAGATCTAGTTCCAACCCCACTGGCACGGAAAGAACTGAAGCGCTGAGGCCCAGTCCTGGACAGTGAGCGACTGCGGAGTGAGTAACACTGGAGGGACCATGAGCCCCCAAGCCAGGAGGAAGCCCTGGGACCTCGCTGAAAGGCTGGAGGGGAATGAAACTGAGCTGAGCTGAGCTGAGCTGAGGGACTGCGGCGTGCCAGGCACTCTTAGGCCTTGAGAGCGTTACCGGCCGCGCCCGGACTACATTTCCCAGCGTGCTCCGGGTGGTGATTAGGAGGGGTGGAGAAGGCCGGGAGGCCGCTTCCGGGTTGGCGGCTGGTGGCCGCCAGCACCGTGTGTTTACTTCCGGCCGCCCCAGTGCCCGAGTGTCAGGCTGAGGAGGGGACCCGGCGGCCGTCCTGCCCGCGCCGCTCAGCCGGAGCCGGCCAGTGGCGGAGGGAGGAAGCGAGCGAGCAAGCGACCGGGGGAGGAGCAGCCCGGCCCCCCGCGCCCGCAGCGGCGGCCCTCATGAGCGGGCGGTGAGAGGAGAGTCGGCGGCGGGAGCTTCCCGGCGCGGCGGGACCCAGCCATGGACTGGCTCATGGGGTGAGTCGGGGGCCGGTGCCCCGCCGGAGCGGCTCCCGCCGAGGCGGGCTTCCCCGCTGCCGGGCGGCCGTTGGGGGAGCCGTTGGGCGCGCGAGGGGCGCCCCGCGGGCGGCGCAAATGACTAATCAGTTATCCGCCGTGGAGGTGACAAGCGGTGCGCCCGCGTCCTGCGGTGACAGCCGGAGGAAGCGTTAGAGAGGGCGGCGGGACCGCGCCGAGGCCGGCCTCGCTGCCTGTGCCCGGGGGAGGAGGAGGAGGAGGAAGAGGTACAGGGGAGCCCTTGCCCTGTCCCAGGCAGGGAGGTCGCTCTCTGAAAAAAGTAACTCTTCGTTCCTTTTAGAGTTTTGGTGGGGTTTTTTTTGTTTTTTTTTTTTTGTTTTTTTTTGTTTTTTTTTTTTGGCACGGGGGGAGGTTAGGCGTTGCGGGTCTCTGTGCTTCCCGTCAGTAGAGTGTTGGACTAATACCTCTGCAGCAGAACGCCGCTTTAAACTGAGAGGCTTGCCGAGGTTTAAATGGCTTTCTGTGGAGAGCAAGAAGAGACCTCGGCGGAGATTAAAACCAAATCAGAGCCACGCCAGGGGGCTTGGATAGCCTGGGATTAATAGTGCTAATTACATAGGGACAGAAGGTAGAAAGCTCTTTGCTGCTGGTTTTACGTCTGAAAACTGCAGCGGGAGATGCAGTTGATGGGAGTGACCTGATATGTTACCGATATCCCAAGCAAGACAAACTCGGTTCCTTCCTTGCATGAATTGTGCTGGCGACCTACGCTCAGGTGAACTGTGAATAATTATGCTTCAAAATCGCATGAGCAGTAAGCTTATGCCTCAGCAAAACCAGTATTGCAGTGATAACTTGCTGCCCCAGGTTTCTTCTTTACAGTGGTGTGATCCAGTTCCTGGATGTGATCTTTACCATTTAGGTTACCTCCTTTTCTAATGTGGTGTGCCTAGGATACAAATAAACTATTTTGTCACAGTTGCTGGATGTGGTTTGTTAGGAAGATCACTCGTGTGTGTTGCCTTTTGTCTGCAGCTGAACTGTTGGATGGTGAAAGCACAGCACTTGTTACTTATCTTCAAAGTAGATGTGGCCAGATCTTGAGCCAGTTGTCAATACTGGTTACGTTTTGCTGTCAATTTGACCCCTCAATCTGAGGAAGTGAATGATGAATGTCTGTGGGGTAGACACTGATGGCTGAGTTTTCCTCCAGCAGGCTGAGTGGTGGGAGCGCAGTATTTGTAGGATGTGAAGGGGTCTGTATGCCAAGTACTGCAACACCCGTGTCTTCTAAATCTGAGGGTTGCACTGTGTTATTACATGGTCTTAATGAGAATATGAATTATAAGCCTGTTTTGATTTGTTTCAGAACCACAAAGCACAGGTGGTCTGTTGTATTTACTTTGTAAAAGTAAAAGCTGAAGTCTCAAAGTGCTACTGTAATTACAAGAAAAGTCAAACCCAGGACTCATGCAAGACATTTGGATGACTCAGAATGCCTCATTTATGCTGTTGTGCTTATTTTGTGTGAATTATGTTGTAAAACAGAAAAGTTTATCTAAACTTTAAATATGTTAAAATGCCAGTTTTCTTCTGAAAAATATTTTGGGTTTTTTGAAGTTGCTATGAAAAAATTGGCATTTGTTTTGTACTTTTTTTACCCAGGGTGGGTGGATCCGTCCTTGTGCGGAAAAAGACTTGCCTGTTTTCCCCATTGTAATGGGAATGGATCCTGAGTCATTTGTGTTGCTTGCTTGTTCTCAGCTATTTCCTGATACGTTTCTTGCCTGACCAAACCCAGTAGTGTCCCACTGATACTCTAAATGTTTTCTCCTTTAAAACTTTGTGAGTTGTATTTGTGAATTTTGTGAAGGGTTATGACAGGAAGGGAGGGCATTGATATTTTGAAGGGGGAGGGGGTAAGATGCCTGAGGGACCTTTTCTTATTCTGCCTAACTTATGGCTGCTGTTAGCAACTATGTGTATAAGTGAAGACATCCTTCTTGGTGTTTGTTGAAAAGAATCTGAGAACATTAGTCCGCCAGGGCAGAAGTTTGGGTAATGTCACTCTCTCAACCTTTCTTTCAGTAAGAACTTCAGCAATTTGGGTATCTTGTGTGGGAAGGGAAGGGCTGCAGCAAAACCTGCAGATCACTCCCAGTAACCAACCCATCAGTTTGTGCTGATGTCTTGGGCCTCTGGAGAGTAAATTGTATTCGTATGCTTCTTGGTGGCGTCTCTCTTCCCTGAGTGGGTGTCACCAGTAATAAAAGTAACTGTGATCTTTCTTATTCCTAACTGTTTTGGTAACACAATTTTCCATGCACTTGCTTACAAAATCCCTTCTTGTATGCCTCATGTTATTGGTTGTGCTTTCGTAATGTTTGAAATTAATGTAAAGACAGGGCGTTTCTCATAAACTTTGCATTCCCGTGAAATTAACCTTCAAGTGCAAGTGTGTTAAATTAG
Organism: Scolopax mira; assembly: GCA_004320125.1. Classification (NCBI taxonomy): domain Eukaryota; kingdom Metazoa; phylum Chordata; class Aves; order Charadriiformes; family Scolopacidae; genus Scolopax; species Scolopax mira. Next base: position 461,222 of record BJBW01000517.1, on the reverse strand, counting down.
GCAGCAGTAACAGTTGCTTCTGTTCTAGATCTCTACACTTCGAGCTCCTGTTGTGTTTATCCAATAGACAATTTGGACTGGGATCTGCTTTGCTCCTTGCTGGTCCTCCCCTTCACTTGTGGTCTCTTGGAAAGCAGGGGGAGGGTAAGTTCTAATCATACCACAAAGGGCAGCAGCCTGAGTGTCTCTGATCACCTCAGAGTGCTTAATATACAAAAAACGGAAGCTGAAGCTTGTAAACAATAGCGAATTTATTATGGATTAACGAACAGCTATAGGCTTATGTGGTCACACACCAAAACTTCTCTGGGTGCTGCCTTCTTTTCAGCCAAGTGCTTCAAAATCCAGTCAAGTCCTAGGGAAGAAAGCTGAAAGAAAAAAAAATGAGCTGCTGGCACGTTACAGTGCTCAGCCCAAAGTGTCGTCTGTGTTTGGTGGGTATCTTTTACCCTTCTGTGGAAGGTAGCCTTAACACTGATGTTGGTGGAAGACTATGGTTTCATCAGTGCATTCTCTCCAATTAAAAAAAAATAAAATAAAAGGACCATTTTGAGCTGGGTTTTTTTTTTTTTTGTACATAGAATATATTTTCAGTGCAACTTTGATGAGAGGTCAGTGCTGCTTAGTTGCTTTGTTCCCCAAGATCTGACAGAGTTCTACATTTCTCTCTTTAAAAGAGATTCCAAACTTTTGTAGTTTGGAAGTAGCATTTATCTGCTCTTGAAATTCAAAGATGGGCATTGTTCCTTCAGTTATGAAACTTGTGTTTCAATTTGTTTTAAAATTCACAATTTAAAAGGAGTGAAACTTATTAATGGTACTGGTAAACCTTATACGGTGTCAGTTATTTTTAATCTTCAGCTGTGAGGTCTCATGCTGTAACACATATTTTTCCTAATAAAGGAGGATTGTGAACTATTATGTAAAAAGCGGAAAGAGAAACAAACAATTTTGCCAACAGTTACCTGTTAAACACGAAACATAATGTGGGATTAAATCTGTACTGTAAACTTTGTAGTTTAGTGAGTTGGTAGATTTTGATAATTGAAACTAAGAAAACTGCAACAGTTTAACACAGTTGTGGTGTCAAAACACCTGTGGAGATGCAACTTAAACTGGGAAAAATAAACTACCTCTGCAGAAATGAGCTGGAGAGCCTTGCATAGGCTGCTTGAAAAGCCTTCAGCGTGTAGACAAGCCCATAAAAAAGTGATTCTTAGTGAAGGAAATGGGCAGCGGGGAACATGTTTCTTTTTTCCTTTGCAAGAAAGCTTCTGTTTCCATAAACTGGTGGCATTCCCTCTTCACCCTTACCTCAGCACCTCTGAGCACAAGAAAAGCCTGCATCCTCAATGAGTGAAATGCTACCTCTAAACTTTTCAGTGGCTATTATTTTCTGTTGAATGTGTATCAAGATTTTCTTTGTATCAGAGGACTAGGACTGTGTTATTCCAGGATCAGGGTAAGCATCTCTTGTGAGCTGCCGTGTCTACTCTTTTCACTTCTAGTACCAGTAAAATGTCAGTGTCCTTATCCATGTGGCTGTGATACCAAGGGCTTTTTCTGAAGGAAGACATGTAGTGTCTTGTTGAAAGTAAAATTTTAGATGCAAAACTTCTGTAATAAAAATTCTTTCTTCTGGACAAGAGGGTGTCTAGTCCTTGCTGGGAGGACTTATGGCAGTAAGAAATGAGTTGTAGGAGCATACTAATTTTACACAAGTGTACTCTCTCTCTGTGTTTCTGTGTCTTATGATGATCCCAGACTTAAGTGATGTGTAAGTGGAGTAAAAGAGAAGGAGCTGTGTGCAGTAGGGATTCTTCCCATATTTAGTTTTTAAGTTGTAGACCTTGCTATCCATATTCTCATACCATCCACTGCTCTATTACTTATTCTTTCGTATGTTGCCCTGGTGACTTGGAAAGAAGGGCCTAAAAATGACTGAAGGCTATCCTTTCCTCATATTCCACATCTTCAGATTTGAGGACAGTTAGAAAAGCACCTATCCTAGAAAGATCAGGAGAATACAGATGGCAGAAAAAAAAAAGCAAACTTCTGATCAGAATATTTGTGCCTGAAGATAGCACAGATGGGTTTGGCCTACTCAGGTGCTCTGTTATCTGCAAGATAGAACAAGTGGCTACAGCTGTAAACTGAAGAATGTCTAATCCAATGTAATAGCCTTCACACTTCCAAGTTTTATTTTGTACTGTGAATTAATCCATTGTAAATACCACATATAAACACTGCCTTGCATCGTCTTTATCTGACCAGGGTAGGTAGTTGGAAAGTATGTTGTATTAAGACAGCACAGTAACTATGCAAATTCAGTCTTTTCAAGTATATGCTATACTGATGATTTTTAACACACAGTGCAGGAGGATTTATCTAGGTCCGCACACTGCTAGATTTGTGTAGTACAGAAGGCCTGTGTGTCATGCATTTATTTTATTTAGCTGTAACGATTAGGTGCTTAAAGCTAACAGGTTTTCAACATGTTTTGAGTATAGGATTTTGCCATATAATCGTAGCATTATGGTTTAGTGATGTTTTTTGTCAGTGTTACGTTGATGGTTGGACTATATGATCTGAAAGGTCACGTGTGCTGCTGTTTTGTTCCTGCATTTATAGAAGTGTCTTTAAAGAGTTTCCCCATAAGGAACTTAGGACACTGTCCAGTTCAAGATACATTATGGTATAATGTGAGTAATATTGTTATGCTGAGAAATTCTAGCATTGAGCTAGAACAACTAAAGACTAGATGTTAAAAAAGCCCACAAGTGTTCTGAGTCAGTAAAAATCCAATATGCTAATTTTTCAGCTGTTTGACTAAATCTTTGTTGCGTTTGAACACGATGCATTATCATAGGATATCTCAAGGTGGAAGGGACCCATAAGGATCATCAAGTCCATTAATCATGAGGAATGCATCTTGTGGTGGGAACAGTGAGAAATCATGCAGCATACTTAGCTGCCAGCTTGGCTGGTGCATAGTACATCTGAACCAAGCAGATCTTTATATAAAAAGGTAGCTAATGATTTTTATTCTAGGTACTGTTTGAAGCTTGCTAATTATAGCAAGCTTTCTATAAAAAGGAAGAACTCTGGAGGTTCTTCAGCTCCTGTAACCTTAAGGAATGTGCTCTTCTTTCATCCTTTCAGTAATCTTCAATAAAGAAAGTCTCCTGCCTTTGTAAGGCAGCTTTCCCCCTAGAAATTCTGCTGCAACCTCGCACAGCTTGCACAGTGTATATATTTGTTCTGTTTTTTATCTGACCTCACAACAGGTGTTTCCCTTGCATTACATTCCCTGCAAATTCTTGGCTTCACAGACCGTTTTCTCTACTTTGAGTGAGCTGAAAATAACTCAGAACCAGCAAACCAGACATGTCCAGTCCCATTGGGCAGGGAAATATTCATGTGTTCCTTCTATTTATAGGTATAACATTGCCTATGGGATCCCAGGTTGTTCTCCCCAGATAAATCTAGGTCTGTTTGTGAACCACATGCACTCAGTGACTCACCAAGCAGACCTTCACTGGTTGCTTATGAGAATTCAATATTATTTCCTACCTATGAGCAGTACCTTTGCTAAGCCAGAGGTTAGCTGTGAAAACAACTAGTACAATCCAGTCCACAGGTAAAGGAATATCTCAATTAAATATTAACTTGTAATATTCATTAGTATAGTAGTGGAAGGGGGCTGTTAGCTAGTAATGTGAGTTTCCAGGGTTATCATAGTTGTGGAAAAGGAGTCAGGACCGGATGAGAACAACTTGAACTTTTCGGGCATGTTTTTCTCTTGTGTCTCTGGTTCAGAAAGAGCTCAGTTATATTACTGAGGTTGTCACTGTTGCAGAATTTTTTGCTGAAATGAAAAACAAATAAAAAAATAACTGCAGAGCCTTGCTCCCTGAAGTGTCCTGGTATTGTTAATTATTGATTTATTGGAGCAAGTGCTGAATAAATCCTGTATTTGCAACCTGTGTTACTTTAGCAAACCACGGAATTTGTATCGGTTAAGCTGTTACTTTTGTTAGGTCAGTACAATGCCCGTGAATACTGACTTGTTCTTATGAGAGCATTCTTTGTCCAGCAAGGATTTTATTGAGGGACAGGAAGAGTAGATCAATCTCGACGTCCCTAAAATAAAATGAACTATTACTTTCCTTAAAGAGAAGAAGGAAAACAGAAGAAAAAGTTGATTATTGTAAAAGTGTCTCAATACTCGTTCCTTGCTTCTCTCTGCGTGTTACCCTCTTCTTTGTGCTAGCATCAGTATTCTGGAAGCCTGATAGATTAAGAAGCTCATCTGACTGAAATTTATCAGATTTTTTTTTTTTTCCTTTCTCCTTTTCTTTTTTTCCCCTCTCCTAAGGCTAGTTTTCAGCTAAATGAGTCTCTGCAGCCTGTTTGTGTAGCTACATGAATAATGTTAATAGCACTATGGAGCTGGTGAGAACATAAAGCTTAGGGACCACTCTCCTTGGTGGCAGTGAGGACTTAGATCATTTGAATGTAATCATGTAGTAATGTGATTATTAGTGCTAATTACTCTGCAAATAATTAGAGATTTTCTGATGGTGTATCCTTTGTCTTGAACTGTTTGTAAGAACTGCTGAATATCTGAAAACTGGAGACGCTATGACTAGGCTGGTGTTTTGAAGCAGGTAATGGCCTGAGAGCACTGTCAGAATTGCTGTCCTACCACATTACCTTCAGTTTATGGCTGCACTATAAATATACTTGTAGCAAACTGGATATTTATGAATAACTCAGAAACTGTAATTTGCTCTAAATCAGGTTTTTGCTCTAAATTGGTTTACCTCAGAAAAGTGCTGGCTCTGTCATGGTGTGAAAGTGAAGGTCAGTGGTATATTGGATGCCTGGCTGAATCCAGCAGTTTGATTCAAGAGAGTTTTCAGGAAGCTTGGTTCACGCGTGATGGCCTACATAGCTTTGCCATATTTCACTGGCAGTTTCCATCTGTTACATCTACTGGATGTGGGCCCAGAGCAAGCATACTTGAAAGAGTGAAATTAATAAGAGACTGCAGTTTTTAGATAGCTGTGTATACAAGTTTGAACTTGGTGTTGTCAGATCTGGGTATTCTGCAATCATTGCTGACCTATTAAACAACTTTAATGTTTGTCTCTGCTAGTGGAATGCTATTGAAGTAATTTTGTGCATCGTTTTTAACCCATGTTTAGCCTTTTACAATCAGTGATAAGGTTGTGAAACTCACCTGCTAGGATCAGTTTCTAAATGTCTTCCGCAGCAATTTTTCCACCAATCTTACTATTCAATAAAAATATTAAATTAGGCTGTGTCCACTGTACTAAGCTTTATAGTGAAAAACATGATTTTTTTAAAATTTATTTTTGCAATCATGTTGTTTATAATACTGCTGGAGAATGTTGTATCAGTGAGACTACTTAAGGAAGAACTGTTGCTTCATGAATTTGTTCCAGCACTTAAAATAGTGGCAGTCTAGGAGCTTCCCTGCTCCTGAGGCAGTGTGCAATAATTTTGAACAATTTAAGTTTGGAGTTAGAATGATGAGTATAACTGCTAATGGTTGAAAAGCAGTACTATAATTTTAGCATTTGGAGGGGGAAATGGCAGTTTTGTCTGGAGTTGGTTTCCCTTTATTCTGACAGCCAAAAGAAACTGGTCAGCGTGCAAGTTATTCATGTAATCCACAAAGCTCTGTTTCTGACTGTGGAAAAAGAGCATTGAACACACATCAGAATTTAGACACAATTGTCAAGACCCTGAAGAATGTCAAAAATTAAACTGGAATCAAGACAGGAATGACTGTCATATATCAAATTCCTTCTTACTCTGAACATTCAAAGGGTAAATCCGTTAAGCTAGAATGTAAGCATGCAGAAAACTGTATTTTTAACAAGGATCTTGTAGCATTTGGTGGTTAGAGCAATGTCAAAATGATCCAGGTCCAGGAACTTGAGCTCTCCAGGATATATCTGCATGCCTTTTTTTTTTTCTTTTTCCTTTCTTCGCTGCTCGGGTTAGAAAGGTGTAAAGGTATTCACTGAATATTTTTTATCAGTGTTCAGTAACTGGATCACTGCTGTCCCTTCTCTGCACTGAAATGTATAAATAATTTGGAATTTTTTACCTGAGAAGTTTCTTCATATTTATACATGAAACAGAGAATTTGTATGAAATAGGTTGCACAGAGGTGACCGTGACACTGATGTTTTTCTTTAACTGCTTTATTTTACAGCCCTAATGTTCCTTCAGTCTAGAATTTCCTAATTTAGAGAACTTATTTCTTTTGTATGGTTCTTCATGAAACAGCAGGGAGCTGTTCAGGAAGGGCTTTGTTCCATACACTGTATCTTACCAGGTTATGCAAAACTGGATAGAGATGTTTTTTTACAAGGAGGTGTTTTGTGTCTACTTTGCGGATGGGCTCAGGTTACAGAGTTAACTCCATGGTTTCAAGTTTGTCAGGTGTGATAAATGATAAATAGCTTTCTTTTCAGTCAATCTTCTCTCTGATGATGGGCAGGTGTTGCTGGAACTCTAGTCTGCAACGTTCATGATAGTCATGTCTAATCAAATATTAGTGTGGGACTGCTTTCTATCAGATACAAAGGGCACAGGGTTTGTAGTGAGGACTAGTAAGTTTTATTACACCAACAGATATACTTTGTGAGGAAAGAAAAAGCTTCTGGGCCTACTTGTATCTCTTGTTTGTGTTAATAGCCTGTCTTGAAAAAAACCATATTAGTACTGCAGCTCCAGGTGAGCTGGATAAATTTCACCTGCTGCTTTAGCAGGGAGTGGTACCTCTTTAAGGAGATGACCAGCCTGCATTCAAAAAGCCACTGATGGGAACTGGTCTTGCTATTTAAGGTTATTTGAATCTCTTCTAGGAAAGGAAAGAGATTAAAAAGGTGAGTATTTGCTGGCATTCTGGTCTAGGGTATCCAGATTCTCAGTATACCTAATCCCTTCCAGTGTCATCTCTTCTTTTGTTCTGTGAGCCAGCCTTTCTTGGTTCATTTGTAATTTCTGTTGGGGTATATGTGCTGTTCTGCAGTTATGACATATTTACTTGTCTTATCTGTGTCTCCTTTTTGTTGTAGCCAGATAGTGCCCTTTTTTGAATTAGATGATTTTTGAGGTTTGGAAGAAGTCTGGCTGGTAAGAGATGAACAGAAGAAATAATGAAGGGGATACTTCAGCCTAATGACTATAGTTGATTTTTTTTTTTGTTGTTCAATTTTTGTCTTAATCTTTTAAAGTAGAAGGTCTGTTGGATGCTCTTCTGCTGCTTGAGTTTTCAGGCATTAAGGAGGTATTAAGTACTGTTTTTTCTGCACGGTATTCCTGGATGGGCATCTAACAATAGTAGTTCTTGTTGTGTCCATTCCTCACCTGATTATTGTGGTGCTGTTGACTCTGAACAATTTTTTGCAGACTAACATGAAATTTCAGGGGTTTTATTGGTATTTTTTATTAGGCATATGGTAGGCTTTTGCCATGTGTTCTGGAATAGCGCAGATTTTTAGCTTTGAGTTTTGGGTGCTATTCAAAATGCTGAAGTTAGTGATTTGCATTCTTCTAATCCTAGAGTGTCTGTAATGAAGTTGTCTCTCTTGCCCCACCCTGCTGAATATGAAGGTACTGGCCCGAGTCAATTGAGCTTGTTGAGGCTTGAGCTGGTGGAGCAAAGTGCTATGAAAACTCATCCATGAAAGGGGAGATTCTATGCTAATACTTGTAATGCACAGCTAGGTATTTAACCACAAGTTTAGAGGCAAAGTGGTTGGCTTACTTTTTAAAGGATGACCTTCCTGTTTTCACACAGTACTATAGGGTGGTGGATTTTGTGTTGTTTAGTTTGTTTTTTTCTAGTGTTTATAAGTGTTTTCCATGCTTGTTTCCAGTCATCCACTAAAATGTTGCTACATGTGATATAACTTTTTTTTATATACTAAATATATATACTAATATATATTTTATATACTATTTACGTGTCACAAACTTTCATTTCCTCAATATTATTAATAGAATCAGTGCTTTTTTTTTTAAATCAAGTTCATCTTCAGTTTAGCTAGAGTAAAAAATTACTAGTTTGACTGGTTGAGAATGCTTGAAATTAGTCGTCATCTTAATGGAAAAATATTTTCTGCAGTTCATGAAACACATGCAGTATCATTATCCACCACCTTGCAGGGTGGAATTACTTGCCGGTTTCTTTTTTTTCCAGAAGAAATGTATCTAGTCTTTTTCTGAAGTAAATAAAATAAATATTCTTGCTGAGTAGATCTATTAAATTCCCATGTTTAAACACTTTACTCTGAAAAATGAACTGTATTTTCTAATTGGCAGAAATTCCTTGAGAAGGAAGGAACTTTATAATAAAGGTAGACTCACTTCAGCAGATTGGTTTGACTTGTTTAGGGTGTGTCGGCTCTCTACAGTCTTTCTTAGCCAAGCCAAAAATGTAAAATAAATGGGTGTTAAATATTTCTGTGGGCATCATGAACTAAGCTAACATGAAGGCTGATTAACTTCTGAATGACAACTTCCATGAAGTTTTCAATGTGTTTTAACAGATACAATTCAGATTCACACTTTTAACATCATTTCTTGATTTGTCTGCCTGTGTAGAAAAGCACTCTCACAATGACAAGCAGTTAAAAAAAAAATATTTTGGAAACAAACCTGAGAGTGTGTAAGAGAGGTCACCAAGCTGATGGTCTCCAGTGTTAAGAACAGCCATTGATGTGAGATTGAACAGATAGAATTTGGGCAAAGAGGAAGCAAATACAGGAAGAAGGAAGGTGCTTATAAATGTAATAAAACTTTGCTAATTTCCTGTTTGTGTATAACAGAAGAATAATTATTATTTTCTATTACTTCTAAGACCTTCATATTTCTATAAAATACTGCACACAATAGTATCTTATGTATGATCACTGCTTGTAATTGAACTGGAGCTGTCAAAACAAATGCATGAAGAACTTCAATCTGGGGAATTCCAGTACGTGCCTGACCTAAAGGACTAATCTATTGTTTATCTAGATAAATATCTGTGGCCTGATTCATCACACGAGCATATTTTGCAAATAGATGCCTGCAACATGCTACTGAGGTATCAGAGTATGCTGTCTGTGTGGCTGGCTTTTGTGACTTTTCAGTTGCCTGTGGCTGCAAACATTATTGCCTGCCCTTTAATCCCTAGGTTGGGAGTTGTTGTGCCATGGTTTATATATAATATTTTCTTCTACTTGTGGACTTAGCACACTTTTATTGTAAGGTGTGGGTGTGTTTTGTTTGGGTCTGTGACTTTATAGAGAAAGGTTCTATTTCTAGTTGGCCAAAAATCAGTGTATGCAATTTGATGGTACCACAAATTAGGCCAAAAGATACTATTGATCAGTCTCAAGAGCTAAGATGGAGAGATGCTGATGTCTTCTGAACGATGTCAGATTTGCACTTGAGAGCACCTAATTACCAGATCAGTGCACCCTTTGTGGACTACACAGTACCTGAGTGGGAAAGAACCTTTGCTTTCTGTGGGGCTTGATTGGATACTGCCATGGAAAAGGAAAATGCAGTTTTGTAACTTTTTGCAAAATTGCATCCTGTGCCGTTTCCTTTGAAACTCGAGTTTGGTAACTGCTCCATGTTTGCTGCTCTTATTATGTCAATCAAATACTCTAGAAGTCAAATTAGATATCTGTTATATGAGCTAGGAAAAAGTACACAAGGTTTGGAGGAGGTCAAAGGCTGTTGTAATGGGGAAGCCAGTCTACATGTGCAAACCAAATACACCCAGAGCATTTTGTTCCTATCAAAGTGAGATGTGAAGATATATTTCTTTTCCTCTATTCCTTTTAATTCTGCAATCCACGATTCTAAATATTATGCTTTTTAAAAATGCCACAAAAAGTTTTACTAGCTAGATGGAGGGAGAGTTAATTTCACCTGTTTGGTATGGCTTACCAAACAATGGAGTAGATCTGGTCTGTATTAGCTAAAATAAGAGGGATAAGGCATCTTACCTTTGGTATACTTTGGACAAAAAATATCACATCATTACAAAAGGTTGTTGCCAAGATGAAGTTTTTCAAAGAGTTTAACTGAAGTTGACTATCCCCTTATAATTTTATTAGTATGCGCCCAAGTATGTGGACTTTTGCATGCAAAAACACCCGAGGCAGGACCAAACAGCTGTGGGAACAGCTAATCCAAATTGGATCCATCTTCCCACTGAAAGTAATAATGTGGCTGCTTACAGGAACTATCCCCATAGCTTGTTTCCTTAAGATCCCTGGAGACTGGCAATGTGGGTGGAGTACACAGGACATGAAGTAAAAATATTGTGAGATAAACCTGTCCAAAAAGGAGTCTAATCTCCAAAGAAGACAATGGTTATCATATAGCCATGGGCTACTCATTAACCCATGATCGCTAAAACAAATATTATTCTAGAGTGACAGCCAGCTACTAACAAGAAACGATTACTTTTTAATCTTATTTTAGATTTCCTGTTTTATGCCAATTCTTTTGATTTTAGTAGTAAAATGACAATGTGAGTGTCTCAGCAGGCCCTGTGTCAGAACTCCAAAGAAAGAATGAAGTCTCCAATAAGCTCTTGTTACAAAATCAAATCCAGAAGAACTTCAGATTAACTGGCCTTCAATAAATACTTGTTCTGCTTCCTCATGTGGAAAAGCAACAGCAAGTTCAAAAATGGGGGGAGAATAAGGCAAAAGTGGGTTTAAGAAAAGTTGAACTGCCAGCATACTTTTAAAATAAAGAAAAATTTTGGCATCTTGCATAACAATAGAAGGTTGGAATACTAATAAATAAGAATAATTTTTGTATACAGTCCATAGTTGAGATATGGGGTTTAAATTGTGTGATTCACTAAGGTAAATAATAGAGTTCTGTAAAGATTAACTACATTAGCAAGCATCCTAGCTAGGATACTACTGGTTTTCAGTCCATGCATCAAAGCTGAGCAGTCAAACGCAGGAAGAAAGTTCTCTTGGGATACAATGTTGGGCAATTAACTGCATTTCCAGAGATTTATGGGGTCCTCTGAACTGCTTCAGTGTTGACCATCATCAGAAATGGAATATTGGGCTTGGTAGGCTGTTGTTTTGCAGGATACATGGTCCTATGATTTGGAGATAGATATCCAGAACATATTTATGTAACAACATGGTAAATCTTAATCTTTTCTTCTGCTTGCAAATACCTCCCTTTTCAATGTACAGGAAGTTGAAATACTCTATAAAAATTTGATTGTTATAGAAGGACAAAAATATAACTCCCTTCAAGAATAAGTTTTATAACACTCATTTCCAGTATCTGTTTCTTCTTACAAAAGTTCTAAATGTATTAGTTGGTGATTCAATTTTAAGTTTGGAAAACTAAGAAGTACTCATGGAATGCTTTTTCTCTTGATTTTTAAGTCAGGGCTGTTTGTGCATTTGCACCTCTGTGATGTATCTTACAGAAAGATTAAGAAACTGATATATCTTCTTCCTTGTTTTAAATTAATACTTTTTGGAACAATATCAACTTTTTTTTTTCAATTTATTATTCATGAAGTCAGCTGTTTTAGCATATTTCATTCTTATGTTTGTTTAGAGGCCCTGAATTATAGCACCTGGTTCCTAAGGATGACAACATCACTCTTTTTTTTTTTTTTTTTTTCCCTGGTATTTGCTGTCCCCTATTGCTGAAATGTCACCTTTGGGACTGTGATTGTCATTAGACATATGTGTAATCCTTGTAGTAACTTTTAATGATATTGATAATGCAATGATAATGACGGAAAAAGACAAAATAGGTTCTTAAGGGAGAAGATTGAAATACCATGGAATTAAAAGTATCCCAGGATGTTAATATTGAATCATGATGGTGCTCTTCCTCTAGAGGTGAAAATACACCAGCTTTTTTCTTCTTTCCCCAGAAAGACGTAAGAATTAAGTTGGAGTCTATTTATGTATCGGCAAGTATAGAATGTAAATTTGGAAATGGCTACTTGATTATATATATGAGTGGTATTATTGATCTGCTGTTGTTTTTCAAGTCTATACTTGCTTATTTTATTATAGCTCTTTCTCAAAAACAATGTTATGTTTAAGCACAATTTGCTTATTATAATCCTTTAGTAGGAATTACTTTTGCATCTGGAAATAAGAAACATAAAGATCATGAATTGAAGGTGCTTTACCTAAACGTCATTCCCATTCCTCTTAATATTATGTAAATGATAAAGTGAATTTTTTTCCCCCAAAATGCTAATGGTGAGGATCCTTGATAGAAAAGAATGATTTTTTTTTTTTTTTTTTTTCTCTCATTAGGCAAGTACTTTACTGGTTGGTGCTTTGGGCTTGGGTATTTTTTTGCATATGTACAAGAGACATCTCAGCATGTGATCTAAATACACTTTGTATTTTTAAAGTTTTACAGTTAGCAACATGCTGCTTAATAATCCTAGCATAAATACAGAGGAAGAGTCTTGGTGAGGAGGCATATAATTAGAATCTAAGTTTGTAGATAAAGAAAATATGGGTTGGGTGCTGCAAGGAATAATATACAACCAAGCCAGTTCAAACAGCTGATCAGTTGAATGCTACCTCCAATTTGTTGGTATCGTGCTGAGAATAAATCAGGTTTGTGCAGTGACTGGAAATGACCTTTTATGTTCCTTGGACCTGTTTTCACTTTAGGTTTTTTAATATCCACTGCTCTTCCCTGGCTTTGTTCTTTAGCAGATGTTAAATCAAATTGTTGCAAATCCATTGTGGACATATTATTGTCTGTGTACATTTTATAAGAATTTGCATTAGTTTAGCTAACTTAGTTAAAAAGGTAACTAAAATATGAAAGCATCAAACATTTGAGTCTTGTACCTTGGCTCTTCCCAGTGAGATGCCCTTTCCTTAACAATACTGTAGAACTTGACTGGTTCAGATATCACATTCTCAATCTCCTGGGGAAAATGAAGTGCATTATTATCTAAAGGGTGACCTCATTGTATGCCAAGGGAGCAAATGAGGCTCTTTTGAACCTTTATTATTAAAAGTTGCGCAGATTTTAAAAATACTGTGTGCCCTTCATACTTTTTCCTCTAGAAGGTATACCTTTTACAAAGACAAGTCAGTGAAGAAGTAGCTGATAAAATCTTTGAAAAAAATTGAAAGCAGTTCACATATGGGAGTGGAAGGGAAACAAAAATACAGTGCCTGTTGCCTCACATGCACTATAGCAGCACCATGTTTATAACATCTGTGGTAGACTTCAGTATGATACATCTTGTTGAAAGAAAAGCTATCTGGGTTTTTAGAATGGCTGTGTCAAAGTGGAGATAATATTTTTATAGAGGAGAACTATTGCCTTCTATTACTCCAGTTTCTCCCTCCAGTAAGTTTACTGAAGACAGCATTTTTCTTGCTAAACCTTGCAATATTAAGAAACCAGAGCTGATGCATGCATGAGCTAGGAATGTTTGTGAAGACTGATTATCTAAATAAACGAGTAATGACGTTAGTATTTTATGTTGATCTGTGTTATACTACCGCTGTGAATTTTTTTAGTGCTTTAGGTGCTGCAGTAAATAAATTTGTGTTCAAAAATTGGAATGATTGTCCATGTGCCACAGTAGCCTCTGCTTGCTTTATTTCTCATTACTGTACTTTTGAGGGAGATATTTTTACCCAGTATCTGACAAGTGAATACAAATTTCCTTTGTGTGTGTCATTGTCATAGCTTCTTTGTCATAGCTTGATATTATGAGAACAAAAGAAAGCTAGGGACCCTAGTGAGAATGTTAGAGGGGGATTAACAGAGCCTTGTAGCTATGGAGTTAAGCTGGGCTTCTGTTTTCACTGCCAATGACATCTTGATTTATGCATACTGGGGATGTTTTTAAACACAGAAGCAATAGGAAATAAGACAGTTTGCTTCTAGCCTGTATTTCCTGCAGGGCTTCTTGGCTTTGCCTTCTGGTTAGACAACAGCATTCAGAGCATAATCTTGTTGTTCATCCTTTTATTGCTGTTTATTTGTTTTGCTGGTTATGTAAAGCTCCGGGATTCAATCCATTCTCTCCTTGCCCAAATCTTCCTTGAAGATGTAAGTTGGGAATGTGCATGCAAAAAATCTCTTGTGTGCGTCCTGTTCTGAAATTGTGTTTTTTTTCCTTCAGTCTTGTGCTCCTACTGAGAGTGTGGCTTGAAGGATGTCTTGTGCTTGCATCTGACAGAGTTGTGAATGCTAAGGATAAAAGTGCACGTGTTCATAAATGGCGTAAGAGTTGAACAACTAACTAAAGGATGGATTTGTAGCTTTTTTAGAAGTATTTTGTGATAATACAGACACCCAAGTAGTCTTAATTGTAGTACAGGGTATTTTATTTTTTTCTCAGGGTCTTATCTTAAGAAAAAAGTAGTCTGGTAGCAGTTTGAGTATTCACAGTGTCGTTATGGACCAGTGTAACCGCAGATGAACTTCCACAAATACTGAAAGCAGCAGCCTGGAACAGAAATATAAACTTCTCCCTTCCTACTGCTTTATTTCAAGTGTGCAAATTGCTGAGATAAGCAGGCCTGCAAAGTTGAGATGGGTTAGCTGTAATGTAAGCGTTAACCACTGTGAAAACAAGCCTTCTTCCATTAGAAGCACTTCTGAGTGGCCTGTTGCTGGTCACTTGCTAAAAGGTGGCATAATTTGCAATTATAATAGTGTAACAGCTTATTCCTGCCATGCTGAAATACTTTTGAGGATTTCAACATATGCTTACTCGAAATATATTCATATGATTATGCTTATGGGTTTAATACAAAAGCAGAATGATTGATGGAAATTAAGTATTACAAAAGAAGGAGCTTTTGGAACATATCAGAGGAGCTTTACTAGGAAGATGAGTGGTCTTAACCTCTAGCCCTGTCTCAGTGGTCTTTGATATTAAATTGCTGATACAAGATACTAATTAGGATCTTCTCATTCAGTGAAATCATATTGCTTCATCTTCTTTTGTATTCTACTGTAAAACAACCTTTTAACCTATGTAGTTACAGTGTTGAAAAAAAGTAAAATATGCCTTCATCTATGTAAAAAAGCATACGTGCGTAGAAGCTTTCCTGGTCCTTTGAGTTCTCTGAAATAATGAGACTATTTTTTCCTATGGATAAAAAGAATTTAACCATAATGCTGCAGTATGGATTTCATCATTCATGGTGTTTATGTCACTCATTTCTATTACTGTACCTAGAATGTATACTATAATATGCAGAAACTGTGGTATCTCTTGGTTTTGAGCTATGCTAAAATTAAATAATTTTTTATTTCAACAGCGGTTGAGGTTGGACATACTAAATGAAATGGCAAATTTATAATATGGTTTTTTTATTTAATTATCATTAATTTTTTGTTCCTATTTGAATTCCCACCCCCCCATTTCTCCTACTGAGAATACTTTTTTGTACATGATTGTACAGGAGAAATTGAGCTAATGTTTATTTTGTCATATGACGAATAAATTTAGTTTGGAAAATTTTTCTCCCTAATTCCTATCTTTAAAGTCTTTGTTATGGTTCTAATTAGTAGGTATTAGCATATGTATCAACATGCAAAACGTGCAAGTGCTATTTGGAAAACTAAATGCTAGGCTTAGCTCATAATTTTGTATCATTTGGATTTATTTTGAACAAAACATTAGCACGCTGAAGTATGAAAACTGTAAAATTATGGCATAAAATCAGCATTAATAAAAATCTGTCTTATACATGGCTTTTCCTCTCCTAATATCCATGCAGCTGGGAAAAAAAAAAAGGAGGAATATAACAAATGTGTTGGTATTCTTCATGACTGAGACTGCAGAAGGTAAATGTGGTGAATTAAAGTGCTTTTATAGTGTTGAGGAGGAGGAAATGGGGTGGATTACTTTGAGGAGGAGTTTTTTCCTCTTCAGGCAAAACAAGCATGTATTTGTTTTGCCAGTTGCAATAATGTGCCACCCAACATAAACATTGATACCACTACATCTCTCATAACCATAACTGTAGGGCTAGAAGGTAAAGGACTGACTTTGATCAAACATATTGCCCATTGCTGGATGCAGCTGTTATGCATGAAATCCTGTTTATCGAATATGCGATTACAGAATAATGATGATAAACATCCTCCCTCTTATTGCCACAGATTGCAAACTCATGCAGGTCAGGGAACGAAAGAAAAGTTAGGAAGTAGGATGTGCATCATATACTGCCTATGCCACATGCTCCCAGCCAGGTGTTTTGTGATGTGAAAATCCAGCATGTATTTTACAAAGCAAAAATGCACTTTATTATGAAATGACATGAAGTTCTCGACTAAAATAAATTATAACAGAAAGTTCTTAATTTGCTTTCTTTGCAAGTTGTACTTTGTTTTGCATGTGACTCACTGAAGATTACTGTAATTTTGTTTAACCTGGAGTTACCTAGCTGCTGTTCAGAGTACATTCATTCTTGTGACTCAGTGATGCAGTTCACTCTTAAATTTCTGATTTTGTGCGCTTTTTCCCAGTAATACTTGTGCTTCCAGAATGAGAGGAGCAGTGTGTCAAATACACTTGTTACAGGACCAAGCACGCTGTGCTCAGAGGCAGTGCTTCAGAGGTCTCCAATGTATTGTGAAATGCAGCCATGTGGGTTTATCAGGAGCAGCTGTTTTTGTCCTGTGGACGGATCCATCTGGGGCAGAGGGGGGAGAGAGAGCACACTGGTGGCTTTTAGAGATTAACTGGTGACAGTTTTGCTTGGGAAGTGTACCAAGTTTTAGCAGAGCTACTGTAACTACTGAGAGCTACTGAGATAGGAGGTGAAAAGGGATGGTGAAAAAACCACAAGCTCTACTAATCTTTTTGTGTCAGGAGAAGCCTTCAGGATTTGGTTATCTGCATGTGGGTCTAATTGCAGCCTTGATTAGAGGAGAGCCTAACACTTCCTACTTCAGTAAAGATCTGGCTGAGCTGTTAGAGATGGCATTTGGGCATAGAAGGCCTAGATGAGGAGTCAGAGCAGCTGTGTCCTTGTGCAGGCAAGCAGGAGGCTGTCCGGTTTATTGGATTACCTCTTGTCAGATCATGGCAATGCATGCTTAAATCCCTCGGGGTAGGGAGGGAGTGTTGAAGAAGGGATGGCTTATTTTAGGTAAACTGATTTAGGCGGCAGTCCATTTTCTTGTTCCCTTTCTGCTGGGAAATGTGGGAACGTTTCATGAAAGGGCAACATTGAGTCTTCAAAATGTTCACATCTGGTGTTGTGGTATTTTGCGGGCAGAAGCTGTGTGGCAGGTATGAGCTGGGCAGAGGGCCTGGAAGAGCTTGATTAGTTTCTGCACTGTTTTGTTTGACTTCAGGAAGTGGTGGGTGAGTGCTTGCTTTTAATGCTATTCCTACTCTTGTGCTTCTCCTCTCATCCTCTTTCCTAAGTTTATGCTGGTTAAGGGTTAACAAGAAGTATTCATTTAGCATACTGCTTCCTTTTGTATTAAAGGGTAACTGTGAAATCTTTCCATAGTGAAAGAGCAACAAAAGATTTCTGGGTTTAATTCTTGGCTGTTGGAACCTCATGTACTTGGAGAAAGTGATAAGGGTTTTGTGGAATCTTCACCACTCTTGTAGCATATTCTATATTTACTACTATGTTCAGGTCTTCTATCGGTTTCTTAATACATGAAGCAAATGCTTTGCTCTCAAATTGAGTAAAAGGGTCTTGAGAATAATGCCTTTCAAACAAGTACCGTATTTTGTTTGCTTTATCTTTATGTTGGAAAGGACAGCCTTTGTGTCAGAGTGTAGTTGTGTACTTTCTCTTGCCGTGCTTGGAGAACTTCTAGTTACTACTCAGGAATGGGATTCCTCTTTCTCAGGGAGGAAGGTTTCCTGCCTTTTGCTTCTTAGGCCTCCTCTGCTGATTTGGCAGAGACTGATCTGAGTTTGGGACCGTTAAGTCAGACATAAGAGGCAAGTAAGCAAATACAATCTCTTCAGAGGGAAACATGCAATGTTTGAATTGCACAGTAGGGGTAGAACAACTCTGCTATAAATGCTAAGAACTTATCCTGTGCATATACTCTATATGGCAGTGACAGTCATCTCGGTGTCCAGAGTTTTGCAAGTGATACAGCTGAAGTTCTAATCTTGTCCTTTAAGCATAATGAATGCTTGCTTGAAAATGCTTTTAAGTACATTTTTTACTCCCTCAGACCACAGTCATACAAAAGGGCTGATTTATGCTGTGGTGCCACTGGTGAAAAGGAGGATGCGATTTTCCTGAATCAGTTCTGCCACTAGCAGAATTTTGCTACTTGGTTAGTTTGTCATCTTCAGGAGACTGCGAGATGCTGCACCAACAATTTGTGTCTGCACTCAGTGAGTGGGGGACAAGAACTTTGTGGGATAAGGGAGAGAATTAATGGGGGTCAAAGAGATACAGGCATGCCTTTTAATTAATATTGATAATAACAAACTGATGAATTTTGTAGAAAATGGTAACTACTAAATCAGTTACAACTGAATAGCTTTGGATATAAACATAAAATTGTAAAGTTTTGGAAGGGGATTGTACAAGATAATTAAATTAAGAGGCTGATAGCACTTGGGAGATTTAGTTTAACAAAAAACTTCATTGAAAAATTAGGAAGCAGTATCTTGAATGAGTGATCTGTGTGGATTTGAGCACTTAAGAGAAATGTGCTATGTCCAGCTCTCACCTGTTTCCTAAAATCAAGGCTTACAAAGTCCTGTAGTTGAATTGTAAACTTTACAGGTTTTTTTTTCCCCCTCAATGTAGTGTGCTTTGATCAGTATAATTGGGAACATTTTTCAATGGTAATGAACTTGGCAAGAGAAGAGCCCTTTGCCCGCTGCCAGAGTAAAGCAAATAAACAAATAAGGAAAACAAAAGCGGATCCCTCCCTGTCCCCTCGGCGGGCTGCAGGAGCGGCTGGCACCGCTGGCCATGCTGGCGGAAGGGTGGAATGTCCTGCCGTGCATTCCACGCAGATGGCCTGGCCCCTGGCCACCCCAGCAGAGCAGAAAATACCACGCTCTCAGCCATGCCACTTGTGATTTAATTGGAACTGAAGCTAACTTTAAAAAATAGCGCGTGATCGATTAAAACTGGTTTTCTGTGTTTCCAAAAATTACACAGTGGTTTAGATCTTCTCTTGTTTGCTCTGGAGAAACTGAATTCTTGCATCAGACAAACAAATGTTAGTGAGGTCTTCATCTTAATGATAACATCTTTCCATTTTGGGGCACCTTGCCATAAAGAAAATCCCAGAATTCCCATCTCAAGAGAGCACAGGCATCACTTGAAGAGAATAATTTTTCTGTAGTCACCTCTTGTGGTTCTCAGCAAAATGCTGGCCTTCTGCTTTCAAGAACGGTGAAATAATGGTTCCTGTGTAGCAAATACCAGTGCTGTTGCACAGAAGTGTTTGAGACAGCTGGTTGTACTTCCAGACTGACTTCTATATATAGTTGTGATGATCAGTACTAACTCCTGACAAAACAAAAGTTAATGCATCTTTTAGTAGTCTTGAAGAGACTTGCAGTTGCAAACTATGAACTGTGGTCTGAGTATTTTAAGTATTAAGGTTGACTGAGGAAGGAATGTGCTTGTTCTTGCAAGACCAGGTGCTCATCTGAGTTTATCTTGCATTTTACTCTCTGTAGCACTGACTACAATAACAGCTTCTTACCATTAACCAAATCTGCAGGTAGCATGAGAGAGAAATGGTGCTCTTTTCCTGTAGCTTATGTATCGTTTGATCGGTCACCATTAAGGAAGCAAAACACCGTAACATTAATTGAAGGATACAGTAATGGTGTTCTGTAGTTATTTACCAGGCAAAATCTGACACCATTAAGGAAGTAGAACACCCTGTCTTTAATTGAAGGATATGAAAATGATTCTGTGTAGCCATTTAGTAGGCAAAATCTATGATTAGTGTCATGTATTGTTTTAGAATCTGGAAAAGGAGTAGCTAATGTTTGTGGGATAAAATATTTTTAGGAAGAACATGGAAAATTACTTCACCTAATTCTACACTGCAGTCTTTATGCAGGCTGGTAGTTCAGTGCTTCCTCATATTTGGTAAGAAATTGTTCCTCACAACAGATGGAAGTATAAAAGCTAGGATATGGCTTTCACCAAGCATTTAATGACTGGGACTACAGTGCTGTTTAGAAAACTAAGTATTCTGTTTCCAGCAAAATATTTCAAGAATGCTATGTAAATCCATATATTAGAATAACAAAGAACATTTGTCTTGCCAGAAGCCAATGGCGGTTGTAGGCCAGTGCTACCTAGCCAGCCATTGAAAGCCTTGTGAAACTGGCACGCACCAGTGCGTGGGTACCTACGATCATCTGTCTGTGTGTCCCCAGTGCAAAAATGCAGAGGAAAAGGTGAAACTCTCCAGTGCTCTTTGGCTTGCACGATTGCACTGTGCTCGGATGTACTGGTTCACGGGGACTGTGCAGCTATGAAAGAACATAACTGTCAGCTGGAGGTGTTTCCTTGTGATGAAAACAGCCAGCAGCTGTTGGATGAGTGTCTCTTGTTTCCTTGCCAGAGTTTGATCCAAGTTTGAGTATCACAACATGGACCTGTTTGAAAACGTTGTGTTGCACCGGGACATTTTTATGGGCAGGTGAGCGCAGGGAGTTACTGCTGTGTTGTTTTCACACTGAAAATGCAAATGCAAAAAAATCAGGTCCAAAACCAGCAATACCTTGTAAGATTTGGTGTGTCGCTTTTCCAATGTTTGTAGTTCAACCTTGAGCTCTTAAATTCTTACTGATAACGTTTTACAAGCCTTCAGAAGACTAACTGTTGAATGGATCAGTTTGCTTTGCTTTTACATAAACCTGTTTCAATTGTACAAGTTTCATGCTAATGTTGGCTATGACTATGTTAAGCCTCTAACTATAAAATGTTTTTTCCTCAGTTTAACTTTGCTTTCTGATACAAACAAGGGGACAAATTACTTGGAGTGCCAGATAAATGTGTACTTGGCTGTCTGATGAAAAACTATCTTTTTCATTTTTTTCTTCTGTGTATATTTCATAATGTCTGTTCTGAAATATCCAAAGGCAATTACCAAAACCAAATCAATGCTAGATAATTATAAGAGAAATGTACTGCCTGGAGCCACTTATTCTAAAATCACCTTCCTGCTAACTGCAATTAGAGGGGAAAAAATTACATTAGTCACTTGAAAAGGGCAGCAGTCTGTTTTAACAAGCCATGTAGCTTCTTTCACTGTTCTCAGCATCTTTTTGCCTGCTTGGTCAAGCTCAAGAGAGAAACCTGAAGTACACTGTGCATTGTGTAGAGAGTTGCTGTTTCTTTATTACCCAGCATTCTTCACCAGGATTTACAATTCTGGTGCTGTGAATTCTGTTACTAATGAATTTTAGGTTCTGTTTAATTTAGCTATTCTTCTTGATGATGAATTAGTTTATGTCTTGCTTGAGGGTCTTGGGGCAACAACATCTGTGCCACCAAGGCTCTCCAGGAGAAACTGGTCTCTGAGCTTTCTTCTTTGGGCAGAAGATGGCTCTGGGCCTGGTGGCTGACAGCTGCAAAGTGGGGTGACACCCACCGAGCAGCAAAGCTGCTGCTGCCAGTGTGAGCTTCATTTCACAGGCCACAGAAGACCAGTGGTAGTGGGGCTGTCTGATTACTTCAAGGGTATCCTCAAGGAGTAGAGATTTTTCAGCTTTTTGTGAGACAGTTCAGTAAATATTAGCTGGTATTTTTCAGCACAGGCAAATCTCTGCACGTTCCTTTTAAAGGTAAGAGAAATGGCGAAACAAGCTATCCATAAACACAAATGTAGCAGCATGCAATGCAGCAGTGAACTACAAAAGAGCTTTGAACAGGGCACTGTGATATTCTATTCAGTTAAGGGCCGGGAGGTGTTTGTGCAAGTGTATCTGAGGGAACAAAGGCTGCTCAAAAATACAGTGTAGTTTTCAATAATGTCTTGTATAATAAAGTTTACCAGTTTGTTTTCTTGACAAACTAATGATCTAAGTTTTTGAAATAACTTGTCTAGGTGAATAGTTGAAAGATAAAGTATTTCACAATAGTATTTTCATCAGGGTTTTGTTATAAAAATGTGTAAAATAAGAAGTAACAAAGGAATCTCAAATACGAAAGGTTTGACTTTGACTTTGTTTAGTTTTTAAGTGCAGGTTCTCTCTTTCAACCCTTTTCTTAAATAATTGAAAATAGAAGGGAAAAAAAAGTTCATATCCAAAACATACACAGTCTCCAAAGACACTTCCACAGTTTTATAGCCTTTGGTTGCCTTTATTGTAATGCATCAGGGCCAGAGAGGACTGTGAAAGAGAAATGGGGAGCACTGGTGGTGCCAGAGTGCTCTCTGACCTCAGGTAAGTGCTGATTTGGAGGGAAGAGAATGTACCCAGACAGGACTCCAGCAACCCGTGGCTTATCTGCTGCTGGGGAAATAGCGAATAAGCAATAAAGTGTTCTGTAGAATATTGGATACTATTTTACTACTTTGTTCTAACTAAACTAACTAAAAAAACTTGACAAACATTGGTGTTCCTGGAAGTCGTTGAATTCATAGTCCTAGAGTCTGAATTGGGTACAAAGCAGATATTGCATAGGTGGTAGAAAATGTACCATAGATCTACCACAGAGAAATTAAGGTGAAAAGTTACCTGATCTCCACCCTCACCAAATCCTTTAAGAACTATTTCTTATAAGGATGTTCAATAAGCTACATTTACTGTTTTACCAGCACTATGTATTGTATTGAAGAAGCAGCAATAATCAGAAGACTAACTTAGTTTTCAGCTGCTAGAAAGAATCTTGCAAATAACACTTTTGAAAGTATGCTTTAAAAGAGGCTATTCTGTGTACATTTTTTACTCTTCAGTCTAACAGGGAATTTCTTGCTCAGGTAATAGCCTAATTTGCAGAAGCAATATTGTACATGGTAGTGAAGAATCCAAGCACTCTTGGATTCTAGCTAAATGCAAAAATTCATAGCAAACCATTTGAAGAAACTAGCTGAAATTTCTATACTATGCAGATGTATATATGTGGACTTCTGGAAAATTATACTTTATAAATAAATGGAATCTTTTCCGTGAAATAGCAAAAATCTGACTTTTTATCCTAAGCCACACTGTGAAAAATGCTTATATTTCTTATTAACTGGATAATAAGAAATAACTGTATTATTGTAGCCTATGAAATAAGTGATAGCGGGGGTGATATTTTTTTTTAAATGTGATGATTTCAATTCAGCTTGTTTATACATTTTAAAAAAGTAAGCAAGAGTTGGCAATAGGAGAACTGTTGTATTTTGTTTCTAAGTTATCTGTGAAACACTACCAGGAATTTAAAATACGTCTGGCATTACAATAAGCTGAATTAGTTCTGGCAGCATTTACAGTTAGAAGCTTGAAACAGTGTTCCGAGTACTTCACTTTTCAGGGTAGACGAGTCTCCTCCTTGCACCACATTTTCAAGGGAGCCTCTGAAAAAAGGCAGTGATACAGCAGGTTTGTCAGAGGCATGCTTTACCATCCAGGATGTTTGTTGTTGGGTTGGTTTTTTGGGGTTTTTTTTTTTTGGCCTAGGATATCTCCAGGACTGAGTCAGAGGGAAGGAAATATGATAGTCTTAGGTCCTGTGCCTTCAGCTTAGATTTCCATCTACTTTGTTGCTCAGGGTTTGTGTTTCTTATTGTTACTTTACTAGTAACATGATAGCTATGAACACATTTTTCACTAATAATTTTTCCACAGTGGTCTGGGACATGCTTGTCTGATAAGAGGAGTATAAAAGCAAACACTATATTTAAAATCAGTTTAAGTCACTTGTGTTTAGTTATCTTTGGAAAATGTAGTACCCTGATTTTAATTTAAAAATCTCCATCTTCACTATCAACTTTTAAATCTGTCATGTCTTTGCCTGTTAGATAATACATAATTAAAATGTATTGTACGTGACTGAGGGTTTTCAAGGGTGATTTCCATCTGCTGTGGACTATTGCATCTTCACAAACATGTTTTTGCAGTCCTTGAGAAGGTAGTTCTTTGAAAGACTCTAGTGTCTAAAGAAGTGCTTTCCGAAAGGAAAGTGATTTCAGGCTGGGAGCTTTCTTTAAGAGGAAGACCACTGCTAGTGTTAAGGATCTGAAATATTCATTCATCTCTTCCTGACTTATTATTCCTGAATTCCAGAATTATACTTCATTTTTTTAATGTAAAGCCATCTTTCTGCTTGTCAAGTAATTAATACCACCTGATGTATGAGGTGCATCTCACCTCATAGACGATGAGATTTCTGTGAAAGAACAGAGACCTTTATGAAGAGGAAGCTCTTCTCTTGCCTCTTGCTTTGCTGCTACCCTGTCTTTAAGCTGCTGCCCTAAATTGGCAGCTATGCAGAGCTGTATAGCTTCTTAAGCTTAGCGAGTTATAAATGGTATTCCTCATAACGACCTTGGGAGGTGAATATTGTGTTTCCCAGGCATGCAGAGAGAAGATGTAGAGTTGTGCTTTAGGTTTCTTAGTGACATATTTCCAAAGGAACATTGTGCAGCCTCAAGCAAACCAAGAAGATACATGTTTACACGAAAGATGCTGCTGCTTCTGTTGCAAGTATAATTCTGGAAGTGTAATGATAATGAGAGGAAGTGGAGGACTTCCTGCATTAGTTTTTGTGGCTGTGTGAAGGGGCTCTCTAAAATGCAGCTGTGTTGCACAACTGATAAAAGTTATGTTAGGCTCAGATAAGTCTCTTGAGATGTGAACTAATACACCTCTTTGTGCTGTATGCATCGTGGTTAAATTTTTATTAACCTGGAAGTCAGAACAACAATAATAATGGCTGAGTATGCCATTTGTCTCTTTGTTTTACCTGAAGTCTATTACTTTCCCATGAAATGTAGTAGTGCCAGACCATGTCCTTAAAATACAATTCACCCTTTTGGGAAAGGCTTGCACAGTAAACTCAGCATATGAGTAAAGGGTCTATGGTAAGTGGGAGAAAGAAAAGGGTAATGGGTGGCCTTTAACATAGTGGTGATATATCCCCCTTACACGAGTCTAGGCAAGAAAGGGAGAAATAGTAAATGGGCAAAAATTAATTTTATTTGGGAAAAGCTTAAGGTGTTTGTGACATGGTAAAGGGAAGATAGTTACTTAAATTCCTTTCTGAAACATCCAAACCACTTTTATCTGATTTCTAGGTTTGTAGGTTGCACTTAATGCTGTGCTGGATGAGACCACCTGATTAATAATTGTATTTGACTTCTACACTCTATGGGTTTATAAACTGAATAAATGAAATGTTAATAAATGTATTTTATTGCCTTTTCAGTGACTGCTATTGAAGTGTTAGTCACGTTTATCTGTTCAATACTTTATTTTACAATATATTTACAGTGGTTTTAGTGAGTGTTTATTTACTCAATGTACAGTGTTAGTTTCTTTTTCAAATTGTAAGTTTGCCCGTATGACTTTTTTATGAAGGTCTGGGACCTTGATGAACTTTACTATAGGGCTGAAGGGTGATTTTGAGGCCATTATGTGAGATATTTATTAAGGTATAAATAGAAATTAAGACTATTTCTCTTTGCCTTTGACCTCTGAGCTTCTGTGGAGGTGTGCTTTTGTATCCTGTACATAGCAGAGGAAGTGCTTTGGAAAGTGCAGGTTTTGCAAAGTGCTTTTTTTATATCTGTGAAAGAGAAGTATTAATGTCCAGGTCAGATGGTCAGTGAGAGACTTTTAGAAATGGTAAAGCATGCCAGATTTAATTAGCTCAGCCTTGATGTCTGACACAGATTATCTTATTTTTTAAAATTTTTTTGAGTGGTAATAATAATCACTCAAATAATTTACAGAATCAAATACTGTAGACACGTTGGGGGCAGGGAGGGGGAAGAAACATAGGTGAAAATGGCTTGTTGCTTATGGGTATTTTTATCGTAGAAAAGAATACCTTATGAAAATCAACTTGATTTTCCTGCCATTGTGCTCTACTGCAGGTGTGGATATCCTGTATTAAAAAAGGCAAGCTAAAACACTGCTGGTTCCCAGCAATCCAAAGGGTGTCTGTTTGCCTCTGATAACTGATGTATGTTTAACATCACATATCCAAAGATAATTGAGGAGTCCTCTACTTTCAGTGCAGAGTAAAATGGATTAGGTCATTCTTTGTTAAAGGTCTAATGCTGATGTTGTCAATTAGCTAGACTCAAAAGATTTTATGATGAGAAATTGATTTTGTGTTTTAGGTTACTGTAAGCAAAGAAAACCAACAACAAGAAGAAAAAAAAAACCAAACCAGAAAACTCTTTAAAAGCAGAGACCAAAGACAGGGATGGCAGTCACACTACAAAAGCTGGTCCATTATGTAACATTAGGAAGAAAATGAGCAGGGAGATGCTGAATTTCCAGAGCCGAGCTGCCTCCTCTGTGCAATGCTATAGATAATGCAAGAAATAATTAATATAAACATGCATGCAAAAGAATGTTTAAATTTTCCAAGTAATCATATTATTTGCATGTAGTTCTCTGTATAGCCTGGCAGCCTGAGTCCAGCCTTATTTTTTTTTTATGAAGTTTTTGCTGGTTTAACTATATGTGATAAAGTGGATTTAGAATATGCTTCTGTTGACAGGTCTCTCCTGTGGTTCCTTTGAGAGATCTTTGGAATTTAATGAATTTTTTTTCCATAGGATAATTAATTGAAGTTGTGGATTTTAAAACATTCCATGTCAGTTCCTGCTTACCCTTTCACGTGAAGGATGCTTTTCTTACACTTGCAGACAAAGGGGTTCAGCAGGCATTATATCTCCCGGCCAAAGAAACTAAGCATATGGCAGCTGAAGTAAAAGAGAGATAAAGCATGGTGAGGCTGCCAAGCAGAAAGATACCGCTATAGTGACAAAGCATGTGGTGGCATTGGGGCTTTTGGGGAGATAAGCTAGCTGTGATGCTTTTGATTTCTAAGGAATAAATTGCTAGAAACATGATGCAGTTTTATCTCAACAAGACTGACTTGAACTAGGCTAGATGTGTTCTTGCTTCTACGGTTTGGAACAACTTGGCTGCATCTGTTTATATAGCTGTTCCTCAAAAAAAACCAAAAATTGCTGCTGCTTTTCTCAGCTTCAGTGTGTGCCTTCAGTTCTGTAGTCAATGAGATATACCTTTCCATAAGTGAAATTTCATCTGTTTATTCTTGGATGCAGTGATTAGTGCTCCAAATAAACTAATCCAAATCGCCACATCTGATATTTGCTCCCAGGCATAGCTGAAGCAAGATAGGGGGCAAAAGGAGATCATTCAGTGAAAAATGAGAGTTCAAGATGAGTAGTCTTTTTGACACATTCATATGGAGGTCCAAATGAGAACAGTGGCATTGACACTTTTATGTATTAGATGTCATTTTTGGACTGAAGCTTTGATTCCATGAAGAGGAATTATCAAAGCTTAATTTAAACAAGGGGTTTCCACGTTGCCAGTGATGACAGATACTTTTGCATTGGTATGATAGTTTTTTAAAGTCTTCACTTTTTTGTTGTTAACACACAAATGTCCTTTTGGTCTTGCATCCACACATAGTGTTTTTGTTATCAGTGAGTTCAGTCCTGCTCTGTGAATTATAAAAATGAAGACATGCTTCTACATTTTGGAATAAAGACTGAGTGAGGTTTTTGTGTGTTTTGTGGTTTTGGTTTGTTTTTAAAGAAGGACTTTGATAGTTTTGTCTTAAAGACAACAGTGTGGTAAGGTGACGTAAATTGATTCAGGTTAGGTACTAGGGTGAATATATTTAATCTCTTCTATTGTTTCTAAAATCTATTAATAAATTTAACAAAGTTTTGTTCGACTGTACCTGGGCTCTTGTTTTTGGGTAACAGCCACCAACAGTGAAGAGTATAGAGCACACTCCATACAGGCTGTGAATGGGTTTTGTGTTTTGGTTTGGTTTTTATTTTTCAGTAAAAGGCTGGGGTGGTTTTTTGGTATTAAAAGGTGTGCCCAGGGTTTGCCTTGAACCTAGGATGTCTTGTTCAATTATTTTCTTTATCTTTCCCACAGAAGCATTGTGTGAAGTAAGAGGTCATTTGGAGTTGGAGTAGTATAGCTTAGAGAACAGGAAGAATAAAATATTCAGTGTTCTTTAAAACAAGCACTTCTTTTAATGTGTGGAGTTTAACACATGCTCTAAAAATAGATTTGAAGGTACCATGCAGCAAGGGATCAGGCCCTTTTCTTGCCGGCTGAGTAACTGCTCTTTCTATTTTCCCAGTATGATCATTGCTGAAAAGCGAAACCGAAAAGCAGACCCTGGGTCAGTGTGTGTGACATGACGGTCACTGCCTTTTCAGGAAAGGGACCCAAGGGCCAGCCCAGCGGGGCGTGTGGGACGGGGCTCCCTCTGCAGCTGGCCAGTGCACTGGGGGGAGCTGGGGGTCTTTGGGGTGACTTTTAGGGAACGGCGTCAGCCTCCGGCTGTGGAAACTTGCTGAAATGTGTGCGATGCCCTTGCAGTGACTTTGAAAAATCTTCTGGTGGCTGCTGCTGGCTGGGGGTTCAGGGCTGAGATACGGGCTCTCCCAGCTTCTGGGCATCAGAAAACTCACATACTTCTGCAGTGATGGACTTCAAGTGGCATGCTGACCTCTCTTCTAGAGGTTCAGAGAACTTGGAATCAACTACTTTAGAAGTTGTTCTCCTCAATGTTCTAAGTCAGAATATTATTCATATATTTATGTTGCCAATAGTACGTCATTCTTGGATATTTGTACAGTTTTTAAATCAAATTTGCAGGTTGTTGTGAATATCAAAGTGGAACATTTGATTGAAAATAGAAACATTGCAAGGTTTACATCAGAGAAGGTAATTCAAAGTATTGAATCAATATGGATGTATATTCTTTAAGTATCTTGGATTTACTACAGAAGAGCATCTTGTGACACTGTCATATAACTGGAGATGACAAAGGAAAATCTTAAATTCATTTTTCTGGAGCTATTTTTGAACAGTTCATTTTCTGTTATTTTTTATTTGTTTATCTTCTTTTACGTTTCTAGAACCATGAGCTGTGTCTGTAGTGCTTTAGTGAAGCAACTCTTATTTCCGGAGTCAGTATGTGCTGGCGTGGTGTTATAGTATGTAAACTTAAAAATCTACCAGATGTCTTTGTAACCCTCATGGGGAATAAGAAGCAGGAAAAAACATGATAAAGCAGAAACCCAAATATCGTAAAGGCTTACAGAGAAGGAGGAAAACAAAGGAAAAAACAAGGTATATAAATGAAGTAGAAAAATAGAATGGTATAAAAGTTGCTACAATTTTCATGTGCAGGCTCTTCTTCAGCAGAGGGCACTACTGGTTCAAGTTTCCTTTAAAGTCCACTGGATGCATAGTCATGGGCAGCAGAGACGTGCTGTGCAGTTCTTGAGACAAACTTTTAGGAATGGTTGAATGCAGACATTGAGTTGAGTTTGTAACAGCTGGAGGACTGTGAAGAGTTTTTAGAATACATATGTAAAATTACAGACAATCTTATATCGTCAGCTGAAGTTCTGTTAGTTCTTTATCTATTCTTAATATAGGGTTGCTGTCTTCTTTGGTCATCTACCACTTGGCCAAATAGATCTGTCTGTGGTTCCCTGTTTGAACAGAATAAGTCCGGTGCACAGGAGTGAGCAGACGTGGTGAAAGCAAGACCTGCTGTCATCTGCAGGTGCTACCTGTTGGTTCAATGCAGAATGACTATTCTCCTGCCACAAAATAAAACCAGCCTTTCATTTTATTGGTGATCCTTCACTGCTTGTTTTTCTACTGCTCTGGAATGCATTTAAGCGGCTATCTTGCTGTATGACTGATGACAAAGTGTAAATGTCAAACACATCATTAATTGCAAGCTCCGTTGGTCTGGAGCCGATTTGTGTGTGAGAGGCATCGTCCACAAGGTGGAGCTTCAAGGCTCTGCAGCTGGGAATGTTTCTCTCCTGACTAATAAGCATAAAGATGAATGAAGTTATGAAATCTCTTAAAACAGATATAAAATGACCATTTCAGTGCTTTTCAAGAAAGTGGGTGGGTTTTAGAAAAAATAACAGACTCAACAGATATTTTGGACTCTTTAATATGTCCAAATCACTGGAATTAATATTGTAAAAGAGGAAAGGAGGACTGGAAAAAATAGTTCTCATTATTTATTTATTCTTTTGGAATTACTGTTTCTTTGCTTTCAAACTGACTTGAAAGGTAGGCAGAAGTATATAAAGAAAAGCATTATAAAAATGCTTGCTAAATCTTCAGTTATTGGGAGAAGGTTTGTTGGTTGTTTTTTTTGAAGTCCTACCCTAAAAGCAGAGGAGGAAACTTTAGATAACAGCTATTCTGATAGATAAAAGAAAGGCAGAAAGCATTTTCTTTTTTTTTTTTGTGCAGCTGTCTGTTCAAGACTGAGCTATGTATACCCTTTCTCTGGAAGAGAACCTTTTTTCTGTTTTTCACTCTGCCTGCCAGAAGTTGCATCTTGCTGAATTCTGGAAAAGTGCTACCAATATTTCAGGCCGTGTTTCAGTAGTCAGTTATCTTGGGCTTCCCATATTTCTTTGAGTATCTGAACTGTATTTTGTTCTATTGCCATCTTGTTGGAAATCCCCTGCTGTTAATTTTGTTGGAATGGAATTCATCATCTGCTCCCTGGGCTGCTGCTGGTAAGACACTTTTATACTTGACTAGAACAGACGTGTGTGGACATGAGCTGGTACTGTGCAGAAAGAAACTGGGAAAGAGCTTAACTGGAGAGGGGGAAGAAGGATCGGATAGGGGTAGCAGCAGGGAGAGAGAAACCAAAGTCTCTAGTGTCTCTCCTGTCCACCTCTTCTGCCTCAAGCTAGCCTTTACCTAAAAATGTTAATAATGCATATTTGCCACATTTGTGTGAAACAAAACTCGAGGACAGAAGTTTACTGAGACTTCTTTAGTTTTTCCCTCTCATCCTTCTGCAGTAAACTCCTGTGTTACTCTCAATATGTTTAGACCAAGAGACAGTACTTTCTGCGGGGTCTATGTTGTCACTTAGTGCTTGACTTGATAAGTTTCAGTTGAAGGTTGTGAAATATTTTCTTAAAGTAGTTTGTTTCTGCTATTTCTTCTGCAGGTGGTGTGTTAGTAAGCAGGAGATAAGAAATTAGTTATGATTTTTTTCATTTTGTGGTTCAGGAGTCTCCTTATGTTAACAAGTAGAACCTTAAGAACTTGAAACATAAACTGCATGTGAGAAATCCACCTTTTCTCTTTCTAATGTTGCTACCCCCCTGTCTGATGGTCCTCTCCAGTTTTAGGCACGTAGCAAATAGAAAAATATAGCTGCACATAGCAATAGAAAAACAGGCATTCTTTATGCCTAATTACAATGCGTTGAGTCTCTCTGCACAGATTATTACTGATTTCTAGGCTTCATGTAGATCAGTGGGATGAACCAGTCTGTAGTGCTTCTGCATCTTACTGGATCTGCTGCAGATCCAAGTTAAGAACTCTATTTTAAACTTCAGTTTCCCTCAGTTGCTCTCACAGTTTTTACATGTTAAGAACTGTCTACATTTATTTTTCTTTTGCTTCTACCTCTTTTTTTTTTTTTTTTCCCCCCAGGTATTCTTGTCGTGCAATATGATTAAATATCAGATAGTTACTAGCTGAGTAGATGTATCTGTTGGAAGATGTGGTAGGCCATTTGGACAGTTTTATGAAGAGCACACTTCCTTGTAATATAACATTAAGTTATATTTCTGAACCACAACCTCAGACTAGATACTTGTCTTGCAAAAAAAATAAGTAATACGAGCAGGGTGTTAGAGTGAGCTTGAAATCACGGGGGTTTTTTTGCCCATCTTATAGGACATGTGGTTGTATGTGGGTAAGAATTCTGTCCTTCCCTCTCTTACTGGTTCTGCCAACGTGGATGTCCCATTTCCGAGGAGTCTCAAAGTATTCCACTGCTGCTGTTTCCTCACACTACCAGATACTTTTCTTTTCAGAAAGCAATAGCAGTATTAATATCAGTTACTTAATAATATTGTAGATATGAGCTTTTGCATATTTCTTAAGTTTTGTAACAGTGAGTTGTTCTATAGCAGTCAGTTCCAAACTCAAATGACTGTCTATAGACTTGGATAAAGAATAACTCATTTCCCACACAGCTTTACAGAAGCAGTGATTTTTAACAGGGAGTTTCAGAGTGAGTGATGATAAAGCTAAGGATACTGAGGGTATATTTACCGGGGTATGTTTTTTCTTTTTTACATTGCACATTCCAATGACCTATTGACAAAAACACCCTCAGCAGACAGTTTAGAGGCATTCTGAACTCTGGTAACAGAATACAGTTGTCTCGAAGCAAAGATTTCCTTAGCACTTATTAGCCAAAAGATCGTAGTTGTTTTATTTAAACAAACTTTGGTATGAAGATATCAAAATAGTAACCTAAACCTGATGCTTCCAGGGAATACACATGGAAGGGGCTAAGTGTAGCCTAACCACCCTTAGAAAACGGAATAGGCAGTTGGTGACTATTTAGCTGAATCCCCTTATGGTCCCTTTTCTCTGCAAGTCCTAATTTCAGAACAGAAAGTGAAAAAAATGCAGCATTTATTTAGCTTCAAATCAGTGTGAAAAATCTCTGTGCAACTTACAAAGACAGGTGATAAAATTAGTTTTTAGTATAATAGTGGAAAGATGTTGTGACTGGGAAGATAGAACATATAATACACAGTAAATGCTAGGCTGATCTTACCTGTTTCGATTTCTGGTTTTAAAGCTATGTGGAAGTAATGCTTAAGTTCCAATACAGTGGTGTCTTGTATTTCCCACTACTGTGTCAAAAAGAATGTAAAATAATTTGTCTATTTGTCACCCCTAAATCTATTACAGCTTAGCTGTAACTGCTGGACCAAGCACGTGCACTTCTTATCCTATTTTAAAAGCAACAACACGTAGAATTTAACAGATAATGCAGTAGTCATCTCCATTAATCATAATACGTGTTCATTCGTATTTGTTCTTTTGCTCTGTTAACAAATCCTGACAGATGATTAAGTGTCTTTTCAGGTATTAGAACAGTCATTGTCTCTTCCCCTCCACTTTCACTCAATCACTTTTGCTCCGTTTGCCTTCTTTGTACAATTAAATTCTATATTTTTTTCTAAACTTTATTCAAAGTCTGACTAATTGCATGAGTTTTAAAAGGATTATCATGTATCTCCTTTTTTTATTATTTTTTTTATTCTACACTCTAATCTTAGAAAGTTTTTCAGACACCTGCTGGCTAGGGAGCCGACCAGGGAAAGGTCAGTATGAAAGCTCAGCGCCAAGGGTATTATTGGGAAGTGGGAAGAGGCCAAGTATCTCACACCGTACTTGCTGGATTTTGGACTAATTTTTTGTAGTCTCTAGTTTTCATCTAAGTGTCTGGTCAGGAAACTTTTGACTTAAGTAAAAAGAGTCCATCTTTCCAGTGGGAAGTGGATGGGTGTCTTAAATCATAATTGGGGTTGTTTCTTGTGTTTCCTTGTGTTGCATTGACTCTATAGCTGGTGGACTTAAATTTCTATGATTTTAGTTTCTGGCCCACTCCACCTATGTTTTATTAGCTCTGAATTATTAGGTGGTCTATAATTAAATCCAGTTTTAAATAACGTAATTTTTGGATCAGACTTTCAGTTCATTAAATTAGGTGATATTCTAGTAGTAGCAAAGCACTGTTTGGGGATATATAAATTGAATTTCTGATGAAGCTATACCTTTTTTTATCTGTTGAGAAAATAGAGAAGGGAGGAGATAAACCAGAATTTAAAACCAGTTCATCAGCTATAGCTGATGTAAAGGATTGTAAATCACACACCAGACATTTCATAAGAGCAGATAAACTCAATTAGACAGTCCCAAATGTTTCCAAGAGGAGCTATAGTGATATCATCATGCAGTTAGTATATTATCCTAATAAGCAAATAGACTACACCCCTTAGATAAAGGGAGTTATCTGAAAAGGGTTTGAACTATTTGAAATTGGTTATGGATCTTTTATGCATCTCACTGAATAAGATTGGTTTCTAACAATATACAAATGTTCAGGAAAATAAAAATAGTATACATGTTAAGAATCTGGCCAGGGTATGGAATATAGTTTATTTATAGCACTTGGTTTTTAAACTATCCCATAAAGGAGTGGTGAATTTTCTTCAAGATATTTCTTGTGTGATTTTTGGTCAAAATGAGACTGAATATACCCTCTCACAGGCAGTGTTATGAAAATGTAAATGATAAAATCAATAGCAAACCTAAAGGACAATAAGTTGACTGAAAAAAACACCATTGCAAGTATGATAGTGGCAATGCAGTACTTAATATTTTTTTTTCACACCAAGGAAGATGTGGGGTGTTTTCCCATTAGGCTTCAAAGGACAAAGCCATGTTTTACTTAATTTTCCCATCACTTCACTATTCTGATCATTTCCTTTGAGATGCTGGATTGTTAAAGTTCTAGCTGAAATTGGGAAGTTTTTCTGTGCTGCTGCAGCTTCTCTGTACCTTCTTCTTTCCTGCCCTAATGGGGTTTTACTGAAGTTCTTCAATTTGTTCTTTGTCTTGCAGATCATTTCCTAAATGAATCTTTCTAGTCAAGAGCTACATTATAGTCTTCTGATAGCTCCAGTCTTTAAATGGGGAACTGGCCTTGCTTACTGCATTTGATTTCAGAATAGTTTTGCCTAAATATATTCTGCTCTGAAGCATCCAGCTTTATTTTAGATTTAAACCCTCTTGAGTCTTGGAAGTATTGTTTCATTTATATAGCTATAATAAATCAAGTAATGCCATAGGCTTTGATATGAATAGAGTTACAGGAATACTGAATAAATCTTACTAAAACTTAAAAACTGTTGTTCAGTGAAGCTTCAGTTGGATACTCTTTTTTTTTTTTGTATTTTTCTACTTATTTTGGAAAAACTTTTATTTTCTTAAACAAGAGACATAGAAGTCATTCTCTGAAGCTCATATGTGAATTGGATAGCATTGGTGATAATACTCTGTTGGTCTTTAAGAAGGACTTATCCAGAAGAGTCATAGTTTGAAAATATTTCATTGCAGGGTGGTGATCCTAACTGAATTTGAGTATATCAAGTACTGTGTTTCTGTCATATTTCAGAAATCTTGTCTAGATGATAGGGATCAACAGGACTGAAACCTATCACCTACCTTATCCTTCTGCATCTGCTGTCAAAATAGCATCTGTTTTTTGGTAGTATTATAGCATTGCTTAAGACCCTTTTAATTTGCCTTTTTATTGGCATTCTGCAGCTTTGTAGGGAGTAGATTGTATAAAGCATGGCCCTGGAAAGCAGAGGCTGTTAAAAGGTTTAAGACAAATTTGTTTGAATACAAAGAGGGCATTGAAGAAAACTGTGGAGAGGGATTGAAGGGCTTTTGCAGCAACAGAGCCTTGTCTGTGCAAGACTCAGCCTGCCTCCGAGTTCCAGCAGGCTGCTGAGAAGCAGGCCAAGAAAAGACTCTCCAAGACCCTGTTCCCTTCATCTGAAGTCTGCCATCTGGACAGAGGATGGCTAGAGGGTTCCTGGAACATATAGAAAGGAATCTTGAGGGCTGAAAATAAATGCCAGTGGAGACAGGAAGTGTCTGAGACTTGGGAGTGCTGGAGGAGGGGAGCTGCTTACCATCACTGCTCTGTGGGTCCCAGTACTGCTAAGGAGGAGAGGCAGATAAGGAGAGCCTCTGTGCTGCACTTGGAGGTGCAACAGCCTTTCCTCCAAGGCCTAAGCTCCCCTCCATTTACTGCTTTATATGTGTGAGGGCATCGGAGTTCTTTGTTACAGGCGCTCATCTAAACAATTGGGATCTTTTTGCCCCTTGTAGGAAGGGGTGCTTAAATTTATAGCTCTTGGCATAGTTGGAATTTTGAAATAGAAAAGGTTTGCAAAAAGGTAGAATGGTGCCAGCTGGTCTTAAATTTTATCTTGATGCTACCATGTTTGAGTTGTCAAATTCGAACTTGTGTTACTTCAGCATGGTGTTTAGTGGGAGCTGTTGCAGTCAGGTCAGATGAAGTTATGAGCAGATCATGCTGTCCTCACTGATTTTTCTCATGTAGTGAAGCCAATGAACTAGGCTGTTTTATGCTTTAATGAGTGCCATAATACTGGAGAACAATATTCTTCCTTTCTGGGTTATGATGATGGCATGGTTTTTGTATTATTCTCAGAATGGAAATGTCAGCTAATCACACCACCCATCTTTTCTTTTTGTAAGAGCCTCTTATACCTCCAGAGGAACCTTACAGTGGAAATCCTTTGCATCACCGGTCTCGTGTTGTTAAGGGTAACCTGCCAGATAATGGTGAATGATTTTGTTGTATTTGCTGTCCTGTAAGTATTAAGTTGAAATGAGTTTTCATTTTTCAAGATACTTCAAAGAACGTGGTCATGAAGCAGCTCCTTCCTATTAGCTTTTAAATGCACACAATAAATGACTCTTTGCAAGATTTCAGGGCCATTATCGTCTAAAGAATGCTCTTAGAGGGCCAAGACATTGATTCTAGAGAAAGTTAGATTCTATGCAGAGCTGAGCTATTTTTCTCCACTGAATGCTTCTGAATAATGAAAATAATAAATTAGAGTATCCTCAAATATTTAGTGTATATCACATGTGAAAGTGGTGGTACATTTCTTATTGCTGACCTTGGAATTGGAGTGTGCATTAAGGGACAGCCCTCACTGGCCTGCTAGAAAGAACTGAGTAGAAGCAGAAGGTCTTTCCTGGGTAAGAGACTTTTCCAGAGCAATTGTTTTATCAGGTACATGCACTGGCAGCCTTCTTGGTGTGAACACTGCAGATAGTTTATGGTTTGATTAAGACTTAATGAGGTAATGAGGGCATGATACCTAAGAGTAGAAGGCGTAGGTTTGGAACGAGGATCATGTCAATAAAGTGAGAGTAATTTTCAGGTTCCTCACTGTACCTTTTTGGTAAATTAGCCTATTAACCTAATGTTTTAATACAATTCCCTGGTAGGATTATGTAGCTGAAAGACCGTATATCTAACAGACAGAAATCTTAGTCTAGAAATTCTAATTTACATGTTGATTAATAACTCTGAATTTGAAAACCATATGAATATTATAAAATGCTTGCAATGGAAAAAGTGGATCCTTGCACAGCAACACCTGCACTGCTGGAAGGTTTGTTTTCCTGTCTTGGTCCTCTTCCGAATGACTTAGTATATCATCACTTACACAGTATTAGTAAGGACTGTAATTATTTCAGAGGCTTTGCACACAGCGACTATTTGAATCTGTAATTAGGGGAAGTGCAGGTTATCTGTGCTCAAGTTAAATTGCACTCCAGCTGCAGGTTGTATTTCAACCTCCATAGCACAGAGTACAGCTGCATAGTGTCACAAAGTGAAATACCCACTTACAGGTTTAAATGCATCTTGCTCTTGAGGTAGAAAAAAACAGTGGGTTAAAAAAAAATCTCCTTAAATATTTTAGGATTGAATAGTGTTAAGCTGGATTCTTTGACAAGTTTGATGAGTGTTATGTGTTCTTCCCCTAAATTCTGTAGTCCTTCTGTAGAGCAGTTACTTGCCAGAAAAGGAATTGCAGTAGCTTGCCAGTGCTTAAATGAGTCATCACTGATTCTTCACTGAAAGTAAGTCATGGTTTTTCCTGTTGTGCATATCTTTTATTATTGTTGTAAATGCTGGGATTTTAGGTTGCTTCTGCAGCAGTAATTTCAGAAATTTTGTAACCTTTCTTGCCTTGTAGTGTAAGTAATTGGAGCACAGTGCAATATGACAACATGAAAAGGGAAATCTTTCTTTAGATATGAGAAAAGAGCACATAATTGATTTAGTATAATTTTGAACCAAACTTGAAAAAAATCCTGTCTTCTCAAGAAGCTCGTTGAGTTCATGGCAATGTTTTTCACCTTTCTGTCATGAGAAAATACATGGAAAAGACCTTTTAAATGGAATCTTTTTGCACTGTCTATAGAGAAGGACAAAGCATAGCTTGATCATGACACTTAAGTCTTTCTACTATGCTTAATCAAAACTTACTTGTATGAACAAATGTCCAAGTGTTGCAGTGACATTCCCTAAATCTGGTCATGAGTATAAAATATCAATCACTCTTTAGGAGATGGGGGAAACTGGAAGAGGCAAGAGATGTGAAAAGAGGTGAGGCAAGGACTCTGGCCCTGGATTTAGAATGTTTTGTAGGTGCTTACATAATCATTTATTTGGCACTTGCACTTCAGGTGTAGAGATAAGGCCTCTCACTTCTCATCTTATCATCTCACTAATCATCTCATCTCAGATTATCCAAATTCCTCTGTATATGTTGTTTATGATGTGCAGTGTATATGGAAAGTGAAATGCTGTAGAGCATCGAGATAAACAAACAAATGCTGACAACCTGCAACAACGCTTTGTAATTGTGATGTCAGTTATAGGACCAGGACTGTTTCATGTGCTGGTAAGCCCTCATAGGAAACTGAACAACCTCTCTTTTTCACCATTTATGAAGAATAAAACTTTTCATCACTTAAACTTGAAATGGGTATGTTTGTAAAGCAAAAGTACTATAATATCCTTTTCTGGCTTTCATTGCTCTCAGCTAAGCTTTATCTTATCTTATGGCAATGTAGTGAGGGTTTTTGTTTCTAGAACAAGCAGATAATCTATTATTGTACTCGGATGTGGAGAAGCCTGGTGGTATATATCATCAGAGTAAATTTTTTCATTGAATTAATTACCAGAAGGAAGAAACAGAACAAGAATCACTTTCTGAATGATGATCTAGTCCAACTTGTAAAATAAGAAATAGGGTTTCAACTGCTGTGCAAGTTGATTTGTAAAAATAGTGTGCAGGGTTAAAGCACAATGCTCATTTGATGCTCTCGACTATAAATGGCTGTTCTGGGAATGCAGCAATCAATTCACTATCTGTTGTGGTGACTTCTTGAGTCTGAATTTAATTGGAAATGGAGAGCTCTGCTAACCTATTAAAATATTTTCTTAAGAAATTTGGAGTAGCTGAAAAAAAGAAATGAGGCTTGCAGTTTGGAATGAAAGGCAGGTCAAAGGTGAAGCCGTGCTCAGTTAAGTTTACTTTGTACTGTGCCTTCATAGGCCCTTTCGGTTGGCAGATGGACACCTGAAAAACTGAAGAATCCTGTGCTGATGCAGGAACTTCAAGTGTAGATGAGAAGGAGAGTACAGTATAAAGGTTAAATACAATCATAGAGGGAATATGCCTGCAAACTACAGATAAGGAGAAAGCTGGATAGGTAGGGGGAGAAATGCCAGCTCTTCTGGAGGCAGAAAGGTTTCTAGTTATTAGAGGTTTCCTTCTTTCATCACCTGGAGCTGAATCTAGCAGTCCTCTGCCCAGTTTGCTTGTCTAGGCTAGCAGAGCAAATGCCATCCTAAAGATCTCGCGTATTTCAGTACTGATACAGAGCCTGCTCAGGGGGCAGAGGTCTGCCATGGATCCAGAATTGCACGTGTCTATACACTTCCAGGAGTTGAAGGTGATCGAGCTTTAAAATACAGAAATTACTTTTCAAAAATGGTTTACAATTCATATGTGCAATAAAGCTGCT
This sequence comes from Scolopax mira, assembly GCA_004320125.1. Taxonomy (NCBI): domain Eukaryota; kingdom Metazoa; phylum Chordata; class Aves; order Charadriiformes; family Scolopacidae; genus Scolopax; species Scolopax mira. The sequence goes on along the minus strand of BJBW01000517.1, from coordinate 421,468 downwards.
TTAAGGCCTGCAGTCTTTAACTGTTGTATTTTGAAACTTGAGTTGCTCGACCACTGCATGCCCAAAATCACTTTCACATATATCTTTTTGGTTATATACCATGCAGCTAAAATCCAGGGCGGGGGGAAGGGAAATCCCTTATTTATTACACTGGTGATATCCTTTAAAAGTTGCTCTGGCTATATACTTTTTAAAGTTTTGGTTATTGAACTAGAAGTAGTTTTAGGATAACCACTACTGTGTCTTAGTATTTGTTGGTTTTGTTTCTAGACGTGACAGGTATAGGTGCTGATTATTCTTTATACTATTACTCACTTTTAAATAATGTGACTGCAAAGTTACAGCCAGACATTTTGAGCTACTTAAGCTACCAGAGAGTTTAAACTCTTACTCAGCAACACACTGTACCGTTTGACCCTAAGAAATTGAATCCATTTTTGTCCCATTTCACTGTCTAAAATTGGAGAGTATTCCAAGATGTAAATGGCTTGGCTAATGATGAGATAATTGACCTTTGAAAACTGTATGCTATTTAGTACAGTTTTTGCTTGGGTCCTGTTCACAGCGCTGTAGGCAAGACTGCTTTTATTACTGTATTTCAGTAACTTTGAGCAAAATTAACTTTGAAGAAAAATTCAAGTAAAATAAATAAGGAAATAATAACAACAGTAGCAAAGCATTAGTTAAATAGTAGATATTCCCAAATAGTATTCTCCAAATGTACATTCTTACAAATAGTATTCTCCAAAAGTAAGGAGAATCCCCCTTCTCAGGCTTTTCTTTGCCCATCTGGTAGGAAACTAAAAATATATTTAGAGTGGGTTTAGTGATTGGCTTTTGAATTCTTCTGAATCATGACTGTAAACTAACAACTCTGTGACTGTAACCCTAAACAGTATGCTTTATACATCCAAGGTTTAGGTTAAATCCCTAGTGTGTAAGTTGAAACTCAGTAAAAGGATGTATGTGAAGAAGGAAGAGTTCAAACAGGTACCCAATGTCCTCTTGCAAATGAGTTCCCAGCCTCTGTGATCATCAGGACTGCGTTACACCCACAGCAGTTAATGAAGCTATGCTCTAATGGAAGTATATGGGTAAATACAATTGGACAGGTTAAAACATATGATGTAGTCTTAGTAGTCCTTTTAAATCCTGGAAGAAGTAAAGATGGAATCCATAAAGGGAAGCATAACACAAGTGCAATCTTAAGTAAAATTTGGTAGAATAGACTTCTTGTGGGGAATGAGTGGGCTCTATGAAATGTATATCCTTTGACATGCTTGAAGGAAAAATAAAAAATATTTGACCATCATATGTGCATGAGGATGTATGTGGGGCTGAGCTGATGATGGTTTAAATCTTCTGAGAATACTCAAGAGCCTTTCAAATAGAAAGGTGATACCGCCTGAAAAACATGATGGTTTTCAGCAATCTCTGATAAAGTTTTGTGACTTCATTAATTTGACAGTCAGGTTGTCGAATCTAAACTGAATTGCTTCTTCATTATTCACTTTTCAGCTGAAAACTGATTCTGTCAGCTAACCTGGGTCTTTGTAGCAAGATTAGTCTTTTCCCCTGAGTTGTTCTCCTAGGTAATGGCACAGTAAAAGGATAAAAATTCTGGTGGTATCTTAGAAATTCTGCTTTTAACATGGAGTTACTCCATCTTTTGCCACAAAGAAAATTTTGATTCCCAAAGTAGGATTATTTTGCTTTGTTCTCCCACATCACATGTTGGCTACTGAAGTGTATCAGCTTTCTAGGATGAGCACTTTTAGGACATAAGATTCTGTATAGGGATGGGATAAATTACTTAAATGAGGTGTTAAGGATTGCCTTGGGTTGTAGATTTTCCTGTTGCATAGGTTAGATGGACTGCTTCTGAATAAATCAGAAATGTGGCCAAGCAGCAGTTGTAAAAAGTTTGGATGAAATTTAGTGGTGGATATATAATTTTTTTAATTTTATCTTCTGACTTGAGAACAATAGCGTATAAAGTTAGAATCTAGTAACTAGGCTTTGCTTACAATTTTGTCTTGAGGGTAGAGCTCCCTGTTCAACAAAAATCTTGTGTATGATGTACACAGATAAAGGAATGAAGGGCAGTTATCAGAACTGAAATGCATCTTCTCTCACTTAAGAGGTATTTTGAAAAGCATGAGGCATAAGCAGTGAGGGTTTGAATTGAGAGCTAAGGTATTATGAATTATGTTACTCTTTCATTTGGTGAATTATGTTACTCTTTCATTTGGTGCTTGGCTTTATATGAGTCACTTCATCTAATAAAACACTAGACTTTGTATCTTCTCAGTTTCTGACTGTCCAAGTGGTTCCTGAAGTGTCATTATTGCCATTTTACATTTTGGGGAAAGGAGATGCCGAACGGGAAGGCATGAGCTAACTGGTAGATGTAGCAGATTCTTCTTTCCTGGCTTTAAACCATTTAGTGTTGAGGAATATAGCATTTATAACTACCAACTATCTGATGCAGCTAGTCTGGCCTTACTTGAGATTTGCTTTGCATTCACTGCTGTGCCTTAGCTAATGTGATGAAAATACAGGTACAGATGGTGCCCTGTGTGTCTTATTCTCAGTAGTGGAGAAAGATAGAAACAGCAGTGAGATTTTGATTCTCTTTCCAAACTGTTTCCTTTTATCTGCTCCACTTTATAGCCATTTCCTCCTGGGTTTTTCCAATCTAATGACTATAACACTCACTGAGATGACACAGGTTGCAGGGGTTGAGGGCTTTTTTTCCAAAGCACTATAACTAAGGTTTATTTAGCACTTCTGGAAATTCTTAATGTTCTGATGTCCTCAAATATGAGGTCTGGACTCTGATTGGGGTGAAGTATCCTTGCCTTTTTTGAAGGATAGAGGATAAGGGTTATACCTGGGATTAGTCTACAAGGCCCTTTTTTTTGTTGTTGTTGAACAGTTAGGGTCTTGCAAAAACCTGAACAGCAGCAGCTGAAGTCCATTTTGGCAAGGCTTTCATTAGGATCACCTAAAAAGCCAGCATTCAGATGATTTCTGTAGCTGCCTTTGTTATTGACATGCATGGTATTTTTCACTCTACACTTAATTTCACAGAAACTGTTTCATTATGTGCATTAATTTAGAAATACAGAACAATCTGAAAAAAATATTGTATTTATTTGTTTTGAGATAGTAAATTGTCTTCTCTCTGAAGATATCACATAAAGTATGTCTGATGACTACAGATGCAGGATGATGATTTTTATGATCAGAATTTATTCTGAAGTGTTCAGTTTTCCGCTTTTCTCCTCTTTTCATACCAGTTAGAAGCTGATTGTCTTCCTGTAATATGTGTTTGGCTTTACAGCAGTTTTTTTTTGCTAATCTTTAGGGTCCCACCCCCCAACTCCCACTCCTTACAAACCTTGTTTCCCATACATAATCCTTTTGATCAAAGCCAACTATATTCCATGGGTACAGAAGTGCTTATTTGTTTAAATTTGTAGTGGATACTGAGTTGCAGAGGGCTGTTCAGTATTTCCCTTCTCAAGTAAGCATTTTTGCCCAGATCTTCCAGACCCACCTGAATTAGGAACTGCAAAACAACACCTTAGTGGCTGGCTATCTGTTGTCTTTTGAAGGTGTAAATGTTAAACTTCTTAAGCAAATAACTTTCTTAAATTTGTATTATTTGGAAAGAAGAATATGCATCTGCAGTCTGAATTTGGGCTTAAAGGAATTTCCTTTATGCTAGTGTGAGAAGAGTGTTCTGGAGTCCCATCAGTCCATACAGTGACAAGGATAGTAACAGAAGACATGAGTGAATCTTTGAGGACACTGAGGAGGATGTGCAAGGGCAAGCTCATAATCAAGTTTAAAAGGAGATTCAGAGATTAAGGGTCTGACATTTTTCATTTGTTTCAAATTAAAAATATTTTAATTACCAAGCACACACTTGTATATCTGAACTACCTGTTGTACTCACTTATATATGGCATATTCCGTCTTATAAAGTTTATACTCTTATTATCCAGTTGTATTTCCTGATACCTCTTGTTTTTAATGATTTGTTCTGTATGTGACCAAAATTATGGCCCTTTTTAATAGTTAAAGTATTCCCCTTCCTTTCCTTTGTTAAAGGAAACAAAAGGGGTTTTTGTAGAATACCAGCTTTCTGTATTGGAATCTGAGTACTGCTTCATTTTTAACAAACCCACTCTAGTTTTAAACTGCTAAAAATTACTTGTAGCTTTTAGCACCTTAGTGGAGACCACTTAGGTAAATTTAAAAGGAAAAAAAAAAGGATAGAAGCAAGTAGTGCAGTAGAAAATTTAACCACTTTTTCTTTTTGCTTATTTTATAGACTTCAGGGATTTGTACATACTTGGTTGTAGTTAATTTTAGCTAAAGTCTCTTTCTCTGAAATTTCTCTCCCGTTCTCGCTCTGTGGTACTTCCAGACTTCTCCTGGATTGTATCATTAGCTAAATTTTGCAGCAGAGATTTTTATACCAACCGGGACTTCTTGGGTGGGGCATTTTGGTAAATCATACAGTTGTTTCCTGTTCTTGGACTGAAGGGGCAGTGCCTGCTCTAAATTACCTGCTTGCTGCTCTTGCCAAGAACATCAGTCTTCTCTTACTATTTATTATGTTACTTTATGAGCCTTCCCTTAAGATGGACAAAGTTTTGGGGGCTGATCTGAATGGGGGTCTTCATGCTCTGCAGCCCTTTTCCACAGTTATATAAATAACTGTTGTCCACGTGGCTGGTCTTAATGCCCATCTATGTGAACCAGGGCAACTTTCACCTCTCACTGAAAAATGTCTTTTCCAGGGTACTTTAACCCTGTGTAAGGGCCTCTCTTTAACACTGAAACTAATTATTCTAGCTGCCTCTGTTTTTAAAATCTAGACATCATTTAAGATAACAGTAGTGCAATTGAGCACTGCTAAGTGTGATACCTCACTTGCATTACATTAACGCTCTTGAACAGCCCTTCCAAAGAGTCATCTGTCCGTGTTCATTTGCTCCAAACCTACCTCTAAGAAACTGCCCAAACTGGGGGATCAAGGCAGGCGTTGTGCCAAAGGTTTGTGTTTCAGACAGTCTGGCACATGTTGAAAGCTTAGTCTTTCTTGTACTGAGCCATGGGCAGATGTCCATTAAGAATGATTAGGCAGAATTTATATAAAGGCCTTGTAAAAATGTTGTGTGCTGCTCTCCCCTTTCCCCCCCTTACTTGAGAAGTTTTGTGTGGGTGTGTATTTTTTTTCTAAATTTATAAACCCTGGCTTTTGCCCTCCTCCGGTAGAGACTGTTCACCCACCCTTTTCCGTTTCCAGGCGGATTGCTTTTCTGTTATTTCAGTTCTGTAACTTTCTCCAACACTGTCCTGTTTTGCTTTATTATGAAGGGCTTGCAATAACCCTTTCAGTGCTGCTGTCATCTTTGCCTTAAATCGGGACTGGTTGTTGTATTAATTTAAAATTATCTTCTCTTAAAAAGCAAATTAAAGACTTCTCATGTGTTACGGCTTTCTGTTTGTATATGTGGAATGTGATACAGCTTTCATTTGTAGTTTGACTGTTGTGGTGGACCCACACATGTTTTTTTCTTTTTTTCAATACTGAGCCAAAACCCCCACTGAAATGGGATTTCTTTACAGCTTTGGCAAAGAAATCCCTTCAGCTCTGAAGCTGAGGCAGCATTATCTTCATGTGCAGAATGAATTAGCAGAATTTGGGGAAAACATTTGTTTCCATACATGTCTTGGAGCCAGTTTTCCAGTTCTTCTCCTCCTCTTTTACTTTTTCATTCCCTATCCAGCAGTAGTTGATACTGACATGTAAGCTTTCTCTAATATCAGTGTTTACATTAAACCTGAATTAGCTAAGTAGTTAAGTAGAAGTGTAGTGAACCTGACAGACCCTCTGTTTGGGTCCCTGTGTGATACATGAACTAATACAAAGTGCTGTAAGTGTATAATTAGACAAGAAGAGTAGACTCAAAATTTGTTTCTTGTAACAATTCAGTGTTTCATTGATTATCTTGGGAATTAACTTGGCCAGCCCTTAAGTGCAAGTTATGTTGCAAGGCAGTAGACAACAAGGTTAAGCATTAGGTTAGGGGTATTTTCCAGAAGAAAGGGACTAACTTATTCTCTTCTATAGTGGGACAAATTCCTATAGTTTTTTCAAAAGCATTGTGGGGAATGGGTCAAGGATACACATATATAATAACACTAAATGCTATAGGAATAACTTAAGCAATTGTGAAAAAGCCATGGCTCTGAAAATTAAGGTACATATGGGCACACTGTCTCCTCTTTTTCCTGACCAGATGTGGAGAACTGAGTTTGCTAGTGAGTGTTTCTTTTTAGATGTAGAAAGATGTTTCATTCATATGCAAAACTCCCCTTGGTTGAATAATTAAGCTCTGAGTGTACTGTAAGTCTTTCCAAGTAGTAAAGGACTAGCTATTCTTTTCTGTACCCAGCATTTTACTTGTAAGTTTTCTTATTAAATGGAGATTTTTTTCTAATAGTAATTGAAACAGATCTTTTAATGCTATTTTTCAAAGCACAGAGTGGCTGGGAGATGGTTGAAAATGGTGAATCATCCATATTAATTTCTCTTATCTAAAGAACTGTACTTTGAGCTAATGTCCAGAATAACTGGGCCAAATGGTCCTGTTGAAATTCCCCTCACAAGCAGAGCAGTAATTGGATGAATGTTTAGCCTGGGAACAAATAATCCATGCTAAAGTTTATGGATTCTGCTTGGGAAAAGAATAAAAGAGAAGTGGGCTGTAAGAATGTTTTATTTGTCAGAAGGGATCTTAAGGAGACACAAAGATGTTTTCCCTCCTCCCTTGTGTTTTCACCACAGTAATGATGATTCAGCTCGTGTATGCTCTCTGGAATGTGTACGTGTTGGGAGAGAGAGGAGAAAAGGATTTCTTTAGGTGCAGCTCACTGGAAAGACTGTAGGAGATTACGGTGAAGCAACATGCTGTACACATTGAGTTGCCTACTGCAGCAAGTTTATAATCTTATTTTCATGTTGATTAAAAATAAAGGTTTGGGGTTTTTTTTAATCTTTAACCAAACACATTTTTCCATAAGACCTCTCTGAAACAGGAATTAATTGTTTCTGAAGGAGTTGTGTTGGCAAGTAGGCTTTCACTGTGTTTCTGTGGTAAGTTCTTTTGTCCATGATAGCATTTTGGGATTCCAGCATCAATGTGTCTGGCTCTGGCTCCAATTGGACAGTTTATATTTAGTTGCTGGTTTCCTATAATAGCTTTCAGATGGAGATGTTAAAGAACACATACCCTTGTGCTGTTGTAATCCCTGAAAGAGCATGGAGAAGTGAAAAAGAAAAAAGCATTGATGTCTTTCAGCAGAAGTAGAGTTTGGAAATAACAGCAGCTGCTTGCAGCAACAGCATACTAAAAGTTATTTTAAAAAAATTAGGTAGCTAGTAAAACCAAAATGCTTGGAAAATTCTGTGGGTGCATCACTTACGTGTTGCATCTAGAAAGGAGCTTTAAGAGAAAACTGTGAAAAGGTCTGCTTTCTTAAATTACAAAAACTGTGATTCTCCAATTTAGAATAGTACTCAATTGCTATTAAATAACGGCCATCAGATAGCACCTCATGATAGCTCCTGCATTCCATATTGCTGGTGCACTTCCAATGTAAATTAGTCGCTACCCCCAAGAGCTCAGTGTCACGTACACTTTAATTATACTGTTAGACATGCACCTTTTCAGTGTGGCATGATTTATTTCAATTAAAAACGAAGACATAACAGATTTATTCTAAGCCTGAGCTTAAGACCACCTCTCCAGAAACTTTTCCGCAGAAATCTTTGCTTCCAAGAAGAAAACTGACTTCAAGTTTTCATTTGATTCTGGGTTTATGCAAATGATCTTTCTTTAAATTTTTTTTATTTACTAGCTTTAACTATTTTTTCTTCTCTAAATTATTAATCAAATTAATCATCCTAGTTTTCTTTGGTAAGCGTCCAAGAATGTCTGTCTCCTTTATACAGTGCTGGTAGGTAGCTGCCTGCAGGGACCTAACTTCTAGTTCTTCTGTGGCCATAGTGAATTTTTGCTCACTCTTGAAGGACAACAGGGCCTGACCATAGCAACTGGAAGAATGAATCCCTGCTACCAGCCAGCACATAGGTAGGATCTTTGCAAAATTGGTGGTTGAGAAGAACACAAAGTATAACACTTTCCAGTGATGTACATGATAAAAGCAGAGTGCTGCTGCCACCGCTACGGTGGTAACGTATTGGACCTGACTGCAATCCTCACCATTATAACTTAGTTTGAGGGAGAAAAAAAAATCTAAAGCAGGCTGTAATCTAGTTTGACTTGAGCTTGTTTGCATCATGTGGTTACACAGTAAAATTCTCATTCTTTTTTCCAGTTGGTAATGGAAACAAATCATAGAAAGCTAGAGATGAGAGAGACATACAAAAGTCACCTACTCACTCTCCAGCTCTGGAGCAAGATCATCGCAAAGACCAATCATGGAAATTCTGTAATCTGTTCCTGTACTTATAAAACAAACAAACAAATGGCCAAACAAACAAACTTAAAAAAAAAATCTAATACTAACCTAGTTTATTTCCTGCTTAATTCAAGCCCCTTTGTGATAGCTAGAGCAGGAAGACCATTTTGTTTCCTTTTTCTTTACAGTGTCATTATCCATTCATGGAAGTTATGTTATTTTCCTCCCTCAGTTTTCTGATCTGTGACAGAGATTATATTCTTCTTGGTGCTCCCCTGGCTCCAGCTAATCCTACATCTGGCTTCATCTAGGGTGCCAAGGGTTGGGCACAGTACTCCACATGAGGCCTTACAGATGCTGAGAATTACTTTCTATCTTGCAGATGCAGCACATTTGTACAGCTCAATCTCATTGCCTTTTATTAACAGTATGACATCATTGATTTCAGCCTGTAATTCATTATAACTCTTTTTTCCTGTATATATTTGTGATCTAACACAGGTATACTTGATTACACCTAATTGTATAAATTCAGAAAGAAAAACTAGAAAGAAATTAAGCAATTCTCCTATTTTTTTTGGCTGTCTTTCTATAACTTAAATCTTTCAGATGACAAATCTGAAAGAACAATGCTAAGATAAGATCAAGATGAAAATTCAGCTTGACAAACATATTGTCTTTAAACATTTGGGCCATTAAAATACAGAATAATATACTAGACCAGAGTTCTGCAGGACCTTACTCATTGCTTTCCTCTGTTTAGATACTGAATATTTAATCTTTATATTTGGCTAGTGTGCAGTTTTTCCAATTATCCTAGAGTAGTTTCACCTAGGTCACAAGCAACAGTCATTTCGACATTCATTGTTAATAAATCACACGGAAAACATTTTTACTTGACTTGGTGTCAATTTGCTCACAGACAGTAAGGGATCAACAATTATCTGCAGTAATTTTTGCTTTGTGTGATAAATTCACCCCTCTAGTCCAGACGTTTAGCTGTGCAGCTGTGTAGTTCACAGCTATTAGGGCACGGTAGGGTGAACAGAAAGGGAAGGGGAGCAGCCGCGTCGGAGACAGTTGGGTGGTGTGATTTATGCAGGGCAGCCTGCCCAGCACTGAACTACTAGAGGATATTTTTCTCTCTGTCGTCCGAGTGTGACTTTAGTTCTGCCTGGTTTTTAACTTTCTACAAGCAAAATAAACCTTCTAACCATTACTTGTCTGTCCCTTTCCACACGTCTAGGTTCCAACTTGATATTAGGGAGAGAAAAAACGTTAAAAGGTCTCAGTATTTGTTATTTAGTGCTGCTTGTTTAGTTGCTTTGTGCTCTGGGGGTAGTGCTGAATACTTGAGTGATAGTCACAGCAGGGCTTGCGAGAAGGAGCGAATAGATGTGAAGCTGCTTTCAGACTAATTGGAAGAGGAGCAGCTCACTGATAAAATACAGTTTTCTGCGTGATTTATCCTTTCACATGCAGGGAGAAGTTTAAGTACTTAATAAAAACCCCATCTCCATGAATTTTTGCTGCTTTTCCTCAGTGGGCTCCAAGATACTGTCAGAGGTGTGTTGCAGGGATTTTACACCTCCAGACTCTTGTTTGGCTGCAGGCAATTTCCTCTGGGCTTCCTGCTCAGTGGCTCTGGTGGCGGTTTCGCATTGTTCCTCACTGATGACTCAGAGAAACAGGAAAGAGATCCCCTGGTGAACAAAAAGAGCAACCACCAAACAGGTGCCCGTGTTCTGGGCTAGCAGAGGACAAACCACCTCATTCTGGACTTTTTCCTAAGATTCTTATCTGCAAGTATGAGACTCAAGAGGAACGGTTCGTACACACTGAATGGGTAAGAAAGAGCCTGCATCCTCTTTTGAATCTTCATCATTAAAACTGTGTGGAAACGGAAGCCTTTTTCTTTCTCGTGACGGGGTACATGAAATAACGACCAAGTCTTTTGTCTCAAAGAGAGTGGAGGATTGCGGCATGTGAAATGTGCAGCTTATTTAGCTTGCTTCCTTCTGCATTTTGTTAGATTTGCTTTTAAGTGGGTGCATTTGGTGGGGCACGTTAGAGTACTCTGTGTGTTAAAATGAGGTGGATCTGCTCAGTAGAGCCACCAGAGCATTAGGAACTATGTAATTCCTGAAGAGATGTCTGTGATATTTATTTTAAATGTTTGCCAATAAACAGCCCATGCTTTTCATACAAACAAGAGCTAAACTCATTAAATGCAATGCTCCTGATAGGGAATACAAATTACTTTAAATTTAGTTAGTCTAAAAATTTAGTTTCAAGTACTTTAAACTACTCTGAGTTACTTTACTAGTTTTGGTTTTTAAAAATAGGGTTTTCTTTCTCTGCTGTTAAATCCTCTCAGTAACAGAGAATGTACAATTACTGTAAAGATAGTAACTAACTAGATATTGCTTGTTTAAATAACCTTTTTGTAATAAATTGAAACTAAATGAACACCTTTTTTTCTTTTTAAATAATTGCATTTGAATTCACTGAAGCAAATTCTTGTATGTCTTTGTACGATGTGAGTTTTATTTCTTAACCCAGCATACCTGAACTGGAGAGGACTTGTACTTCCACAGCGCTGTGTTAACTGTTCATTAGTACCTGGCAGGTGACTTAACAAATGAGGAAAGTTGTCAGTCTCAGGACTGTAATTTTATTTTGCTGCTGTTTTTAACCTTCTCTCCTGAGTCAGCTGCTTCACGGTGCAGTTGGTTTAGCGCTGTATTCCTGAAAAGCCCAGATATATTTCAGAGTACAAGTGTGCAACTAGTCCAAAACTGCCTAGTTCCTTTAAACTCATGGTTCATTGCGCACTTAATTGGGAAGCTCTGCACAAGACATATATAGCAGTGCAAGCAGATCAGATAGGAAATAATTTGGTGGTGTCATTTAGCTCTGCACTGTTTTTGCCTGTACTGGCTTGCATATGTGTAAATTGGATTTAAAATCTTTTTTTAAAAATTAGATTTGGATTAGGTTCCTAATAGCAAAGTAGATGGATTCTAACATCTTCCTGGCTTATCCTTTTTTTTTTTTTCACAACTGTAATAAAAATTCTATCATCTGACTGCAAAATCAAACATAATTGAAATTTAGTATCTTACAATATTTGCTTTTAGGCTGTAAGATGTGTTAGTCACTCAAAGGGATTGAGTTTGTTGTGGATAGAGGTTAAGAATATATTAGCATTAACTTATCTTTTTGGCAGAGGCTTTTGACCCTTTGAGAGATTATCTTAATTTAGAGAGTTAATTAAGAAATATTGTTGAGATGCAAAATGCAATGGATATTGCCTATGTTAGAGAAATTTTTTAGATTTTAGTTACGGGAAGCACAATCTTTAATTGATTTGAAGTTTATTAAAAATGAATGTGTGGTATAGAACTTCAGGGAAGTAAGTTGTGCAAGATCACCCTGTGCATCTACTCTGCGTTGTTCTAACTTGCAAGATGCTGCATAATCATTTTAAGGAATTTCACTTGTTGTGGCCCAGTGCATACCTGGCATTACATTTTACAGCAAGCATTTAACTGGAAGTGTTGTGTTACAGTGAGTAAAAGCAGTGGCACTGAAATGCTTGCATGAAAAAGAAGCTCCAACTGTGAGTTCGTGGGAGACTCCAATATTATCTGATTCTAACCTGCTGATGTGCTTTGCTCTATTAAACAACAGATGCTGAGGAGTGAATTTATCTAATTAAACAAATTCCTTTTGTGTTTATCTCTTGCCTACATGGTTTAATAATGCTAGGTAATGGGAAAAGAGCTTCAAGTATGTTTTCCTGTTTAGCCTAAACTTTGGCATGTCAGCAGAAAGGCTTGTTTTGATCTTTAGGGATTTTTGTTTGGGACAGCGTGTTCCACTTGTCAGGTGGAGTAGCACCCTGTTGCGCAGGTCACTTCAGGAGAGGGGAGCTCATTGGGGTGGAATGCTGTAGGGCAAATAATACAAACACAGGTACCTGCACACGGTGAGGACATAGTTACTGTGGGATTACTGTTTATAGTGTAGTCTAAACCCAACTTCTCTAAAAAAAAAAAAAAGGTAGATCGTTTGTACAGCCAAATGTGAATACCACGAGGTAACCAGTGTGTTCAGAGATGTAACTCAGCGTATGGTAATAAACTCTGAATCAGACTTTCTAATAATATAAAAACAGAGGTTGTGCATCAAGATCAATGGGGGGAGTTCTTTACATAAAAATTCACTTCTTTTGGAACCTTCATAATGTATTGAATCTTATTTTGTAAACTGAAGCTATTGAATTTGCAGGAAATTCACATGAAAGAGTGTAACTGCATTTGTGAAGAGCAAAAATTCTGTTTAAACACTCACATTTCTACAATGAAAGTGAACAATTCTTGTTCTCTGTACATACTGTATACGGATGTTCTTAAAAAGTAAATGAACTATGCTAACTCACTACATTCTTGCAGATTGGTTTATCAAGTTCTAGATAGTGTTTTTGGCTTAGGTGATGCCAATGCCTATCTTGGATGAGGCAATGAAAAAGGGTGATTGGAGAAGCCCAATCTCTAGGATACATGGGTTATGTGAAGAACATTACATCTTTTGCATAAAGATGCTCATTTTTCCATTCCCTTTGACACGAGAAGCTACTCCCCAAAGCTGCAGATATTTGATCCCCTTTTCAGGAAAATCTTGATTCTTCTTTTTAATTTGGTTGTAAACAAGGAACTGTACCAAAAATCACCTCAATAATTTGTTTTTTCTTTGTATATGGTTTGATCAGCTCTGCACTCGTAAAGGAGAAGAAAGACTGTGAGGGGGATCTAAGATACTTGAAAATGTTTTCAAACCTAATACCAGCAAAAAGCTCCGCCTGCCTAGCCTTTTTCCTATTCCATCCAGTATCTCAGATGATACTAGTGTAATAATTGTACACACATGAACTGGAAACACATGCAAAATCCAGAGTTTCACTTAGATATATAGATGCTCTTTGAGCAGGTCTTGCTGGACATGGGCATGTTTGCTCTTGCTTTTTGAAGCAGGCAATGGTTGTATAATGTTTGTGGAGAAATAGGGATCTGAGGTTCATCAGAGGACACCAAGTTAGGAGACCTATCTTATCTTGCTGAGACTGAGGTAGAAATCTTAGCTGCCAGCATCTCTTTGACAATGTTGTTAAGTCAGCTTTGCTCTTATGTGCTAACCTGCAGTGCGCCGGTTATTTTTCTTTGCATTGCAAAGTTTCTTTTTATAAATGATTGCTTTTGAAGGTCATCTTAACTTGGGAGATATCCCTTTATTTGCTTTGTGCTGTATTTATTGACAGTGAAAAATGCACTGGCACTGTAATAATTTCAACATCATTTTTTTGTCTTGGCAAATGCTATCTTTTTTGTATTCTTGTCCCTTTAGCATTTGGAATTACTGACAGTATAAGCCTTTAGACACTGGTAAGGTGTGAAATAACAAATACTGTTTGTAATACATCTATTTCCTCTTTTTCTTCTAATGACTTAAGTTTAAGGAAGGGTGTAAATCCAAGCATGCATTTCGCAAGATATGACCTCAACCCACCCGAAACAAATATGCAGCTTGAACTTTGCTGGTGTGATCTAAGCTTCCTGGGCTTTTAAAAGAAGCCATAACATATGGGCCTACGCATTCCTATAACCTTTGTAGTGGTGCAGATGGAACTATGCCCATGCTGGTTTTCCTTGAAAACGGCCATGCCCATGTAGGAAAGCTTTGCTGTAACGTCAAGTAAATCGTGCAATTGTAGAAGTGAAGAGTTCCTTTGGACAGCTGACCTTGCTTCAGATATTATACAATATACTAATAAACAGTCTAAGTAAAATTGCCCCTTAATTGGGATTTCTGATGACCCTGGTACGTGAGACATATGATGCCTCATAGTCTCTTCTGCTTGTCATGACAATTTTGACAGGGCCATTTTGCAGGTACACTTGGCTGTAATATTTTCTAAATCAGTGTGGTTTTAGAAGCTTGACAAGTGTCTGGAGAATACTGTTAAGACTAAGAAATGATCTCTGTGACTTCTGCATAGCAGCCACCCCAAACTCAACAGTGATGGAAACCGAACAGCATATGCAAGAGGTTATTTGTTTAAACAAATAGAATAGTTTCTGTTGGAAGGGACCTTTAAAGGACACCGAGTCCTAGTCCTCATAAAGCAGGAACATCGTAAATGAGAGCAGTTTGCTCAGAGTCCCATCCAACCTCACTGTGACTGTTTCCAGGGATGGGACAACCACCACTTCTCTGGGTAACCTGTTCCGGTGTTTCACCACCCTCGGCATGAATAATTTCTTCCTTACATTTAGTCTAAGTCTAGGTTCTTTTAGCTTAAAACCATTACCCCTTGTCCTGTTGCAACAGGCCTTGCTAAAAATTTTTTCCCTATCTTTCCTGTAGGGTCCCTTTAAGTACTTGAAAGGCTCCTGTAAGGTCTCCCTGGAGCCTTTTCTTCTCCAGGCTGGACAACCCCAACTATCTCAGCTTATCCTCATAGAACAGGTACTCCAGCCCTCTGATCGTCTTTCTGGCCCTCCTCTGTCTTTCCTGTGGTGAGGGCTCCAGAGCTGGACACAGTACTCCCTGTGGGATCTCACAAAAGCGTAGTAGAGGGATCAAATCACCTCCCGTGACTTGCTGGCCACACTTCTTTTGATGCAGCCCAGGATATAGTTGGTGTTCTGGGCTGCATGTTCCCATTGCTGGATCATGTTGAACTTTTCATCCACTAGTATCCCCAAGTCCTTCACAGCAGGGCTGCTCTCAATCTCTTCACCCCCCATCCCATATTGATACAGAGGTTGCCCTGAGGCAGGTACAGGACCCTGTACTCAGCTGCATTGAATCTCACGAGATTCATGTGGGTCCATTTCTTGAGCATGTCCAGGTCCCTCTTGATGACATCCTTTCCCTCAGGTGTGTCAACTGCACCCACTCACTTGGTATTGTAGCACAAAGTAAAAAGTTTAAATGTGAATTAAGTAATTTTTATCTTCTCATCGTTACTGTACCTGACTCTGCCCCACTGAATAACTTCTGTGGGGCATGTTTTCCTGGGATGTTTTATGTGCCAAAGGAATGTAGCTAGATCATGCATTCAGAAATCTGGCAGTGGTGAAAGTTTTGAAAATGTAGCAGCTGGTATCTCAGTCGGTAGCTGTGCTGCTGAAGAGCACTTGCTCAGCCTTCTTGAAAAGTTTGTGTTTAACTTGTGGTGTTGGTGTTTCAAGTGAGAATTCAAATAGTTTGACATCTCCCTTCTCCTGCCCAGTGCTGAAAGTGCTTGGTCCTTCTGAAAATGCTCTTTGACTTCTCCTCTGCTTGGAGGTGGTTGGTTTTTTTTTTCTGTGTTCATCTCAGGACTGTGTATACACAAAGGTGATTACATGTAATCAAAGTCAGAAGTAACAAACAAAAGCCTTGAAACAAATTCAAGCTGGACAGGAACAAAATACTTGGGATTATCTTAATGATTAATGGATGTTCAACTTACTCTGATAAAATATTGTTGGCCCCAAGATCTGTTTCTTCTGCTCCAAGCCACTACTTTAATCAGTCTTGATACTGAGCCAAGCACTGAAATTGAACAAGAATTTATTTTTCATGTGTTCTTTCATCTTGTACTGATGTGAAGCAAGCCAAGGAGGAAAAATAGTATTTTATGTTTGTTTTGCCCCAAAAAGTAGAAATTGGAAAGAGCATAGGTGTGCTTCAGAAGGCTTTTTTATTAAGTATTGTTGCAACTACAGGAAAAATAGCATCAAAGGATGTGACAAACAGCTCATGAAAACCTGTTGAAATAACTCATCTGGCAGACAGAAGTAGTATGAACACCCAAATCTCTTATCTGAGGAGAAGCAGCTGTTTGAACTGCTCTACAGTCCTCCTAAATTGCCACCGTTTCTATCACACAAAAAAAGGGAAAATCTAAGGGTAGCAATACAGACTGTTATCCTTGGAAAGAACAGCACAGATTTATCAGATTAAGGGCAAACATGGATTATCCACTTCAGTTTTTGTTGGATTGGGAATCCATTTTTGGAGAGTCTTCTTTAGATTGCTTTATGGTGTCAAAAAACGTAAGCCAAGATGCATCATGTCAGCACTGCTGAGTGAACTCTGCCTGACTGAGGTGATGTTGGTACTTTCTTGGTCAGCTGTAGCCCTTTATGCTCATATGTAATCTAGTTACAGGTTTGCTTTTCCACCTTCTGGACTGGAAGCTGTGGAGCCAGGAAGGGCTGGTAGCAGATTCTGACTGAGTGCTGTGTGCTCTGTGCCCTGGAGGTCTGGTTGCTGTGCTCTTCCCCTCTTGCCTTACTGGTAGCTCTGTAGGAACTGTGGAGAGGAGTATTGAGCAGAAGGAGAGTAACAATGAACCCCAAGGGTCTCGAAAGCAAGCAATAGGGCTGGCAGTAATTTCACTTGGTGACAAGAGTTTACCATTTGCAGTGATTCCACCACATGTATGTATCCTGGGCAGTGCTGCTGCTGTCCACCCTATATGAGAAGGTGACAGTATGTGTGCCAAGTAGAGTGAGATGGAAATATATTTCAAAATACTGAATCACTTCTAGAATTAAAATTCTGAATTTTTTGAATTAATCATCGCCTTCAGGAATAATGTTTCTTTCATAGAGATTGTGGGTATTATTTTTGTAACTGTTATTCTCTATATTCAGCCTGGCTGTTCTGGTAGCATTGCTCCCACAGCACAAGATTTATGATCTCACGTGTGTTTTCTTTGGGATGTTTTTTTTCATGTATGAGCAGGCAAAAGTAGTTTAAGCATTTTTATATTCATTAACAATGTATGCATAAAGATTTAAACTGTAAGCCTTATATGGGAAAAATATTATAAACATAATGTTTCTAAATAGCAGCTTTCATTAGAAATTGCACTGTGAGTCATTGTTGTTATAATAATAGAGCTGTTACCAAATATGGATTTGGAACTGGGCCACTTTCACGGTGAATATTGCAGATGACTGAAAGAAAATAAATATTTAAATATAATTTTTTTTGGGGGGGTAACCTCTTGATCAGCTTATTCAGACCACTGGGGCATATAGTGTAGAATAATTTTGTAATGTAATTCTGAAACTATAGTACTCTATGCCAGATGAGATTTTAATCTGAAAAAGCTTTGGTTTTATGTGAAAAAATTGTTAAGAAATAAGTCTCAGGCTGTGACTAGAAAGCTGCTCCTTTTAATATAACTTTTAAAACTGGCCTGATCATTTAGTCTCATACCCTTTGGAAATATTTAAATCAAAGAATAACCTATAGGAATGTATGTTCTTTCCAATAGCTTATTTATGTGCAGCCAACAGTAACTCTTCACAAATAATTTATTAGTCCCTACCAGAAGCAAAGATTTAATTCAGAACTCCAGAATATGCTGTTGCAGGTCTTGCATGTGTGTATTCTTTTCTCCCCTCTTTTTTTTTTCCTTTTTTTTTCTCCTCCTGCTAGGATGTATAGTTACTTACTGGAAATGTCACACCTCGATATAAAACAATGTCATGGCACAAATTCAAGGAAACTGTTATCCTTGCTTTTACACAGAATCTCAGGTGGTGATAAATGCTCCTATTAGGATTTGAGTAGTACAAAGATGTTGTTCCATTAACAACCTGGGGCCAGAGAAGGGAACAACAGAACACTTCAGGCACTTAATGTGGGTTTGTTTTTTCTGGTTTTGTGTTGGGCTTGTGTGGTTTTGGTTGGGTGTTTTCTTGGGTTTTGTTTGGTTGTTTTTTTATATTTTTTTTTTTTTGGCACCTTCTATGCTACCACCCGCCTTCCCCCAAGTAAATTGCTTTATGGAGTATGTGCTGTGGTCAGGGCCTATAATGAAGGTATTATACATGCAGGGTTAGAAGTGCCCACTAAAAGCAGCTGTATAATTTATCTTTTGTACGCTAGAACTATTAATATCCCAATTTATAACTCATTAATAGTAATTAGGTGCAGTAAATCAACTCTAAACTTTTATATTGGTTAGTGTGAATTGCAGATTCAGTAGTTTGATATGCAGTGGATGGTTTATTTCTGCTTCTTCCCCCTAGGATGCTCTGAGGACTAGAGCTTTTTAATGGGATAGTGCTGTGGAAGTGTAACGAACAAATACATTAAAAATAGCCATTTAAAAAGCTTTTTCAGTGGATTCAAGCTTTCCATTAAAATAGAACGGGATCCTTATTTTATGTGGGAAAGAATAGCAAAATGCCGATGGGTGCTAAATAAAACGAAGCATCATGTGTTGATAGGAAAGATCCTAATGCAGAATGTTAGATAACTGGCACCAGGCTGACTTCATGTGCCTGTCAGGTTTTATTGGCTTGGGAGCTTTATTTCATGGCAGTCATGCAGCTATATTACTCAAAGGTGTTTAACATAGTCTTTTTGAAGGCAAGTCTTTGCATTCCCAATCAGTTTTATTTATGAGTATATTCTTGATACAGTAGCATGGCAGTTTTGAGGGAAATTTAATAATTTTTTCATTATAATTTGATTTCATGGAGCTTGTTAGGGTTTTTTTGTAATGAGTGTTAGCTCATAGAACACCCTGAAGAAGAACTACATTGACTACATACTTAAATATTTTTATGGGGTTATATGCTGTGTTTTGTAATGTGCTGAGGACTCAGGTTTTGAGATCAGAAAATTATCATTGAATAGTTTTCTGTAGCCATTTCCTAGCCCCAGGGTACGAAATCCCTTCTGGAGAATGCCTTAAACTCTGAAACCTTAAACTCTGATGCTTTTCCAAGGTGAACTGGAAGCCAGGAGCATTGGAGCAGCACAGTAAGAGCTGTTACGTGTAGGACCCTGTGCCGTAATGCTGGAGGAGGTTGTCTGTCCTGGGAGTGGTTTGGTTCTTGCAGAGCTTGCCAGCCCCGAATTCCTTACTGGTCCCCTTTTTCTGTCTAGCATGGGAGACAACCGCATGGTGTGCTCCTGGCCACTGTCCTCACAAGTGGATCCAAGGCTCGGGAGATAGAGAAGAAAAGCTAGGCAGCTGTGGCAAAGAGCAAGGCAGGAGAGCCTATTGTCTCTGGCCTGCAAGCTGGAAAAAATGTTGGGTCATCTCATCATGCTTGGGGACTCCTGAAACTGGTAGAGAGCTGAGGGTTTTGGCATATGGGGAAGGGAGAGGAAGGGAGGGGAAGGGATAGAGGGGGGATGTGTCAGGGAACGTCCATGGGCTGTGCTGGCATGAGCTGGAAGTCATGGTATGTATACTATGATGGAGGAATATACGATATAGGCATATGATGCAAATTTATGTTGGAGGCACGTGATGCAGAAAAGAAAAATATGATTTAAACCATTTTGAAAGCTGCTGATTAATAACACTCCATGAACGTTAGAGCTTTTTTTAATACTGGCAGCATAAACTCTGAAAGAGCTGGATGCTGACCACATTCAATAAGATAAAAGCTAACATTTTTTACCAATTGTGCCATTCCTGCATGATCTGAAGCTTTTAAAAAGCTCAAAGCCTAGAATGAATTTAGAACATGTTACAAAGAGTAATCTCATGCAAAATTTTGCATTTTAAAAGTGGGCTAGGACATCCCATATATTGTTTGCCTTTTATTTCTATATGTCTTGGGTACCCACTGAGGGGATAGGCAATCGTGATTGTGTTCCATTAGCATCTTCTGTATCATCCACAGCCGCTCCCATGATTCAACTTTTCAACCCTTTTTCCTAAGAAGGGGGGCTTTTTCTCCCCACAAACAATGGCCAGAAAGGCCTTCTACAGTACTTACAAAGAACACGTTTTGGATTTCTGATGTAGGTGGTCACAGAAATGTTCAGACTCTGGCTAGTGAAAAAATAAATCAGACTCTTAACTTTTTGGATGTTGTAAGTTGTTTTAGGATTTTTTTTTTTTAGTTTCAAACCATCAACTCAGGATATTTTTTTTTTTTTTCAGTATAGAGCCTTCTGTGTTCTTGCTAATTTTTTCCCTGTTACTACTCGGAATATGTGTGATCAACAAGAAGACATACAAGTTACAGTTCCAGGTGACTGATACTTATAGAAAACCCACATACTCTTCTGTTCTAATGATTTTTATTCCCCCCCCCCAGCTAAAGACAATATTGATGCTAGCTTATGGTCTCTGAAGTGGAGGTGTAGAACTTTTCATGTGCTCTGGGGAGCTATATTCTGCACTTGAAACAGTATAGTCTCATTTATAAAGTAGGGATAAAAATGTCTAGCTGCTTTATAAGGAGTGTAAGAACTAATTAACTTGTACAGTTATTTAAAAAAGCATATTTCTTTGCATTTGTTGCCTTTGCATAAAGGTAAATAAAGTCTGTGCAAGACTCTAACCATGTGAAAATTTGGGTAAAAATAACTGATTCTTACACTTGTGGGTAAGTCTGCATGAAATAGGAATACATCTGAAAACAGCAGCACCAGGGTGAGTAAACATTACTAAGCCCAGCCATCCTGTCGCTTACCTTAGAATAATTACTAGTCTGCATTTGAAGAACAAATCTTAATGTTGCCAAACTCCACCTTTTTCCTGCCCGGTCTGTATGTGGGAGAGTCTTTATAAGAATCTGTTTCCTGTTTCCCAGACAAGGGAGGGGTAAAAATGTGTTTTCTCCTTGTTCTGAAAAACAAAAGCTAGGCAGTGACTACATACCCACATCAGCTGCCAGCCTGAACGCGAGTGTGCAAACAGCTGAAAGCTACAGCCAGCTTCTTAGTTTGATCCTTGGCAAAACGGGCACATGGCTGCTGCCAGCTGTTTCATCAGGGCTTTCCTTCAAAGTGTTAGAGAGAGAAACTGCCTGAAAAAGAGCTGAAAGTGTAGGTTTTATGTCACTTTGACACAATCTTGACACGCTTGTCACAATCTTTGCAGCATTAAGAAATTGTCAATATCTTCATAGTATTGTCACAGTATCCGTGAGGGTGCCGGAGCCCTGGAACAGGCTGCCCGGGGAGGTCGTGGAGTCCCCTTCTCTGGAGACTTTCAGGACCCTCCTGGATGCAGCCCTGAGTGATGTGCTCTAGGTGTTCCTGCTTTAGCAGGGGAGTTGGACTAGATGATCTCTAGAGGTCCCTTCCAACTCTGATATTCCATGATTCCATGACTGAATATCTTTGGATATAAACATAAAACTGTAAAGTTTTAGAAGGGGTTTGTACAAGATCATTAAATGAAGAGGCTGATAGCACTTGGGCAATTCTTTAGCTTAGCAAAAAACTTCATTGAAAAATTAGGAAGTTTTATGGGTTAGGTTTTGTCACAAATTATTAAGCTTTGAAGAGTGAGTTTTGCAAGGAATCAAGGATACAGTGGCAGGGATGAAACCCATGCTTAAGCAACTTGGAAAAGGGGTTTGATTACTTTGTAAGTGCAATGCTAATCAATTTGTAACCTTCAGGGTAAGAACAGAATTTTTTTTTTTTAATTTTTTTTTTTACTTAAAGAGCTGCTGGTGAGGTGTGGCAGATCTGTTTCTCCAAGGCCACGTCTATTCATTTAGATTTCGATGGCTATTCCAATTCTCCTTCAGTATTTGAACAAGAGTACATCCACCCTTTCCCCACCTTAAATTTTGAACATTATTCATATATGTGCATCCTGATTTTAAAATAATACAAACTGGGCTGCTGTGTTTTAAAGTCAACTCCACTGGTATGCATTACAAAAATAAATTTCACTTTCATAGAGGTGGCTTCAAACAAGTTAAGAGTTCACGTCTCCTCTTTATGCTCTCTTTTAAGGAAAAACAAAAATGTGAGAGAAATTTGCAGTCAGTAATGTTGTACGTGATCAATAGTGGAATTGCAGTGCTCACATACACAGTGACACACTACTACTTGTCCCATATTAGAGGTCTGTGAATAAGTAACAGCTCTCCTAAAAATGGTTCAAGAACTAAAAGCAAGATTTTTCGAAAAGCGATTCTGGAATTATCAGTTCCTTTTTCTCTGTTAACTCTGTGGAAAGGAGTTAATGTGTGTAAGTTTGCTGCTTTTGCTCTGTCCATCAGCTCCCACCCTGGCTGTTGAGCTTCTGAAGGGCATTTGGCAGGAGGGAGAGTTTGTTACTTTTCATAGAGATTTAGTGGAATGAATAAGTAAATTGAGCTTTTGCTATTTTACATGTATTGAAAATATAGATATATTAATATAAGTTTTCAACTTCACTGCTGTGACACTGTCAGTAGGAAATTAGAAGTGTGAATTTCCACTTTTGTATGTACAGAATATTTTATCATAAATCTGCTTTATAGCATGAGTAATTATGGTAACGATGAGCAGTTTTTGTGTTACAAACTATATTGCAATACAGGTTAAATGTTTTCATTGTCATATTCTTGGAAAATAATTGCAGTTTGTCTGTTCCCCTGTGAGTGTATATTGGAATACGACAATGCAATTTCAAAATAGCTCCATATCTGAAGATTAAAAACATATTTATGAGCAAAGTGTTTCTTTAAGGCCATTCTTCATCTCATCTTTAGGACAGTAATTCCCTATTTGCCCAAAATACATACTTCAAGCTTTATACACGCTTTAAGATTCAAACATAAAGAACATCAAGCCTGAGCATTGTTGTTATTGCTTAGAATGATCCATAAAATCCTGCTCAGAAAATTGCAAGACTGGGAGGAGATTGTCTTCCAGTAATCTGTGACTATAGTCCTTGAGCTGTCTTCTGACCTGTGAGTGTGCACTGAACAGCTCCACTTGGATTGTTCTCTCGGTCTCAAGTCTGACTCCCCTATTTCTCCAAGGGCTTTCCTGTGTTCTGGAGCACTTCTGACTTCCTCCTACAGTAGTATTTAACACCATGTCCTGGCAGCTTGGAACAATGGAACAAGTGTAATTTTTCTCCGGACAGCCTTATCGCTGTCATTTGTGGGAATGGATGTAGTTGCACACATTCGGCATTGTTCCTCACAAAAACATGTGTGAGGCCATTAGCATAAGCATGTTGTTCAGCAGCACAGCCAGGCCACTAGAGTGGCAAACCTGCTCTGAAAAAGACTTACTGTCCATAGCTGGGTTTCTGCTGTTTCTCTTGTACGTCCAGGAGCTCTGGAATAGCTCCATGGTGAGCTGTGTCACAGGGTTAAACTGGCAGGAAACTAATACTATGAAAATGCACCATTTCCAGTTGGTTTGGGCAGGGAGGAATGAAATGGGAATAATCCTCTCTGAAAAGGCTATCTGATAGAGTGGCTTAACTGTGTCACCAAAAGATGCCCTCAGAGACTTTCAGAAGATCCTAGTGGCATTTTGTGTTGGTGGACTACTTAAGAATACAGATGACCTTTATTTGCTGAGTGCATAAGAACTATTTAAGTATTAGTTTACTGTAAATGGGCTTTTAGAAATTAAAATATTTCGTTTCAAAATTTTAGAGTATCTGAATGTCAATCTAGTTTGGTTTCTCTGTATCCATTTGGCCAGTTTTTGAAAAGCTTTTGGATTATCTAATATTTGTATTTGCATAGAGCAGATGTTTGGTGCCTTCATGGAAATGTAAGGCTGTTTGTGAAGGGTTACACAAGTAGAACAAACGCTGAGCTGCTGATCTGTTTCTCATTGCCAGTCTGTTTTTCTTAAGCAACAATCTGCTAATAGAAGTTGTGGGACAAAGCAGATGTATATAGTACAGGAGAACAATCTGGCTTCCTTTGTTGCCTGGTGAGAGAGCATGGGCTTTCAAGTTTGGTTGGAAGTTGATTACCTGGAATTAGAAATGAAGCAGTAAATGAAGCCCCAAAGAGGGTAAACTGCAGCTTTCACTTTTAGTAGAGATGTAACATGCTGAAGCTGGGAAATGCAGCTGCAAGTTCTTACTTGCATAATGACAATCTGTTAAGCCTTGGGTTTCTCATCCATCAGGCAATCCAACAGTCCTTGAAATACATGGAGTGTGTTTAAAGAGAGGGTGAGGGTGGGTAATGGTTTTCAGGATGTTTAGGTATGGATGGATATATTTTTCTGTGTTCTGTACATTAAAAGTAGCATTGCTAAAGCGAGACAAAGGACAGCGTTGAAGGAGTTGGGGGGCACAACTTGTTTTGGGGTCTTTCATTGCTGCTCTCTGAATGTGTTCCTTGTAAAGTATGGTAGGAGGCATGTGCCCTTTCTGGGTATGAGGGGGGAGAACGAGGAAGACATTGGAGACAGTGGCCAGTAAAGTGGAACTGAGCGGCTTTCCATGCTAATGGTCATATTAGCAGATGATGAGACAAACTCGTTCAGGTTTTAGGCTGTATCATCTTCCCCACTCCTTTCTACACAGTCTCTTGGGGTCAGATAATTTGACTTGAATCAATACTGCTCTTTGCTCAAGGGTATTCAAGGATTATGGTGGAAGCAACACAGTGATAAGGAGCTAATTTTATGTAGAAGAGGACATAACGTTCGTTCCTTGTGCTTTCCATTTGTTTCTTACAACCTAATTTTGAATGACTGTGCTGTGACTTTCACTCCACCCCCATGGTTGTGAATGAGAAAGTGAAGAAAATGGAGTACAAGAAAAAACAAGCTTTGTTTTTTCTTCTTGAGGGTTTTAATCAAAGGTAGCCCAACATATGTGGGATGAAATGATCCTAATTGTTACTAAGCTAATTAAATATTTATAAATCAGGGACTATATTATATTTATAGCTCTTCTGTCTCAAGAATGCAAATAAATTGATTATTTTTGTAGATTTTTCTTTCCTTGCTCAAATAATTTAGCATTCTTTCTGTTGTCTTAGGATGCAAATATTCTCTGAATTTCTAGAACTTAGAAACTTTAACATTTTCAACATGCAACATTATTAAATGAAAAACAGTCCTTTAATTTGTTGGGGAATGAGGAGCCAGATAAAGTTCTGTGTGGTTGTTCATTCCTATTAAGATTTTAAGAACAGCTCCAGATCTTTTGATCAGTTGTGCATACATTATCTTGAGTGGGCACTTGGATCCCTTTTATTAGGCTGAAAAGACCTGTGGTATTTAAAGGCTAGGAAAAAAAGATTTCTAATAATGAGACATAAGGAGTGGTGGGGTTTTTTTTTTTTAGTTTCTCATAAGGTCAAGAGATGAATATCATATCTAGCTAATGAAGTTAAAAAAAGGGGGGAGGAAGAAAGCTGTAATCTAACAGAGAAAGGATAACAATTGTAATTGGAAACATAAATGGATGTTAAAGCTAGGAGATTTCAAATATTCAAAGGACGTGTTTTAACAAATGACGTAAACAGCCATTGAAACAAATCACTGAGCAAAATAGCTGATTTTTTTCTTTCTTGTCAGATATACAATTTAAAACTAGATGCCTTTCTGGAAGGCATGCTTCAGGCTAATTAAGCTTTTGGGTTCACTACAGGGGTAACTAGATGGAAGGCAGACAAGAACTAAAGGCTGGTTCTGACCCTGGAGCCTACCACTTTGGTTAGTGTGGTGTGCTGGCATAGAGTGTACCTGAGCATCTCGGGTCTGATAGCTTGTTCTGTGGCCCACACCTAATTGCCCCTGGTTCCCCGAGGGCCCCTGAAGAGCAGCTCTGGCTAGGGGTAGCCACCCTGCCTTGCCTGCTATCTTCTATGGGCTCCCAAGCAGGAGGTAGGTGGCTGTCCTGTCCCCTGCACGTGCAGTGTCTTCGATTTGTGCAATCCCAGTAAATCAGGCTTTTCAGGGGAGCGTGGGGTGTACGAGGCTAACGTGCTGCTGGAAGAAACGTGTGAATCACCCCATGGAAACATTGGGCGTCACCCATGGAGGTTTTGTCTCTGCTCCAAATGTCTTCTGGCGTTGTTGGTTGGGGTACGAAAATGATTTTTGAGAGTACACCTGCACTGGAAGAAAGTCAAGTATAGTTACAGGGAAAATGTGTCCTTTACCAGTATAGCTTGTTTTACTTGGACAGGGAGAGGCGTGGGTGAGGGGTGACTTCTAAAATGCCTACGCAAAGCACAGGTTTCATAGGAAGTGCTGTGCCTACAGTAGCAGCTGCTCTTTGCTAGCATGCTGTGTTTGTGTAGGCAAAATATCTTCTTGGATCAAAAAAGCACATGTTTTCATTGTGAAATAATTAGAATATGTAAGCCATAAAAACCATAGTGGGGACACAACTATTTAATTTATCTACAAGGTTAAAACAGATGAAGTCAACCCCAGGAAAGGGTGTGCAACACTGACTGTACGTACCTGGCAGATCTTGTCTCTATGCAAATTGTAAGCTGTGATAAATATTGCATATTTTGTATTGTCTTTAAAACTACTGTCCCCAACAAACCATTATTGGTAAAGACAAGGCAATAGTCAAATGAGGCGAAAGATAAGAGGAGGTGTACGTACAGTATCTGCATGTTGCTAACAGCTGAATCCATGCTGGTTTAGTCCAGCTGTCTGTTTAAAGGTAAAGTTTTATCTGAGGAGGCTTGTTTCTTGAAGGATTTGGATCATCTTTGGATGGAGAAGCATAGTTTCTTGTCTCTTTTCTTTTGGTGTAGGAAGTAAACAGTCTTTGCTTAATGTTTCCTGTTGCCCTTGAGTTCCCTCCTCCGTGAGGCAGACCAGAAGGACCTGATGGGCTGCAGTGCTGAGGGCTGTTGAGAGGCCTGGGACTACAGGGCAATGGGTCTCTGTTACTGCTCAGCTGATGGATTGCAGGGCCTCGCTTCTCAGTGGTATTATTACTGTGTCTATTCTATGTTTTGGCATGTGCCCAGATTATGATGGATATGGATATTGACTTCAATTAGGTGGATTTTTACCAGTTTCTTTATAAATGTGGTCACAGTGAAAGGCAAGCAGAAAGCTATTTCATACAAGAATTGCTAGTCAACAGGCATACAAGCAATAGTCTGAGCACCATAGCTGTGGTCAGGTTCCAAATATACACGAACACCTGCTTATGCAAACAAAGCAAAACCTAATTTATAGAATAAAATATTTTATTGCTTTCCGAAACAGCAACATGTTTGGAATGTTGTCTCATTAAAAGCAATAGCTGTACTTTTTTATGATAAAAAGATTCTTTTCAAAATGTGCATGTAGTTGTCCATTTGTTCATTGTACAAATGTAGAGTATGTATTGGGAAAAAAATGAAGACTTTTTTTCTACCCTGTAGAGCTAAAATACTATGCCCTTTCATCCTGGACCTCTGAGGAAACTGCATCATATTGATCATGGCTCTCAAAGAGGTTAAGACCCAACCTTTTAATTTCCAGTTTAATATAGCACTTGAACACACACATAAATTCCTTTGAACAATTTTATATGCATGTCTAACAGCATGGCTAGATTGGAAAGGCTGGAACTGGATCCTTAACAGCATTCATACATTCTTTTAGATACAGCACTGAGCACGTACTGGAGAGCAATCGGGAGCAGAATCTATATTCTGTATTTTACCATCCTCCAGCCAAAGAAATGAAAAACTGAATTCTGAACTATAATCAGAATCTTGGACACAGAGTGCAAATCGATATACCGAGGTTAGATTTTGAGTGCTTAATGGTTGTCTTAGCTGTTCCATAACTTTTTTTAAGGTGACTGTTGCTCAGGTGTGGTTACCCTGAGTTGGCTGACTCTGACAGGGATATGTGTACAAGTAAAATGATAGAAGGATGCATCTGTTCAGAAGAATTTTGCATGGTTCATGCTTCTGGTCAGCCTATGGAAGAGCTTGTAAAGTTTAGATGATATTTTCAATAATTTGCTATGTTTTGTTCCTGGTGCTTCTCATTAATGGGTGTAAACTAGAAATACATCCTGTTTCTTCTTTTGTGTATCTATCCATCTTGTGAAAACTCAAGTAGCTCATTGATAATTCCCTTTTCTGTTGAGTGATTTTACTGAAGTTTTAAGAATAGTTTGGAATCAGCATGCCAATTTTTTTTATTCTTGTCTTACAGAAAGTTAAGGCAACTGCAGTAAAAACAAGGCGACAAGGTAAAGACAATTATAGTGAAAAAAGCCGAAGGAGAAAAGTTAATACCTGTTTCATAACACTAAGGAAAATAGAGCTACTGAAATGAAAAATAACTGTTCCTTTGCTAAAGCAAAAACAATGAAAAGATTGATGCTGCTACCCTTGTGTGGGTGTGTACGTGTTTATGTAATGTGGGAAAATTTTTCTAACAAACTAAGAATAGTGGTTAAATGTTTGTCCTCTTGGTAGTATCCTAGTCATGATGTAATTCTCAGCAAAATGTACTATAATTATACAGGGAAGTTGCTATTTGCATAGTGGAACACAATGTATTTTCCCTAGTTTGAAATCTTTTTTAGAGCAGAATGTCAAAAGAGAAAGGTTCACGTACTGCATATTGGAGCACATTTGCTTTATGCATATAATGTACCTTCAAAGTGCAGAAGTAGCTCAAGATGTGGTATTTGCTGTCACCTCCCCAGTAAGAAGCCTAGAAAAATGCTAAAATATTTCAGGTAGTGTGTATCACTGAATTTAGATAAAATTTGATACGGATTTATCTTGCTTTAGAGAGGAGCTCAATTTCACTCACACCTCAGAGGAAGTAGTAGCAGAGTTGTACTTCTGAGAAGTCTGGAGTTGTCCTTCTCCTCCCTCTTCTATTATCATGTAGTATTTTTCTCTCCTTTGGCTGTTGAGGATGTGCATCCTCACAGTAACACTGCGACTTCAGGACCTTTTCCTAGTCATGAAGCAATTTTCATCAAGCATTTTAAGATATGTCTTTACTCTGTTCATGATAATGGTTCTTCTCAGTAGCTAAGTAAGAATTATGATAGTATAATGTTATTACCCATTGATCCTAGTCTGAGTACATATTGATATGAATAAAGTTCTGAATGCAAGTGTCTTATGAAGAAAATGCAAAACAAGGCATGCAAAATGCAGATTATAGTAATTTCTTTTTTGTTTTATTGGGTTTTTTTGGCTGTGGAATTGTGTACCTTAAGTGTGACTTTTGTGCTTGAGAGCAGAACAGGCTAATTTTCTTATTGCATTACTAAAACATGACAAATGGTAATCTTGTCTAACCAGAACATCAAAGCTCTTCTTCGTTTTCTAGTAAATAAACATCTGTTCAAGAGTTTTAATGGACTATGGGTGGAAAGGTGTAAATCCAGGCTTAGAATAAATTCTAGGCAAAACTTTAAGACAGCATCACAAAAGCAAACAAACAAAACCAACAATCCTATGTATGCAACTGAATAAGGAACTGGAATCTACCAGTTCTATATTGAGCTAGAGCAGTGTGCATCCAGCAGATGTTAGTGCAACACCCGAAAAAAGTAAATGGTAGTTTTCATCTTAAATTGTATTATCCTGCTACTTTTTGTCCAAATCTTTTCAGAATTTGTAGGAGAGGGTTGATCTCAAGATCATATGGTCACATTGTTTCTTTTTTAAGTCACTTGAAGTTTTATGCTATTGAAGTGTGAATTCACATCAAATGGGTAAGTGAATGCATTTAAGCCATTTTCTTTATCAAAAAATCAGTGCATGAAAACTGGCTGTATTTTTGTAACAAATTTTAGGAAAATTCCATGCAGGTTACTTATGCTGTGCAGTTTTGTGTGGATGTGCCTATGTAAGTGACTGACCCATGTGCAGCTGAGCTGTCACACAAGCAAGATTGGCGAGTGCATCAGAGACCCAAGACAGCCCTTCCATGAGGGTATTATGGGTTCTTGTGTGTAACATCTTGCCTATAACTGTGTCAAGAATTGTCCTATAAAATTTCAAGGGTTTTTTTTTTCCCAGTAAATTTACAAATCTATAATGCACTGAATAATGTTTTCAAATAGCTCAGAGTGCTTAATCAGAGTTGATAAGAGTTAGAGTTGAGAATTCCTCAAAGGCAAGATCTTGATGCTTTTTACTTCCACAACTGCTTAAAAGGCAGGCAGGTAACTTCAGGAGAGGTGAGTCCCCGTGACAAGCTGCTTGTTAGTGTCTCTCTGTAGCCCGGTGTCCAGCTCCAGCGCAGGCCTTTACACGCACGCTGCCCAAACAGGTTTGACTTCACAGCTGTAAAGTGGCCCCTCCTCTGGGCTGAGCTGCCAAAATACAAACAATAGTTACACAGCTTCGTGAGGCTGAATGATTGCTGTCAATTTTGTCATCTGTTTCATAAATTTGAACTCTCTCAGGTTTTAAGTTAGGTACTTTATGGAAGAAGCTGTTACTGGCCTCCTGTCACTGCTCTGTGCTGGGCCTGTGAGGTATTAAGAAATCGAGTTAGCTGGGATGTAGCAGGTGTGTTTTGAACGTGGAATGCAAATGTGCACTGGTCTGGGTGTGAAACAATTTTGTGACTTCTGGATTTTGTGGTCCGGCTTTTTAGAAGTAGTAGCTCAGAAATTATTCTGTAAGTGCCAGAATTACAATGAATAGCTTCCTCTGTTTAATCTTACATAATGTAAGCTGTGTATGTTATGTTTTGTAATGTGTGCCTGGAGAAATAGATCCTAGAATAAATTTCATGCTTAATTCGTGAATTGCTTTTCCCTCATACTGTCATCTAAATGTGACGTTACCAGATAAAACAATTTGCTGTATTGAAACAAAGTCATTCTTAGCACCAAGAAGGAGGGAAACTTGTTTTTCCTTAGTGGCTGTCCATCTGTCTGGAAAAACTCTGCAAGTTCATTCCCAGGATCTCCTCTTTTTCCTTCTGTGCCTTTCCCACCCAAGCATAGATAGTCCTGACCAATAACAGTCTTGACACAGATACCCTCCTTTCCTGTGCTGATTACACCTTTGACTCCTTAGCCTGGAGCTTGGTGCCAATTTGTAATTAGAGTTTTGTTTTCCATGCCATATTTACCTAAGTCTGTGAAAACAGTAGTTGTGTTATAAAACTTACAGGGAGAGTTCTATATGTTTGTAGCAAGTAGCTCTGAATATGTTAAACAATCTCTGGGGAGAACATCTTAGCCAAGTTTTAGAAGTTTTACCTGTTTATATGAAGCTTGAGGTCTAGCATATTTGGGGGTGGGAAGAGAAAGAACAGGAGTCTTTCATTTTAGCTTTTCTGTACAAAATGCGTATTGCACTAATGCTTCCCTGGAGTGCAGCCTAGTTAAACTTCAAAATTAGGGCAAGAAAAAAAAAGGAATGGTAAAATGTGAGATGAAATTCTCACTTGTGTTATCTCTAGGAAGGAACTAACAGTGGCTGCAATGGTATCTCAATCTTTACATTACACTGTGAGCCCCCCTGCAGCCTATCAGCAGGTACTCTGCTTAATAAGACTTCTTCATCTGACTTAATTTGTGAGATGCATGTGTTGAAAGACATCCTTCTGGGCACTCAGAATGATAAGTGCAATGATAAGTGCATTAGCTTCACCGGCACATCTTTACTTGTGTTTTCTTCTCTCCTTATGCCACACTGGGGAAAAAAAACCCCCACATATATATATATAAAAAAATATAAATAAATATAGTCCTCTCTGAGGACTCTCTGAGATAGATGTTGCCTGTCATTTGAGCTCCAGTGTCACCTGGAGGTATCACTAGGCTTTGGCCCAGCAATCTTTGTCTATATAGAAGGCAGTTTTATGAGAGTGATAGGTTTGAGCTGTTTATTTGCAAATATTTTCCAGTTTATTTTTCCTCTAGATAGCAGTGCCAAGTATATTGTTTTGCAAACTAGGAAGAGGAAAACTCTGCCTCCTGAGGCTGTGCCATTGTGAAGTTTTATTATTTTGGAATGAACTACATAAGAAAGGTACTATATAGGGACTGCTTCATTTGTCACTGAAATTGGGTGCTATAGAATGGTATGTAACACCTTAGTACAGAAAGCAAAATTTTTTACTGTTGAAAGCAGCAGAAACTTTAGACAGAATGCAGTACTTTCAGACCTTGCCTGGAGTCCAGAATAATAACTTTTAGAAATGGAAATTATTTTTATAACTTTAGTACGTTTTCAGGGATGCTATTAGCTAAGGTCTGAATCTGATGTTTCTTTCCAACTCCGTGGCAAATCATTGACTCAGGGTCTACTGGCCACAAACTTACCCAGAACAGCCGCTCAGGAAACAAGTGTCCTGCCAGAGTGTGCTTTTGCAGAGGGCTTCTGTCACTTGGGGTGGGCTGACTCAGGAGAACTGATTGAAATGCAGGCAATAAAAATCAACTCTGCCCTCTATTTCACACCACTTCTCCATATAGAGTCTGAGTGTGACCATCCCATCCTTTCTTGATACATCTTAAAATAAGTTCTTGGGTACTTGTTCAGTGCTGGTATAATTGAACATCTCCTGCTGAGCTGGTGCTGCTTCCTTCAACACCTGCATGTTCTTTACCTCTCATCTATACACACTTCTTGATGAACCTGGCTTAACTTGACATTTCAGAACAAAGGATGTGCCTGCACGCATGCCAGAAATACATATACAGCAACAATCACTTTCCCTTTTTTTTTTTTTTAAGTGCTAGTTGATTACTTGATGAACCCTTGGTGGTTCTTGTTTGTGCATCCCCTCCAAAATATTGTAATATATACTCTTTGGAGTTCCTGGTGAATCTTTCCTCATATTTTAAAGTATTTTGCTGTTTTTGCTGCAATTGATTCTTTGTTTCTCATGTTATGGTTAGGTGAGAATATTGTATACCGTTTTTTCTTTCTGCCTATTGCAGAAAAAAAACCCTACAATTCTGATGAATCCAAAGGTGGTGGTTGCAGGATAGACACTGCCTTCTTGATACCAGAGCTTTCAGCAGGCACATTGTCATTTAAAAATGTTCTGCTTTTAAGTTTGATCTTTTATGCACAAACTTTCTGCAATGTGTGTGGCCTCTGTTGATAAGGCTTGTATCACAACACTCTGTGTGGTCAGGAAGAACAGTCTCCCCCGCTATTATCTCTAGAGTGGAGCTGAAAACATACCCTTGAAATCTTTTATTTCCCCCTTCGCTATGACCACCTCCAAACTACTTTTTGGGACTGAGACAACTTTGACTTCAGTCTGTCTTCTGTCCAAAATCTGTGTCTTTACTGTCTATATAGAGCAGAGCTGCTCGTGCCATCTTTGCTGCTCTGTGAGGATGACAAAACGGAGAGCAAATGCAATCTCAGTATAAAGCTTGCTTAGAGGTAAGCTAAAGGATAAGATGTTTTCATTGCTGATTTTAAGTGGTTCCAGAGACCTGGGGACGTACTGTGAGGTAACTGGAAAAGGGTACTTGGCTAGGTGGTAGCAGGGCACACTAAAGTTAAACAAAAGGGCTAATTAGCTAGCAAAATTGAAACATTGTATGTCAGGCAGGGACACACAGTAAACTTAGTTTAGTTTAAAACAGAATTTTACAATTGGATGTTATAAGGTCTTGTTTCTACACGCTTCAATGCTGAATTGTACCTTAATCAAAATAATGGTTATGATTTTCTTTTCCTGACGCTATTTGCTTGTCTGGGTTCATATGATTTGCTTTCTTTGCCAAATCTCTGGGTACTAGTATACATCCCTGTGGTGATTACTTTACACTTAATTTTTATGGAACCCTAAAAAGGGGCAAATAAATATGTAATTGTGTAAGTGCTGCTTATAACATCATTATAAATACAAAGCATTATTCATAAAATTTATAAATACCATTCCTTGGCTTGGTGGTTGGATCAGTGCAGAAAACTTTCCATCAGTGTAATATAAGCACATACAGTCATGTGCAAGTGGTGGGAAGTGGGGTTCCCCTCTTCCCAACACACTAGTTTGTGCCACTGGTGGTGTTACTGTTCTGCTGATGTGTAGGACTGATACAAGCCATCAAGCTGTTGGTAGGTCCATTCACAGGTGTTTCTGTTTACATTTTAGTGATGATTTCGACACACAACTTCCATGATCTTTCCAGCCTGGCTGGTGGGTATGGGGTATGCTTCTGGCAAGCAGTTTGCCACCGCTGAAGCACACTTGTGCTAAGGTTGGATCTAACAGTTGTTACATGCGTAGGTTATTGAGAAAGGAAGTGAAAAAGAAGCTATGGATGGGTGTCAATATGCAGGATATTGGATGGCTGGAAGACATGCCCTTGCAGAGGGCAGATATGCATCCTTCAGAATATGCATGTGTGGAGCTCAGACAAGTAGCTGTGTTCAAATAAATACATTGCTTTTAGGTCGAGTACTGCTCTTTCTGGATGCAACAGCTTTCAAGTAAACCCATTTGTATCTGTACATGTGCTCAAAATCTTAGTGTGTGAATCCATACTGCACATGTGTTTTAAATTACTTAGGCTAATGCCATACAAATAAAGTGTGCGTGCTTAAGTTGTGCTTCCTATAATAACCTTGTTTAGTTTTTATTACTTGGGAGCATTTAAAATTGACTTTGAGATGATGGGTTTTCCCACAACTTGCATAAAATCCAGTACTACAGGTAAACTGTAACATGCAGTTGATCCAAGAAGGGGATACTGCTTGAATGAAGGTAAGTGGAGGAAAACGGGAAAGGGGTGCCATGGAGATGTGCAGTTGAGGAAAGGGAAAGGCAAGCACCGGTTTGATGCAAAAGCTAACAGAGAAGTGGGTCATTTATCTGGGTCAAAGTAAAAAAATACCAGTTTTCAAAATTCCATTTCAGTTGGTCTATCATTTCTTATAGCAGAAGAGCATTAGTTCCTAACGTGTGTGAGATTATTGAGGCTCCATCTCTGAGGAGTGAATGTTTAGCCTTCAGAGTCACGGAGAGGCCAGCTTTCCTAACACAACTCTAACACCACCGAGCTGTATTTATTTTGGTTTGGCCCCTGGATTTTTCTTTAATTTACTTTGGATAGACAGACTTTTAATAAAACTTAAGCTGCTTTGTATCACAGGCTTGTTGGTTTTAGGGTGGTTTTTTAACAAACAAAATTCTCTCTGTGCAGATTTCACTGGTGACTGAAATGAAGGCAACTGCTCTCTTGGCAGGTGTCCTCCATTTGCCAGGACTGTTGCTTTTTAATGTTACTGTGACAAGTCGCTGTTACTGGGAAGATGGAGAGAGCCATCAGGCCTTTTTCAGGGGTGGGTTAATCTTCTGTATGAAGTACCAAGTGGAAAGCTGAGCCGTGTTCAACTGCAGGCTTCCTGTGTGCTATCGGTGAAGTCACTAAAACTCCATCCTAAGTGGATTGCTTGGAGAGTGGGAATAAAAATACCTCCTGCTTCACAAGGGTGAGGCCTAACTGGGACGTGTGACTAAAAGACAACGCGTGACTGACAACCAGAGGTGCTTGGGGACTGAGAGTGACAGGTTATTCCTCTGAGCTGCATCTCCTGGCTGTGGTTTCTTGGGTTTGTGCAAAGAGCAGCCATTTCCCACCTGCTTCACCTGAGCGATGCTGCATTGGTGACAGCAGCAGTGGCGTGATTTGTTCTAGGGTTAATTCGGCAAGGCTGTTGGCCTTCTCTTTAAGGGGAAGATGCCCATTTAGTAAACCAGCCGGAGCCCTTAGCAATACCTGACTGGGGAACTGCCCCTTCCACTGCAGCGGTGTTGCAGGTGTACATAAAATGGCAAAACCACTGGTTTCTCAGAGTTGTCACGGCTTGGGTTTTAGTGTGTCAGAATAAGCGAGGTCCTCAGTGCTTTGTGTTCTAGGTCATATTATGCCACACCCATCACATTTTTTGTTATTGTTTAGCTCTAAATGCTACATCAGCAAGCCATGGGCACGGCTGCCTGTCCAAAAGGTGTGTGTGGAATGGTGGTTACGTGGTGTGGTGAAGACACTGGACGTCCAGCACCTTTGTAATGTGTAAGAAAATTCATGGCAAAGTGGTTTCTTGACATACTGCTGGTGTATGACAATGGACCTTGTGTTTGGGGATGTTTCTTAATCATTTGTTCCATGAGGACCATTACCCAGGTGCCAACTCTTAACTCTGGTCATAACAGCAAGGTGGCTTTTGCTGTTTATGGTTTTGTTCTTCACCTTTATCTGTTTAAATCCCTCTTTAAAAGGTCTTGATGTCATTGCTGGGCTGACATAAACTATGTAAAACTGTGCTTCTGGCAGAACGTGTCTCGCTCTGCTCTTAAGCGAGCCAGTGCCTTTGTTTGTCAGAGTCCTGAGCGTAAGGCAAAGCCTTGCTCTCCAAAGGCTGCGTTATTCCTTTTCCCACCGGCAGCACAGTGTGGCCTTTCCTGCAGGCACCACCGGCGTTTCCCCGCGTCCCACGGCATCGCTCTCCTGGCAAACCTACTTCGCCCTGATTACTTTTTGGCTGCCAAAAGAAGCGGCGAAGGATTTTCTTATTGATGGCGGTTGCTTGCGTTGGACAATGCAGCTTTGGTGGCCCCTCTAGGGCCCCGGGCCGGGGCGCGTCCTCCCTCCTGCGGCCAGACCGGCTTCCGCCCCGCGGCTCCTGGCAGCCTTTTCCCCAGGCGGGTTGCGAGGAGCGGCCTGGGTGACCCGGCCCCGCGCCGCGGCCTTCTCCGGCCTGGGAGGGCCGGTTCGGGGGCAGCCCCGGGCGGGGCGGGCGGAGGAGCCGCGGTGCCGCCCGCCCCCAGCGCCGCTGCCCATTGGCGGCGCCGGGCGGGGGCCGGGCCGGGCCGGGGCGCTCGGCGGGGCGGGCGGCCGCCGGCCGGGGGAGAGCGGCGGAGAGCCCGGGCCCTGCCGTGCCCACCGGCGCCCCGGCCTTCCCCCGCTCCGCTCCGCCGCGCCGCGCTCCTCCCGCCGTACCATGGTTGGGGATCACTGCAGCCTCCCCGGTGAACGGCCCGTCCTCGCCCAGAGTCCCAAACCCGGATTAAGCTGCAAAATGGTCCTGCAGGCGGTGGGCAAAGTGCTGCGGTAAGGAGGGCTCCGGCGGCGGGCGGGAAGGGGGGCTGCCCCGCGGGGGAACGGGAGCGGGGTCTGCGTGGCCCCGAGAGAACCGTGAAGGGAAGTGGAGCTCAAGTGGAAAATCCGGCCCGGGTGCCTTGTTCTGCTCAGTCCCTCTCGGGTCTGGAGGAGGGAGGCTGCTTTTGGCTCCCTCTGGATCTTATGTAGCAATCTGGGAGGGTGGAAGTTGGAATATCAATAGCTGCTTGGACAGAAACATTTGTCCACCCAAATACTGCAGTCAAGTTTTGTTTGCGCTTCCCGAGAACTAATTTTCCAGGACGTAAGCAGACAGTGAAGGTCCCGACTTTCCTGAATAAGGAATGCGACCGAGACACCACATATGCTTTGGCACGTTTTCTACAGAAGTGTCGTAAGATGAGGGGAAAAAATTGCTCATGTGGCTCAGAAGGACTTGTGCGAGCACTGAGACATGTATGACTACTGACACCAAAACCAGACTCTTTGGCAAAGGACGCACAGTAATTTGATTCGGGGGAGTTCTGACCCATTCTGGTTTGCAGGGAAAATCGTCACCACAAATATTAGGACGAGTAGCCTTGCTCTTCAACAGCTACAGCTTTCTATTTTGGCTAAGCGTGTTCAGAAATTTTTCTGGGATCTATGAAGAACGGCAGTGCTACTCCAAAAAGGAGCCTTGTTCCCGCAGTGTAACTTTATTTGGCAAGTTTGCGTTTGTCCCTGTTTCCTACTATTGGTTGCCAGTTGTTAAATGTTTGTCAACAGAAACATTATCCCTCTCTTCCTCTGTTGACTCACGTCTCCTCTCTCCCCAAGCGAGTTTAAGGGAGCCATTTATTAAAGCACAGCGATTTGATCACAAAGCAACAGGGCTCTGGCTGTTCCTTCGACTGGAAAAGTTCACTGAACTTAAAGTGAGCTTGGTGAGAAGAACTGCCTGGAGTTGCTCTTAAAGAAGTGCTGTGTTGCAGTACTTTTTGGTGGTTCTGGTATATTTTTTTCCATTAAAAATATTTTCCTGTAGAAAACATAAAGGATTTCAGTTTTCTTTTTCAGCTTTTTAAGTTTAACATCCCTTCTTTGCATTTTTGGGGGGGTTGTGGTGTCTATAATTCAACATGGTGTTACACAGCTGGTCATATCATAAAATCCTTTGGCCAGCGGCTTGCTATTCATGCTGTGAACCTTTTGAAGTTTTTGGTAGCTGTTCTATTGGCAGCGCTCCCAGATGCAAATAGATGGGTGCCTCTGTAGGGAAGAATCGCCAACCCTTTTGTTCAGCATCTATGGCAGTTTATTTTAAAGTATAGGTAACTTCCTGTGACTTAGCAGTGAAACATACATTTTTATGATTTGATCATTGCACGCTTTTAGAAATGTGTAACATAACCTTGTCCTTTCTTCGCCAACTGGAGTATGTGCAGAAATTGTGCATCGTTTTATTTGCTTTTTTCCCTGGGGTTTATTTTCTACATATGGTGTAAAAACGTTGTGAAAGCAGGAAAAAGTTGTTGTGATACATGAAATATTTTGGGCTTGGGAATTAATAACTTTATTTTGCTAAGCAGTTACGAGATGGGAATGATTACTGGTTTTGTAGTAGAGGTTTTTTTCAATGTGTCTTTTCATTCTGGGTTATCTCCTTTTGCACCCAGTTAGAGAGAAATGTGAAGTCACAAAAACTTTCTTTAGATGCCAGACTTGTTCTCTAATTTTTCTCTTGAAGATACTTCAGATGCCTTATCTGACCTTACCTGTGTTGCCTCATCTTGCTTTTCTTATGGTTTTGTTCTGTAAAACACAAACTCATCCAGTTCTGCAAAGAGCTCAGACAGAGTAAGAGCTAGGAGCCTAGCTAAGGGCCAATCAAAGTTTCCTTATTGCAGAAACTGGGAATTAGTGCTTAAGAAAGTGTAAACCCAGTAATGGCGAAAGGAGGAACTACACGGGACCTTGTTTAAGCCAAAAATGGTGGCTTTTTGATGACAGTTGTGGTGGGTTTTCTTTGAACCTCGGCATCCACAGCTGAGTTGTGTTTAAGCTCCCTGTTTTTCTCTACTAACATAAAGACATGTTGAATGCCAGCCCAGTATGGAGTGACCAGCTCACTTGCTAGCACTTACGTTGTAGTCATGTGAACTTAAATGAGATGGGCCACCTGAAACTGCTGATTGAATTTTCTGAAGTCTATATGGAAGATAAATCAACTACTAAACTTTGGGTGAAGTAACTTTTCTTCTGTTGATCAGGCCTGCACGTGGCTTGGTGATGCCATCGAAGGATATCTTGCTTGTGCATAGCCTGGTGTTACAGTCTACTGTATTTTAGGCTTTTTTTCTCGGGCAAAACTGGGAACCATTGTCATCACCATTCCCTCTCAGCCCCTCCCAGGAACTTGTAGAAATTCACAATGGACAAGGGATAGAGCATCCATCTTCTCTCTGAATTGTCCATTTCTGTCTCCCTCCTGGTTGTGAATTCTAAAGCTTAATCAGTGATTTTACTCCATAGTAAATTTATTATACATTATTTACGTGAGTTGAATGCACATATTAGTTACTCACTCTCTTGAAGCTTTTAACATGCAAGTTGTTTTCATTAGTTAGTAGGTGCAAGTCCTCCTGGCTGCTGGATGCCAAATAGTGTCTGTGTCACTAGTATTAACAGCTGCCGAAGGGCGAATCAGTTCAGGGAGGAAATGAGGAGCAGGAAGTGTAAGGAAGGAAAAAGGTTTCTCAAGAAGACAAAGCAGCAGCCCTGGGAACCCAAGAAGAGTTAAAAGAGCGTGGGGAAAGACAACTGAACCAGAAAGGGGGAAAAATGTAACAAAAGCAACAGATGTGCTCTCAGCCTTTCTAATTAATTTTTTATGAAAGCTACTGTTAGGTTTATTGCCCGTTTAAATTATTAGTGATTCAACTATGAAGAACTCTGGAGATGTTTGTATCTTTCATCATATGGGTTAGTAAACTGTGTTTAACACTTCAGGGATGGGACCAAGACTACACACCTGTAATGATTAAAACAAAATAAAATACCATTAGGAAAGTGTCATCTCCCCTTCAAAATCATCATAGCATAGCTGAGATTAAGTTATGTGTTTTCCTTAGCATAGTGTTTAATTAGGGCTTTTATTTCACTTCAAATGTTTTTGAAGTATGTTAATGTAATTTTTCTCTTCTCCTGTAATGAATTGCATAATTATTTAGCCCATGGTTAGGGAGGGGAAAAACCAAAATGGATGCAGTTTTGATTTTTTTGTTGTTGTTGGTTCTGAAGAGAGGTAGGAGGGCAAAGGAGAAAAAGTTGGAATATTATTCTACTTTAAAACATTATTTAATTAATTGTTCAAGTTTTTTTGTGAGGCAGCTGATTGCTGTCAGCTCCTTGCAGAGGCGTGCGTCTTACTGGCCTCAAGTAGCACAAGGGGAAGGAAGACTCAGCTACATGAAAGATCTCCCCTCCTTGGTCCCAGCAGGTAACTGAGCTGGCCGTAAGCGTTCTTCAGAGCCATGGGCTGGTGACTTCAGGACACAGTGTTCACCTCCTGTGCCAGTGCTTGAACCCCGATTCACATGCAGGGGTGCAGCTCGGAACTGCAGCGCGTTTGCGGTGCTGTGGCACCTTGGGTCCTGCACACCTGTCAGAGACTACTCCTCGGGCAGCTTCATAGCCAGCATGGGGTTTTTTTTTAAGTCTCCAGTGAAACAGAGTCCCTCTGGGATAGCTGATTAATAATCGGCAATATGGAGTCAGGAAAGTGGAATGATTGTGGGCTACGGAGCTGTGATGTCATTGATACAGTACAGTATGGTTTGTCTGTACGCATAGTCCAGGACCACTGTGGGAGTAGATAATGAAAACTCCTGTTTCTCCTTAGATCCTCCCTTCTTACAGCAATGTGCAGGGATTGATTTGGATACCAACCAAAAAATAAAACCACCACCCCCCACTCTTTTGTGGCGTTGGCACTATTAACAAAGTAGAATTTTTACAGGTACTTTCTAGAGCGTAGTAATTTGTTTTTAGCGATAGTGTGATGATGATTGCTCCAGTCAGCTAAATTATCAAGTTTCTGTTTGCATCCTGTATTGAGCTATACAGTTTTACATCTAGCACTTAGAAATTTGTGAAAAATTAAATTTGTACTGTTCCTCGCATAATTTGTAGCAAGATCAGAAAGAAACCAGATTAATTCTCACGTTGGATTCTGTTTAAGTGATCATGCGAAGTTGTCTGAGATGTGTTTGTGGAACGGGACAGAGGTGGGTAGAAGCAGCACATGATGATGTAGCTGCCTCTTCTCCACCATTTGACTCTTGTTGATGAAGATAGCTGCTGTCTGTGATGCTTGTGGGTATCGACAGGATTAATCCAAATATTTTTTAAAAATCAACATGTTTTTATCCTTATTTTGGTAGAAACATTTTTTTCAGTAATTTACTCCAGTCTACAGTATTAGAAAGTAATTAGGAAGAGCCTTCTTTAACATTAGCTAATCTGATTAATGTCTGGGGACAGGCAGAAGAGAAGGCAGGGAGGGCAGTCTGCAGGGAAGGGGCTTATAAGCAAAATGCTCTTCAGAACCATGTCAGATATTTTTATCCTGCTCTTTTTCTTTCTTCCTCCCACAACTTTCCATTGTACCAAAATAGTTCAAAATGTTTATGGTTCAGGTCAACTGACATCACTAATTGTCATGCTGTGTCTTGCTGAATATTTCTGTAACAGGAGCTGATTTTTTTTGTTCAATGACAGCCTTTTGGGACTCTCACCCAGCTCCCCTGAAAGGACCAATGACACTGAGGCAGTGACATCTGGTAGCAGGGTGTGACCAGTCAGTAGGGGCTCTGCGGTATTTCTTCTGTGCGCATGAAAGCACAGATGTGCTTTTGGAGATTCTCTGACACGAGTCTCCTGTCCTCAGGACAGAGTAGGTTGCCATGGAGGTAGGCCTGAGTGACGTTGCCCATATCCAGCCCAGCGTCTGGGATGTGCCCTCTGGAGGATGGCACACTTGCCACAAGTGGGTGTTCTCCAGCAGACACAGAGCAAAGTGTCTTCTGGTGGTGGCTGAAAAACTTGTAGTGCTTTGCTTGAGCACAGCATGTTCAGCCCCACTGTGAGCCATTTAACAACCTGGTCTCCTCGTGAAGCTCAGGATTTGATGCTGTGTCTTACTAGTGGTCCAGTGAGCCAATGCTTCTTCATTTCTTTGGGACAGTCATCTGTTTGTTCACTTGCATTTGCCACAAGAATGTCATGACCCTGGTGCATTTATAAAAGTTGGCAAGCCGTGTACAGTAATATATTAACTTAATGAAGAACTTGGTGTCATTCACAGCGTTGAGCTGTATTTTGGTTACGTGGCTAATCCTGTGAAGCTGATAGCCAGAGGGAGAGAACTGCTGAAATTCTTCTTTGTGTTGAAATAACCCTGTGAGGTGTCTCCAGAGCTGGTATAGGAAGGGCACCTGCCCCAAGGTTTAACAGCATTTTCTTCTGTTCTAGGGGCAGCAGTCTGCACTTTTTTCTGAAGATCCCTCCTGGACACTTTAAGGGTAGATTTGACTGTAATCTCAAACTAGTAAAATAATTTGCCCTTCTTTTATCTTGTTTCCTTGGGATGCATCTGTTTTATTATAGGATTTGTTCTAAATTTTAGCTGCTTGTTTCTGCCTGGAAGATTATATTTCAGTTTATATACACACAAAGTATGAACATGCAACATCCATCCTTCTGGGAGCTGACTACAGTTCCTGGTTTGTGTCTTTGCTTCCTGTCTTCTAATAGCCCGTTTTTCTGGTGCTGCCCTTTATGGAGAAAGTATCTACTCTGCAATTAATTTCTATTTGCTGTTCTCTGGTATCTCAAGCCATCTGTCCAAGTAGATTTCTAGGTCTTCACCAAGTAGGTTTGTAGGAAGAAAAAAAAAAAAATCTCTGTAGAAGAGCATTTCTCTTTCCATTCTTGATCTTTACCAAAGAGTTGCGTTAGGAATGTGGCCTCTCGCTGGCTGTTGCCCTAAGATGACTAAGATAAAATGTATCTCTTCCCCTGTCATACATCTTTGTCTGTGATTACACCAAAACTGAGTTTGATAAAGTGTTATTTTGCTAAGGGGGATTTTCTAATCCTTTTTCTTAATTCCTGGTTCTGTGGGACTCGACAGAATCTTAAGTAAGGCTTCAGCAAATTGCTGTTAAATGAGATGTTGCTTGTCTTTTAAAAGCTGCTAGTGCTTAGTCTCTGGAAAGAGAAGGGGAGAAGGGCATTGGATGTATGGATTAACCCCTTCTAGCTTTCTAAACTAGAAGACAGTAGAGTTAGTGGAGTTCATTAATGCTGGAGCTACACTGTTTGAGCTTGTCAGAAAATCTTGTTCTTTTAATTTTCCAAGTTAATTTCTTTCTGGTACTGAAATAAGTTTAGAAGTGCCTTTGCTCAGACAGCATGGATTGGTGATAGCAGATGCTCCCCAGGTGAAAAGAACATTGCGGATGTCTGTGTAATTCCTTTTATTTTTAAAAAAGGAAGAATCAGCAGGGAGTGCAGCTGTCCTCAGGAAGGCAGGTAGCGACAGAATATTAAAACTCTTAGGGTAGCTTAATACATGAAAAAAATAATCCCAGCACACCATACAAAGTACTTGAAGTTAGTAAAGAAATATGACTTGGGCTTCTTCACGGAACATGACGAAAATTCACACACAGGAGAGATGATATTGGGTACCATTGGTAGCTCCCTTCACGCTCCAGCCACTAGCCCAGATCTGCTCTGCAGTCCAACGTGACCATGATTCAGAACAGCAGAGCCTTACGGGGGTAAGTACTGACAATCAGCAGGATGCATTTGCCAGGACAGGAAAGGAAACTGAGATAAACTAGGTTTTGCTGATTCTTCATTATACAAAGTCCTCAGTTTTGATGCAACTGCTTTATTTCTTCAGTGCAAACCTGTGCAGGGAAAAGATAAAGGTGGGGTCTTGAGACCACCATCTCAAGGGGACAGAGGGGAAACTGTATTCTGTCTCAACTGAAATATTTATTTTACTGTTGTTTTTCAGCATACAAAGCTTTTTTCATGTCTACATACATCATTCATATACATGAAAAAGTTTGATTGGGTGGGTTTTTTGGTTTTGTTTTGCCTTTTTTTTTTTTAACACATCTTGTTTAGGAGTTGAGCAAATTAATCTGTTAATTGATCGCAGTTGCAAGCTGTTTGAGGATCCCTTTGATTTTTTTAGGCAGAAGCTTCTAAATATTGAGAAGCAACTGGAACACCAAGCAATGAAACTACTCTCTTGAGAGACTTCTTCACTGGTTAGGGACCATCTTTCATTTCTCCACAGTGAAACTACTAGTGCAGCTACACATGACTAGTATGGTTTTATCTCTGCAA
Source organism: Scolopax mira (assembly GCA_004320125.1). Taxonomy (NCBI): domain Eukaryota; kingdom Metazoa; phylum Chordata; class Aves; order Charadriiformes; family Scolopacidae; genus Scolopax; species Scolopax mira. The sequence continues at coordinate 376,758 of BJBW01000517.1, read as the reverse complement.
AACCAGTAGGGAGTGTGGGCTGCTGGATTTGAAGGGTTCGCTGGTCAGAAACCATCCCTTCTTTTGAGGTGTGACATTGAGTTCCAAAAGCCAGTGTAAAAGCATGACTTCACGTTGTGTTTTGAGGAAGAATCTTAGATGTTGGTCCCTGCTTTTGTGAACTGATTAATTGCAAATCCACACGAACGGTTAAAGGTATTGCTTGTCATTTGCACGTGCAGCCAAGTGAATGAAACAAATTCAGCACACAACTATGCATCTAATTTAATACCTATTTCTGAAAATTACTGGGGTAAGATCTTGGCTGCACTTTCAGCATTTAATTAAAAGAATGAATTTATATTTCAGCAAGCCCTTGGAGATAACACTACAAGCTTGGATATATCTATGTTTTTGGGATTTTCTGATTGCTAATGGAACCATACACATTTGTAAACGTGCTTCTACTTAAGCTTTTTGGTCTCTTGGTGCATCCTGAAAAGTAATAAATTAGGGTTGGGAATCACTGCTGTCTCCTGAGCTAATTAACAGTGGCTGATGTAACTGTACCAGTAATTAAACAATTATCCACCCTACTATTTTTTTTCAATCAGTCATTCAAATATTCTTTACTTTGACCCATAATTCCATAGAGTTTGTATTTTAAATAGATTTTTCTTCCTCTATTGTACAGAAAGCAAAACTTGAAAGTGCTGTTTTCTAGGAAATAGTGAAACAGCTGTGTGCTATTGCTGATATTACAAAGAGCATTGCATCATTCTGTTGCAAAGTTTAAAAATTAACTACCTAGTTAGATCAGTGAATGTTTTGTACATACCATTTGTTAATGAAAATTACCCAATTAAGATAATGCTTTGATTCCTTTTACCTTCAACTCTCTCTTGCGCCATGAGAAGACATAGTTTATTGCCTTCTAACTATGGTTTTCAGGTTTTTTTGCTTAAAAAGATAGTTCATACCAAGGCTGAAAGGCACCATTTCTCATCACAGGATCTGACCGAAGGCACGCCATGAGAGGTGGCACTTCTCTGAACTGGTTTGAATTAAAGCCAAAATATTAAGAAAAGAAAAAGATCCATTTTTGATCTTCAAAGCTGCCATTGAAAGAGAACTGACCTTGACCCATGGTCATTTCTAGTATATAAATATCTTTACTAATTAAAATGCTATAGTTAAAGTGTAAGAGATGAGTTTGTAGAGCTTGATACAGTGGCTGAAACCTTCAGGTGGGGCTGCTTCTTCACATTGGTGTTTCTTTGCCCAACCTCTTCAATAACTAATGACAAGGTAGATAATTGAATTTCTCATACTGTGTGTCTCAGTGCAACAATATGCACGTGTGTGCTAGTATAAATGCTTTAAAAGTGAGTTTACAGGTAGCAAACATGCAAAAGTGCTTATGAATAGTGAAAACAACAGGTATTTTCCCCCCATGCCATATATCTAATTGAGTTTATATTGTTTACTGAAGCTCCTACAAAACAAGCTGAGATGTTAGAAGTGGCTATGTTGTTAGCAGTGTTTCCATGTACATTCTCAGTTCTGAGAGTGCAGTTCTGAGTGTTCTGTCCTATTAAACCACACATTTTAGGTGTAAAGCTGGCTATGGTTATGTGATGGATTCAGCTGTTGAAGTCCTGCCTACTGTGTGATTACACATAGATGACGTTTTCAAAGGTGGAATTGTAGTAGCAAGGCAGATGAATTTGTTTTCACTCTCTTCCCAACAAAAATAACTAACTTATCCTTCCTATGCAAGACACTTTTTTTGCCTAAATAGTTGTAGTTTGCCCAGTCCTGCCAGAAGTAAAAAAGACAGCCCTTTACTGTTTCTTGCCTCTGGGGAGCTAAAGGGAGAGACAACAACTATGACTGTACTGGGTTGCAAACTGACATGTTGCACCATGCTGAAAAATATTTATCTATTGAGAACACAGACTCTGTGAGTGAGTGTTCTCATTAACTGTTTAGGGACTGTCATGTAGTTCATTTTGCCTCTTTTCATACTGCACAGTATAGTTATAAATATATTTTTAACCATTTTTTAACCAGTTGATAATTGTAAAATTCAGATGACAAGTACATTAGACATTATATGTGCGTGTCCTCCAAAACACAACATGCGGGCAAGATGGTGAGCTTGGCCTGAATATCTAACGTGTTCCCTTTGTTGCAGGTTTTCTTTAGGCTACAGCAGTACTTAAAGCTGGTTAGTATTGTTAGATGGTTTTCGCTCTACAAAGAGGGCTTGCAAGGCAGAAACGCCGTGAGGAAGCGAAAACACTTCTTACAAAGACAAACCTGTCTGCAGGCTGGTAGTCTCTGAGCAGAGCAGACTGTCTGCGTCTGTGTATCTTGGGCTATATAGCGAGAAGTCTGACTGCTGAAGCCAGGTTGCCATGGTGAAATAATTCCCAGCAATTAAAGCACAGTTCTATCCTGAAGAGCAACTCTGTGCAAGCTATGTTGTGAAATCCCATATTTACGATACCATGAGGTTTCCAAATCAAATTTGCCTGGTTTAGAAATAAAATGATAGCTTTGCAATCTGCCAGCTCTACAAACTGGGTTGGAAGATAACAAACAGTGCCTTCAGTGGTTTATGTACTTTGGTGGTGAACTTCTGCTCTGCAAAGGTGGACCGAAGTGTACTGCATGTGCTTTTCTAGAAAGATAACAGGGCTGCCTCAGAATAACCAGGAGGAGCAGTTGCTGCCAGAACTTGAATTCAATCATGATGCAGAAGTTGAAACAACTCTTAGTGTGTTCCAGTAGAAGATTACAGGATAATAAATAAATCACTGCCTAAGTTAATAGATGGGTCTGAAAGTACACAGGGAATAGATAAGATGTTTCTGTGTTTTTACTGCAGTACACTTACATTTTCTTCAATTTGCAGAGTCTAAAAATCTTGAGAGAGATACGGACTTTTGTTGACAATTGTCTTATTTCTAGTTTTTACTTATTCTTTGCAAGCAGTTTTTCTGACCTCAGAAATTTCAGATCATGTGTTGAAAAAACACTGTTCTGAGTATCACAATAATAAACCTGGCAGGCCTATATTTGCCTTCCCTGCTGTGAAGAAGGTGTTAAAAGCCACTTGCTTTCAGAATCTTGGTGCAGATCCCTGGTTCTCCTGGCCCTGTAGTGCAGGAGATCTCCCACTGCAGCACTGCCCCAGGCTCGGTATCTCTCCCACTGTCTGCTCCCAGTTGAGAGTTGGTTTTGTCCTTTGTCTGTGTGTTTTCATTAGTGAAATTTAAGGTAAGCTATAGATCTCTGCCTCGGACTGAAAAGTTTTCCAGTATAGAGAAAAAACTCTCTCTGCTGACTTTAAAAGGCAGATTCAGATAGAAACATTTAGGTATGTAGATATCTGTGGCTAGGTGAAATGAATCCTGCTCCTTTCATACTGTCGAGCTGGGGACTGAGATGAGCTGCACGTTAACAAGACAAATCCCAGAACCCAGAACTGCAGCCTGTATTTTCAGCTGGTGAAGTGACGAATGGTTGGGCAGAGATGCCCTGGAGAGTTGGCATGACATGGCCTCATGGGCATGGGGAGGAGTAGTTGCAAGCAGGGGAGAACATACTACGTGACACCTTCGCAACAGGGATTTGCCCTCCTCTTGCTCCGTTTTTTGGCTTCCTTTGTCCAACAGCCAGATTTTGTCTACAGTTGGAATAGTGAAAACAATAACAACTCAAGAACAATCCCCCCATGTGTGTCACAGGCTCGGGCACCTACGATGCAGTGCTCTGCTGCACGGTTTGTTCCATGCATTGGATAAATTAATTGTTGCAAAACTGTTAATCTGTGACCTACTGAATCTCTCTTACCACAGACCTAATTTGGCTCCACACAGAGCTCTTGAAAATAAACATTAGGAAATATCTGTGTCCTTTTTCTTCACTAATCCCAAATTAACAAAAAATATGGAATGGAACAGAATCTCACTGAGGCTTCACATTGGCACCTCCTGGTTTGGATGTAAGAGCTTTTTGGCCGAGGGTATTTGCTTGGGTAGGTAATTTATGTAATTTCTACTAGTGAATGGGTCCTTTTAAATTGTGTCACTGGCTCCCATTTGTCTCTCATCTGATGTCACTTCCCCCTCTGAGTGTGTTGACTGGAGGGGAACCTGGACCAATGCAAGGATTGTACAGTCAGAAGATCCCTCCTCAAAGGTAACCAGAGAGACTGGATACCTCCTCTCTCTGGGGGAGGAGTTCTGGCAGGTACACCCAGAGAAGAAAGGAAACTCTAGTCCAGCGTGTTTTACCACAAGAATGCACTCTCTGCATTTTTGTAGCATTAACTGAGCTGTTCACATGCCTGGCCTTGCCTCTGTAGCCATTCTTCCCAGGGCTGCATTGAAGAGAAGATGGGGGACCCTGAGCAGAAGGAAAGGGGCAGCAGTGGTGCCTGCCCACCAGCAAATACCTGGGAGTTTCATCACTCTACTTTGAAAGGCAGTTAATGTACAGCTGACGTGCTGCTACAGGCAAACAGTATGGCAAACACTGAGCTAGTGCTGGGAAGAGAGACGGAGGGAGGGAAGTACAATCATAGAATAATTGAGTCTGGACAAGACTTTTTAATTAAGGTCATGAAGTCCAACTGTAAACCTAACACTGCCAAGTCTGCCACTAAACCATGTCCCTCAGTGCCACATCTACACATCATTTAAATACCTCCAGGGATGGGGATACAACCACTTCCCTGGGCAGCCTGTTCCAGTGTTTGACAACCCTTTCAGTAAAGACATTTTTTCCTAATATCCAGTCTAAACCTCGCCATTTCTTCTTGTCCTATCACTTTCTTTCTGGGAAAAGAGCCTCACCCCTACCTAACTACAGCCTCCTTTCAGGTAGTTGGTAGACAGGGATATGGTCTCCTCTCAGCCTCCTTTTGTTCAGGCTTAACAACCCCAGTTCCCTTGGCTGCTCCTCATAAGACGGGCTTTACACCCCTCACCAGTAGGTTGGTACAAAAGGGAAAGTCAAAGCCTGCTGTACCACAGAGCCAGTGTGTGCAGATGCCCCAAGTTCTCCTTGCTTTGCCAGCAGCACCAACTGGAACTCAGTTTGACCCTGCAGAATGCTTTGGGCTTTCTGTTGAGAAGCAACATTATGAAATAATGTTATGGCACTTGTCATCCTTAACATGCCTGCCATGCCTTGGCACCGACTGTTTACAGCAGAGCATCCGGAGGCCAAGCAAAGATTCCCTTTTAAGGCAAAGAGCCACTATGAGAATCCAGAAGAAAAAGTTTCCCTGGCATGTAGGGTACATTCTTCTTTCCTCCTCCTCCTCTTAAATAAACTATTAGTAACTTTTGAAAACAGAACAAAAATGAAGAAGTAGGGCCAGAAATGCTGCCAAACACATTTTATTCTGTGCAGCCCCCTTAGACCTGTGCAGCAGCCAAGCCCTGGAGCTAACCCAGGGCAGGAGGGGAGGAACGAAACTGAGGTCGAAGGGCTCTGTCAGAGACCTGGGGGCAAGAGGAAATCAGAGTGGACGCTGTTGTAAAAATATTAGTCTCCTTCCCTTCCCCAGGCCCTGGAGAAATGGTCTGGCTGCAGTAATCTGTGAACAATTGCACTGTGTGCTGCTCTGGGATTAGGGCTTGCTTTCCAGTATCTTACGCAGCTTTCCTTTCCATGCTGATGTTGCTTTCTCTTCTTTCCCAATCCTCAAGGGATGAACATCATGGATGTTCATCCAGGATTTGTGTTCCGGGTGTGCTGTCACATGTCACTTTCAGCTAAAGACTTAGCAGTGATTGGGGTTAAAACAGGACATGGGACTGCAGAAAAATCTCTACAGAGATACTGATCTTGCACGGTTTTACAGAAAGAGGGAAATATAAATATCATTTATTGCTTTTCCTTGAAGGGCAGTTCTACTCATTTTCAATTGAAAGTTGTTATTCCCCCTTTCTTGCTTGCTATACAAGTAAACAAAGACATTGAATTACCAAGAAGTGATTTTTAAGCAGCCTAGCACCTCTAAGCTTCCAGTTCTTGTACTTAAGAGAAGTAGGAGAAAAGACTGGTAGGAAACCAGACAGCTGTCAATAGTTTGTCCTGTCCTGTAAAAACTGGTGTAACCTGCTTCTTCATTGTTTTTGGTGGGAGTTTGTCACTAGGACTCATAAATTTTAGCTCCTAAAACTGTTTCTTTCCTGCTGTGAATGGGTTCAGGATTTCTATACTTATGTAGAACATCTCTAACCAGAAATTAACCACAGAAAAGCCAGAAAGGTAACAAGTACATTTGTGAGCAACAAGTCTGGTTTTCCTTACAAAGCTATAGCCTTCTGTGGATGGCTGAAATCTTTGGGTTTTTCAGAGAATCATAGAATTATTATGTTTAGAAGAGACGTTTAAAATCATGAAGTCCAGCTGTAAACATATCACCACCAAGTCTACCACTAAACCGTGTCCCTCAGCGCCACATCTACACAGCTTTTCATTATCTCCAGGGATGGGGACTCAACCACTTCCCTGGGCAGCCTGTTCCAGCGCTTGACAACCCTTTCAGTGAAGATGTTTTTCCTAATATTCAATCTAAACCTTTTCCCTTCTCAAAAGGACTACATGAGAGGGAGAGAGCTTGCAAATTACATTTTTTTTTTACCTTAATGTGTTTTATTCCCCTTTCTGTTCCACTCATATCCCATTTGAGTCCTTACTCAAAGAAGGGAAGAGGAGAGAAGCTAAATTGAAAATATCTGGTATACCTTTAATTTTGAATTATAAACTCATATTCACTGCAAATTATAAAAACATAAAAGTGTTCATAAAGATTTGTCTAAAAGACACTGTTAAAATTTTGACTTTCTGCCTTTCTAATTCTGTGTTGGCTTATGTTTGAAGAAGCTAACCCCCATCCTCAGATTACCAAGTTTTGGCAGGAGTACTTCACTCTCTAATACTTCATCAGTGGAGGATATTTTAAAACATGAGTCTTGAAAAAGAAAGGAAAAAATTACAGGATGAAAATCAAAGGCCAAGATAGTTTGATATACCTGGTAGTTTGGTAATATAGAGGTATGGTGTTGCTGTTGCAGACTGTAAGCTTTCCACATAAATATTTTAGTTGGAAATGTACCATTTCAACCCCAAAATTTTCCAGATTGTGAACTACAAATTATAAGGTGCAAGCTAGGTTACTTGAAAATATCCCCAAAAAACTTAAATTTTTTGAGTGTTTTTTTTAAGTTTGACCTTTTAAAATATCATTTGATAACATTTCCATAGGCATAGTAATTTTTGATCTTCCTTAAAATAGATTTTTATTTTTGTGCCACTTTTGCATGCATTGCTATGAACCGTGGGGCTCTCACCAACACTGTCTGAACACATCATGGTCGAGACATGCTCTCTCCTAAATTTGCCAGGGATTGCTAGGATTATACCAGAAATAGGGTTAGTTATTAAATAATAAATATTATTAGTAACAAAATAACCCTCTTTGTCCTATAAGGTTCATAACCTGGGATGATTTTTATCCCTACAGACTTGAGATGCTTAGGAGTTTTAAGGTTTGCAAACAGGGAGATAAATTTGCTATGTAAGGTCTGTTGGGCCCGTTCCATCAATTTTCAAATGGGAATCAGTGTGTTTGAGATTTGGCTGGAACCTGAAACTGGTTCATGATCCAGAGGGTGCACAGTGCTTGGAGTTTTTCCTGCAGCTCTACTCCTCCCCACTATAAGTTTTTTTAATAAGCTTTTTAACTTTCTGAAGTTACTCATATATCTGATACTAAAATCACTTTAATATGCCACATGAAGAAGAGAAAAGCCACTGATTACCTGTATTTAAAAAAGAAAAAATAAGCAGGCACTCACCCCAAGGGTAGTTAGTTGGGTGTGAATGGTAGGAGATGATGATTGAAGCATCACTGTTTGTCCTTGAAGAGATTTCAGTATCAGATGTAATCTAAGAAACTTCACAGCTTGCTGGAGACAGTGAGGAATTATTATAGCTGTGCTGGCTCCCTCTGGAAAAAAGGAATCCTGACTTGGTGGAGATAATCTCGAGTTACATGATCAGCTTAGGGAAGTTTGGCATTTAATAAATCACTAGTCTTCCCTCTGTGTGATGAACCTTCTAAATAATCAGATTATTACGACCAAAAGCATGTATGTCTGGTACAATTCCAAAGTGATATGAAAATCACAGTCATCAGGTTATGAAGAACATCCACACAGTGGACATCATGTCTTTAATGCTTCTTCAGCTAAATCATATTGCTTCACATGTGTTTCTTTCTAAACTAACTATATTAGTTTAAACTGAAGCACATCCTCAGTATTTGTACCGTGAATAAACTTTGAATCTTACAGCCATTTTCTGCTATGAAATGGGAATGCTACTTTCCTTGTGTGGTTTTAAAGCTACATTACTACCCGGATGGTGCTTTGAAAATGCTCCAAAGTGCAAGTTCTTCAAAAGCAAGAAACTACTGGGCATCTGATCAAGAAGGAAATGAGAGATATTAGAGGAGTATCTTTATTAACTGAGATGGGGTAAGAAAACAAGCCGGGAAATTGGCAGTTTTACTTGAACTTAACAGAGCAGTTGGACCAGGAGAAAAGTCATCACAGCCCAGTGTGCCTGTCACTTGGTGGAGTGTCTTCTACATCTTTTCCTCCAGTGAAATCCAGGCAAACTTCCTGCTGCTGTGTTTTCCCAGCTGAACACAAGGTTGAGTATGGAAGCCCTGCTACGAGAATTAGTCTTTGACTGGATCCAGTTTGCTGAACCTTCTTCTAAGACTTCAGAAAACTGACCTCTCTTCTGCCATCTCCCATCACTTTTCCCTCTCTGAAACTTACTCATGGGTGTGACTTGGCCTCTGGCATCATATTCAATTCAGTTCCTAAAACCAAACAAACATAAGCCTATCCTTGGAGTTACCTGAAGAATTGGGTTGTACTCTAGTTTGCCTGTCAAAAAAATCCTGCTTAGTGCTGTCTCCTTGGATTCCCTAAAGATGCTTTTTTGTCCTTAATTAGTAGTTAAGCATTTATAGACAGGTTTTGGTCTGATCTCTTAACAGACCTTCACCAAACTGCTGCGTAACAGCTAAATGTTAAGACGCATTTAGCAGAATTCTCTTATTTTTTTAAGAAAGACAGAGAAACATGAATCAGGACTTTGGTTTGCTTTAGGGTGCCCGTAGCAGCGGTTTGAAAGGTACTGCCCCTTTTGTGGTCTTTTATGACATTTAGTTACATTTTACAGTAAGAAATCATCTACAGGTCTGGTGTTTCCTCAATAGAACAATAAAACTCTGCTGTTCTTGTCACTTTTCCTTTCATTGAAAGCAGGCTGAATGAGCTGTTGCTGAATATGCTGCTTTATGCTCGCTGCTACAGTCTTCACTTATAAGAGTGTTCTGGGACATCTTGGAAATGGTTACACACAATTTTTCTTATTTGTGTACTTTAAATGTAAAATGAAAAACGAAGAAAAGCATCTTGAATGTGAACAGCTCACAGCAAAGTAAAGAATGATGCTTCGCTTTGCACATTCGGAGTTGGTTCCAGGTAGATGGTGTTTTCTTACAAGTCTTTGAAACAACACTGAACTTTGAGGTTGGGGAGAGCAGAAGGAAGGAAGGTAACTTCTGACCTTTACACTGGTAGTTCTGGTAATTGCGCACGTATGAGCTTTGGTTTAGCTAGAAGTATATAATTTTATTAGCTAGAATTATGCTATTTGTTGATTCTTTATCTTAGGTAATCATGTTTCTAAAATTGTTTTCTCCAAACTGCTGCATGCTCTAGCTTTGTAAGTCTATGCAGAAAATGCCTTAGTATTGACAGTCTACAAACTAAACCCACGGTTTTACAGCCTAGACTGAGTATGACTCAATTAATATGAGTAAGTCTGACTTTATAACTAAAGTTCTGCCTAATTGAGGAAAGATGTGTGGTGCAGTTTAAAACTTGATGGTTTTAGTACTTGAATTCTTTTAGTTTGTACTTCCAATACTTGGACTGTGTCATATCACAACTGCAGTGCATGCAAGTAATGAAAATCTGCTGGTACGAACAATTTCTCTGGTCTTGCTTAGCTCACAGCAGCTGCAAACAGTTTAAAAAGTTTGTACTGCACATGGTGATTTGACATTCAGGTTTCAGTGGTGTGAATAAACCCTTTGATATCAGTCATTATGGGCGTTTTTTAGGTTCAGTGATGATACCTATGAGTCAGGGTCTTTTTTAAACTGAGCCAAAGCTTTGGAAAGGGGCAGAGCATGGGATCCTTCAGGAAGCTTCTGTTTGAAATGATTCAGTTCCAGCACTAGGCGGTTGTGGAAAGACTTACACAATCTGTTAAGAAGATGCAAAGTGACTGCATGTACTAATCTAACAGAAAGCTGACGTTTGTTTGGAAATGAGGGGGTTTGGTTTTTGTAAAAGGACAACATATAGTTATTTGCATTAGCATTCCTGTGAAATACATTTAGTGTTGAATATTTGTTTCTTTTCTTGAATTGGGGAAAAGATGCTGCAGTGAGAATGAGGTACACATCTATTTCTATTCAATGGAAGGCTTGCCTCAGACTCATATGTCTGGCTTCCTTCTATGGTTTCCCTCCAAAGCCTGGCTCTATGACAGACTCTCTGACATCTTCATCTCTCTTCCCCCTCCTCCTCCTCTCAGAAGACTGCTTTTAGCTGACGTGGCACAGCCCTAACCTGGGGCCCTTGGTTTAAGTATCCAAAAGTAAAGTAAAGACGCAAACTCTCTTCTATTCAAAATACTTCTCAGTGATAACTTTTCTCCCCAAGTGTGATTAATGCGGTTTGTTGAACCAGTCTGTGAAGCTGAAGGTATTTTCGGCATAATTGTTACTGGAACTATAATTTTATTTAAAAGTCAACTTATCCTTGAATGCCTGAATCCTGCCCCCTCAAACCAGCCCCCCGAACAACTAAACCCAACCAGCTGAAAAAACCACTAAACATTATATTCTAAACACACTGTAATATTGTCTGTCAGAGGCCCAGCAGGTACGAAGGTGCTGTATGGAGCGTGCCAGGGTTGGTTTCAGCAGCGTAGGAGTAGGCAGCCTGTGCTAGGAATTAAGCAAATCAGTGGCCTGGAGTACTTTTTATCAGCTCAGGGCCAAGTGCATAGTTTCAACTGGATTTATGCTGTTGACTGTTGGGGTAAGGTAGTTTCAAGTCTTAACATGGTATTCCTGCAAAAGAAAGAGGTCGAACATGTTGCTTCATCTGCTATAAAGTCAGGTTACACACTATCGAACAAGATTATTGTCTTATCCTATTACATTTTCTTTGAATATAATTTCAAATTCTGTGAAAATCTGAAGTCTCAGGCCCAAGCATAAATTAAGAATATTTTTCATAGGCCCTTTAAGGCCTTCCTGTAGTTTTTGCTTTCATGGACTTTTCTTTTTTACCTGTAGCTTATTTTTACATGGCGAGGTTCAAATGAGATCTAGCAAACATAAGGGTTTGAAGACAATAGTTAGCTAACAACCCCTCTGTATTAAGAGCATTGCGCTGAGGAATATCTGACTTTGCATGTCCTAAAGCATACTTCTACGGAACAGCTTGAGAATTAGCCTAGGTTACTTCATTAATAAACAAAAGGAACAAATCTTGCAGGCTTCATTTGAATTGGAATGCGCTGCTGTGGAAAAAGAGATGGCAGGAAATCTGTGAGAGTTAGCTACGTGCTAAACTAATCTTCGCATATACTGGGTTCAGTGGATTCTCCAACTGTATTTGGATTGTTTAAAAAGATGTTCTGTGTCGCAGGTTCCTCTCTTTAACCACCTTTCTCATTAACGTATGGAAATAAAGTATGACCATCTTTTCCCTGCTAGAGACCTAGTGCTTTCTGCACATCTGTGGTTTGTAGAAGTGTATATCATGCTGTTGTCACTAAGTTTTCCTTGATGATGGCCTTCCTGAAGTCTTAAAGTCACTCTTGTCTTAATTCACTGGTTGGAGAGAAGTATAACAAGATTCGATGCAAGTTCAAGATAGTGCACTAGTGAACAGTGGCAGTGCTCACTTGGGTGACTGAGTTACACTAAGTTACGGTGCTCCTTAACCCGTTTGAGGTAGTTTGAAGATGTTAAGAACAGATTAGGAGGAAAACTGTAGTAATTACAACAAATGCTTTAGATGGCACATGAAAAGTCACAATATGTCACGGAGATAAATGCATTTTATGGAATGTGATTTGTCTGCTTTTATAAATCCAAATGGAAGGTTATTACATAATGTATTGGACTTTAAAGGATTTTCTGGGAAAAAAAAACAACAGAGCACTGATCTTTCTATCTCAAGTAACCTGGGAGCTGAGAAAGCAGGTGTTCTTGTAGTTACCAGTGCTTCTAGCTGGAGTCACAGATGCTCGATTCCACAAGGCTGCTGGTATTTGAGAAGAACACAAGGCTGGAGAAGCAAGAAGTGCTGCAGCTCTGAACGAGCAGTGCCAGCACCTTGTGGGAAAGAGCATTTTCCCAACTGAGAGCTACTTTCTTGCAGAATTTCGCTTTTCCTCTCCCTCAAGTGTCCGTTTTGCAGGTGACAGTTAACTGTATGATGCAGCAGATTGTTCATATACTGGCATTAAAGCAGCTCTGTCAGGCACAGTGCCATTCTGCTGTCACGACTGTTCCTAGGCATAAAGAGACTGTCACCCTCCCAATAATTTCCAATTGAAACTGCCAGAAGGGCAATGGAGATAGAGCAGCTCAGTCTCAAGTTTCTTAATGCCATTCAAATTTTCCAGTGTTACTTGAAAAAAGTGACTGAATTCAAATACGCTTTCAAAGAAACTAGCTTTTGCCTTAATAAAAGAAGAATTAAGCTAAGGGGTTGGAAGGCAGGAGGAGCAACGTAAGACAAATACAGGAGTTTGGATAAACCAGCTTCTTTCAGGTTTCTGTAGCTGTTCATCAACAGTAAAGGTAACCTTTCTTCTCCCTTTTTTATCTCTTGTAGGAAGTCCAAGGGAAAACCAAATGGTAAAAAGCCAGCACCGGAAGAGAAGAAACTTTACCTAGAGCCAGAATACACAAAATCCAGAATTACTGACTTTGAATTTAAGGAGCTAGTGATGTTACCACGAGAAATAGACCTCAACGAGTGGCTCGCCAGCAACAGTGAGTATTGCCATTGCACAGCTCTCTGCTTGCTGTCCACACCCAAGAAGGCATTCATTCACTCTGTTTCTTTTTACTGTTTTCGGTGCTTAGAAAAACACTCAATGACTATTTATGCTTACTGCATAATGCATGTCATTATACCTTGCATAGTAATTAAGCTGTCTTATGCACAAACCAACTGTGCTTAGCAGCATGGAAGCCTTGATGCATTTCCTCCTTCCAGCTCCCTCACTGTGGCACTGAGGGCATTAAAGTTTTTGATGCTTTTTTGAGGGATTTTTGATCAGATTCCCTTTGACTATTTGCTAAATCAGCTGGTTCAGCATGTTTCTGACTCAAGCTATTGGTCTTCTAGAAGCATCACAAAAATGATAGTTTATTAAGACTCATATGTAAAGCAAGTTATGCTTAAAGCCAGAAGTTTTGAAAACTTTTGGTTGTATTTCTTCTTACTCCTTCCAAGCTTTGGTGGAATTGCTGTGAATTTAAACTGTAGTCAAGCTGGAATTTAGGGATGTGACTGACTGCTGTGACTGAATGCTGTATCTGTGCACCTCAGTTCTGATTGACAATATTTACCTGCACTTTTGTTTCATCTGCCAGTCCTAACCTGCAGCTATGACCCAGTCTTGTTTATATCTTCAAAAACGTGCTAGTAGCAGGAAAGTTTATAGAGACTTATTAGGAAAAAGTGAGGTGCCTCCTGAGAAGTATAAGATGTTAGTTAAATTGTCTCAGGAGATTTTTAAAAAGTGAAAGTGTACTGTTCTTTTTTAGGAGATATGTAATAAGAACTATTAATGCTGTTTTCTAGCCACTGTACATTTTAAGTCTGACTTCAAAAGAATGTAGCAAATTGATTGCCTTCAGCTTGTAGTAAAGTATTCTACTGTAAAGGTGAGACTGATGATGGAGACACTTTCCAGTCTTGCTACTTAGTGAGTAATAAGAGCTAATGCATCATGGTGCTTTCATCTTAAATCAAAACAAGAGCTTTCATTCTATGTACCTCTTTGTTTTGCAGTTCATAATTAGACTAATTTAGCTAAATCATGTTTAAATTTGTATGCAAGCTCAAGACTCTGAGGTCACTTCACTTGTTCTATTTAAATAATTGTCTGGAGGATAACCAGTGTTTGAAAGTATTTTACTTCTGAATGTCTTTCCTTTGTGTTTATTTTTCAGCAACAACTTTCTTTCATCACATCAACTTACAGTATAGTACAATCTCGGAATTCTGTACAGGAGAGTCATGTCAGACCATGGCAGTGTGCAATACGTAAGTCAATATTTACAATTACAGGGTTTCCATGAAGTCTTCAGAGTTGCTTGGGGGAGGCTGTTGGATTTGGATGGCACTCCAAGTGTTTTACAGCAGGATGGCAAGTGTTTTACAGCAGTTTTTACAGTAGTGAAGCGTGGTAGAAATCTGTTTCTGTGGAGGATTAGAGGGGTAAGAATCTTTGACTATTCTGAGCTGGTTTTATAAGGTCACATCAGTGGGGCAAATTACCATGTGTGTAGCTTGGGGGGAGAGGGGAAGAAGAGTGAGGCAAAGCTGTCCTTGCTGGTAACAGTGCTGGGATTCCATAGAAGGCCAGGGAGGATAAACGAATTGCGAAAACCTCAGAGGGTGCTTTTGATAGCTGGAATGCTGACAGAGCACCAGGCTGCTTACAGATAACCTCTAGCCTGATGTGAGCCACTGGCTTTCTGCCTGAGGCCCTGGGTACAGAGGACACAAGTGGTAGCTTTGCAAACAGTAAGGAAAATGTTTTGGTTTGGCACTTTCCCCCTGTAGGACTTAGTAGACTTTTTTTTAACATTAACTAGCTGTCACTTATGAAAGAAAGCTTTGTAGTTTCACTGTACACGGTGAATATAAGAAAAAGTTACCATAATCCTGCTCTTGATTAGCACAGTCCAACATGATGGAATATGAGATCCAGTCAAGTATGAATAAGCCTGTTGTGTGGTGGGGTTTTTTTTCTCCAGCACATGTGTTGATAGTCCTTTTCTTCCCTCCTCTTGCATTTCCTGGGATTAATTTAGTTGAGGTGGATTTTAAAACAGAAGACTGAGCAGTTAATATTATAGTACATCAAACAAACATCCCAGGGAATGTATGCGACAGAATCAGAGTAATATATTGTATCTATCTCTGACAATTATTACATAGTGCTTAGAAAGAAATTCTTGCTTAATGCACTGGGCTATCTTGAAATGAATATCAGGGGCTTTCTTTGAGAGCACTCTGAAGAATGCAAAGTGTATAGAGGATATTTTTGCATGTAAAAGTTGGAAAGATAACTGTCAGTACAGAATTAAAGGCCATGCTAAGGATTTTGAAAGCAGGCTGGAACAGAAAGTAATAAATCTCTGCTGGGCCCAGATTTTATCAAAAGGAGACAGCGTGTCTCTAAATGAGAAGTGGTGATCAGTAAGATGAGTATTTTGTTGACTCTTGCTCCCCGGCTTTCTCATGTTTTAATTCCTGATGTAGCACTGGCTGTCCAAAGGACTGAGTTTAATTGTTTATCCACTTGGCTGATGGGAAATAGTAGCTGAAAGGAGGTGGTGGTAGGGAACCTACATAAGTGTTGCTCTATTCTGCTGCAGTGAGTCTTAAACAAGAACTCTCTGTAAGCAATTTATGCTGCAGAATAAAGAAAGGAAGTGCCTGTAGGCGGCTCCAGCTGTAGTCTGTATTTTTAGTGGTGAGGACCAATAGCAGAATGTTCCTATCCTTTGTTTTGGAAAACTGAAAAAATTGCACTCTTTGGGAATAACAGGAAGCATGTCTACACTTGGGTGAAGCACTTGAAAAGGTTTGTGTTTAACTAAATACTAACAACTTAAGTATCTTCCTGTACTTGGGGGCAGATGACTGATTCATGTTTGCAAACTGTCAGCTGCATGTTTCATTCTTTCAAGTGTGCAGGTCTGTAAGAAAACCAGAGGTGAGATCACCGAGCTACATGGCTCAGTACAGTTCAGCTTTGAAGGCCCTGTTCATAATTCTGTTCTCCAAATATCTCTAATGACAATTTTGAATAATCTTTATATTTATCTTCTGCCTTTCCTACCTCTTCCCTTTTGGAAGAGATATGCCTAAATGGAACAATGGAGAACTGCCTCAAAGATGTGCATTTGTTCATATCCAATTATGACTATGACAAAGCCATATGTCACTCGCCCCCCTCCCCCTCCCTTTTTTAAAAAAAAATGAATCTTACCCTGACACAATAATGTAAGGACATGCTTATTGTGTTGATATGATTTATTGTGCCTCTGACCTGTCTCCAGTATATAAAGAGTATCATCTAAACATTAGAGTCAGTTGCTGATTAACCTGATGGAGAATTCAGATTTGACTTCTGTCGCTGTGATCTGTTTGTTCAGGGACTGTGGAATAAAGCAGCATCTACCTGTATTAGATTGCTACAGAATTGCAGTACCTTGGAATAAGGGTGCAGTTTGTCTTTTTTTTTCAGTGCTGATTTCTGAAGTATCTCAGTATGAAGGTCTGCATTCTGTTCCTCTCCTGTTTTCCCTGCCCGGTTCTCTAAGGCGTGTTTTTGATCTCACCATTCTGGTCATGCCTAAGGAAGGCTTTTTGTATTCTGTTGAGATGTTGAAGTAACTATTGAGAACAGGTTGCTTATTAAGTTACTTTGCATTCAAATGCACTGCAAATACTCAATCCTAAGTTTAGAGGATTTGTTGTCAAAATAAACACCAGTTGCAGTTAAATACTTGAGGTAAGGTTGTAGCATCTCAGAGAAGCTCCAGCCAACTGACAAACTGCAGACAGATGCAGCCTTCAGTCCTCTGTCAGAGACATGGGATAGTGCAGCCACCTGCACACACTGAGGAAGAGAAATTGTGCGTAGGGTTACGAGGAGATGTCTGACCAAAACTTAGTCTCCTTGTAGAATAAATGGAAATAACATTTGCTGGCAACATGGGATAATGCCAAGAGAATTACCAGAATGGTCAGTTATCTTCAAAATTCAGTGAGGGTGGCATGAATGTAACTTCAGGAACTACTTAATTTTGCTCATTAATATTTTTATCACTTGCTGTAAAGCAGGTACTGTATGTTTAACAGAGTATTTAGTAAGCTTTATAGCTTATTATTGCACAAACTATCTTTAAAGCACCATAAGCTGTAAAGTGGTTTTCTACCTGACATTTGGGCAGAAGCTCTCATAAGTGCTGAAGTGAGAGGGGTACTTAACAGCGTACAGACGTGCTGTTTCCAGTGCTGAGATTACAAAACTTCTGAGGCAGAAACTAAAGATGGATGCAAACTTCTAGGCAGCCCACAGATAAGAGTGAAAGGGCTCATTTTGGTCCACTGAAGTCTGAATGAAAACATTCATACCATTACGAACCAGGAATTAGTAATTCCTTATCACTTGTTTTTTATAATCTTACAATCTTTCTTCTTATGTCTACCTTGCCCTTAGTGTCTTTGCATATGGAGAGTATTTCCTTTTGGAAATCTTAACTCAAACTTGCATATTTTTGCATTTTCTTACATTTAAGTTTCCTGAGCTGTATGCTTCTATATGATAACTATGGTGGCTCCTTTCTCTTAGACCTGCCAATCCATCAAAGCCATTCAGAGTTGCTGACAAGCTTTATGTTACTACCGTTGCATTTGATGCAATTTGCTATCCTGCTTTCTTCATAACCCATCTTTTGGTATTTCTAGCAGGACTGTCCTTCCTTTCCATACCTCCACAGGCCCTTCCCTCCTTCCATAAGCTTTTCTTATATACAGATATAACTTCTGTTCTGCCATGGCTTATCTGTGTCATCATCACAAACCCAGAATGTTTTAGAGGAAAACAGATAAAATATGTACCTGTGTTAACATGCCACACTGTGACTTTGTGACTTCATAGAATGGTAGAACCATAGAATGGTTGGAGAGGACCTTAAAAATTCCTTTCAAGAAACCTTAAACAGTTCCACTCCCCCTACCATGCATAGGAACATCTTCCACCAGTTGCTCAAAGCCCTATCCAGCCTGGCCTTGAACACTTCCTGGGATGGGGCGATATGTGTTATACTTTACTATTTGCATCGTAGGCTTTTCTCAGGCCTATAGTAATTTCTCTCAGGGATTTAGAATGGAGCTAAATTCCTCATGCTCTCCCTACTGGGGAAGTTCAAATCTGCTAGAATTTTACATAGGAAATAAAATAATCAAAATCTGCATCACGGGAGCACTCTTTGAAAAGTGCCATTAAGAGTTATCATCTTGTCCTTTCTGCTCCCCATCCATTGCCTAATATGGTGGGACTGTACTGTCACGGTGCCAGTGGTAGAATGCAGTTAGGCTTCTGTGCCCAACCGAGCCCTCTGATCTTGTTACTGGATAAAACTCCGACACGGGTGGGAGCTGCCTACCAGGTATGAAGTGTTCATGGCATGTCAGGGGCTCCTCTCTTCCTCCGAGACCCGTGAAGGCTCTGTTCAGAGCACTTGAAACATGGGAAAGACACATGATTCTAATCAACAGGACAATCCTTGTAGTTATCCCCTTACTCGTAATGATTCTTCTCTTAAATTCCTATTTTGCATAATTAGCCTAATTTTCAAGGACAGGCAAAAAGAGTATACAGTGGGATGTTACAGCAGATTTATTAACGTATATCTTCTTGTAAGTGAACTTGTACAGTTGCCAAACTGTTTCTTTTAACTAAAATCCAATTATTCAGATTCATTTTTGTGCCTAAGGGCAACTCGAAACTATGCTTTCTATCTTACAGTTGAGGTTTTCTGCAGCATGAGAAAATTGCTGAGGTACAGACAGACAGTCCAGTCTGCTTCTGCTCTTGGCAACAAGCATTGTGTTAAGACCCAAAATAAGCCAGAGTTGCCTAGAACTGTCTTGCTCCAGCTTACCAAAGGACTAGATAAACGACGAGGCCTGTGTTTGTGCACTACATTGTATAATTCTTTATATGTGGATTGTATAAAGGAAGTAAGCCGTGATGAAGAATACAGTCTATGCCTAAGGACCCAAATTCTACTATTGATGCCTGACACAGCCCTAGAACGAACTTTTAACTCCTGTTTTCATCCGCTTGCTTACCTTTTATGCCCTTTTGCGGTCAATCCTGCTCTCTCTAGTGAACAACAGAATGACCAAGCACCACATGCTGAAAATGAGCTGAAAGAAAAATTATAAACCTTAAATGTCTGCAGAACTAGAACAGATGTCTTTTTTATCTTAAAGTTTGGACTACTCATTTCTGCAGCTTCCTCTTGTTTTCATATGGCTTGGGGCATGAACAGTGTCATAGAATGGCTAGAGTTGGAAGGGGCCTTAAAGATCATGTAGTTCCAGCCCCCCCTGCCATGGGTAGGGACACCTCTTAGTAGACCAGGTTGCTCAAAGCCCCATCCAACCTGGCCTTGAACATCTCCAGGGATGGGGCCGCCACAATTTCTCTGGGCATCCTGTTCTACTGTCTCACCACCCTTACAGTAAACAATTTCTTCTTAACATCTAATCTAGATCTCACATCTTTCAGTTTAAAACTGTTACCCCTCCCCTGATAAAAGAGTCCCTCTCCACCTTTTCAAAGTAGGCCCCTTCAAAGTACTAGAAAGCTGCCAAAATATCTCCCCAGAGTCTTCTCCAGGATGAACCTGGAAAAGCTGAACTCGGTTCTGTCAGGCTATTTTCACAGCTGAGTTACTCTGGTTAGTGTCTTCACCTCACCACCATCAGGTCCCTGAAGAATCTTACTGGGCAATGAAAACACACTGTAAATTAAAATTTTTTATTTGCTACTTAACATTTTTCTTTAGTAGCTTCAGGACTGTTCTGCTGGTCAGTATATATAAAACTTCACTTTCCAAGTGGTGTCTATAGATCCTTCCAGTTCAATGCAGTCTAGTCCTGTTAGGCACAGAATAAAATATTTAATCTTTATCTCCATTTAAAAAAAAAAAAAAGTGTGTCCAGAAGTGGCTAAACATCACACTGAAGTGGCATTTTGTCTAGGACTACAGTGAGGCTGTAGTGATTTGTGTGAGCAATGTCAGATAACTGATCATTAGCCAACAGCAGCAAAGTTGGAACTGAACAGACAGTTAAAAAATGTTATCCTGCCTTTATGGGCTCATGTGTTGGATGAGGTGTCTTTCTAGCCAAGTTCTGATGCTTGCAACACTTCCAAACTTGCTTCCAAAGGCAGGCAGCAAATGTCACCTATGCTGTGTCCTGGGAATACCAATACAATGGATTTCTTATCAGTGCCATAATGGTACAGGACTGCAGCTGGAGCTCAGGCTGTTTAAAGGAAGAGTTTAGGAACTGGAACTCAATACACCTCTGATGTGACATAGGCAATCCCTTATCTCTAAGATATTTCTCAGTGAGTGTGCCTAATTGTGATGGCTCCTGGTAACAGAGCTGCTTTTCTAGCCTTCAGATTCCTCTGTCAGGTGATGGATGACTGCAGTTAATGAAGGTTATTACAGCTAACTGATTGAAATATGGTTCCTTTTCAAAAACCAGACAATATGCTAATATCTCCTGTAACTTAAGATACAACAGATTCGCTGGTGTTGAGACAAATGTAAATTTAGATGTTCTGGGGAATCTGTAACCAAAGGAGCAGAGTTCTAAGGCACATTGGTAGGAATGTGCAGAAGGGTCCTGAAAACTCCCCCCAAACTGGATTTTGGAACAGGATTTGTAGCACTTAAAAATGCTGCCAGTAATTCAAAGCTGGTGTTTTGGAGCCACCTTCTGTCTGTTTAATAATATTACACTGCAATACTGATTTCATGGGTGTTGATGTTAAGCGTCAGGAGATCACCAATCTATCCCTGTGCAATGCTGTTGCCCTTTAGAAATAGTTATATAATGCTCTCCTATACAGTTCTCAGACTGTAGTAGTAACTTTCAGTCTGTCATTGGTAGGGAGTGATCACTGCCTCAGAAGAGCTCCTCTCACGGAGGCCTGTCAGCAGGCTTTCTGTGCTTGGTACTACTACTAAATTGATAGGGAGAAACAAAATTAGCTAACAGAAATCCAATGTTTTTGATGTAGAAAGATACCCTTTAGTGACTCTCTTCGTAGCAGCTATAATATATATTGGTCATGTTGCAGCTGTTGTTTTATATTATTTAGACACTAACCTCTTAGAGGAGTAGAGCTGAGGAGCCAAGGTATAACGTGGTGACACTGTCAATTCTCTCCACAGACAGTACTACTGGTATGATGAGCGGGGAAAGAAGATCAAGTGCACTGCTCCTCAGTATGTTGACTTTGTCATGAGTTCGGTGCAGAAACTAGTGACAGATGAGGACGTCTTTCCAACAAAATACGGTACGTCTGCTTTTGGATAGGTGCTTCCTGCAGCTATTTGCAGATGCCATGAAGTAAGGTGCAAGTTGGTATTCAGCATATGCATTAATAGCAGACAGCCTTCTCACTCATTCAGTGTATTTTTTTGGGGGGTGTGTGGTTTTAAGTTTGGTTCATTCTTGCAGTAAGAAAGACTTGCGCTCTTGGCAATGAGCTGGGGTGAAAGGCTCACAGTCCTGTTTCCTTGCTTTATATTTCACCATCAGTACATCTTCAAGCATTTTGAGATCTTCTAGCCTGTATTCAGAGACAATTTGAAAACTGTCAGCAACTTGTCAGCACGTATGTGTTTAACGCAGCCTGCTGCTAGTAAAATTTAACCTTGTTATTGTTTTATTATTTCCTTTAGACCCCTGATGCATTAAGGGGGAAATAAACTGGATTGTCAGGCTTGTCTTCCTTGCCCAACCAGGCCTTGTTTCACAGATTGTTTGCAGCCTCCCTCCTCTTCCAAAGATTGAATAAGAATGTGATTTTTAAGAATTGAAAAGCAATAGGAAAGTAATTTTAACTTAAATTTGTATCCTAACAAGATTACTACATGTAATGCCTTTGGTTAAGAGGAAGAAAATAGAGACCTGAATTTATGGTAGGTGGGCTTAATCACAACTAAAAGCAGCTGGGGTCTTGAGCCGTTTCCACAGATAATTGGGGAACTAGAACATTATGATATAGCAAACCTTTGTAAGCTACTAACCTTGGCTTACAGGCATCTTGATCTAGAAAGAGGCAGTGTGTAGTAAGCCAGGTGCAGATGACTTTTTTTAAATTTAAAATCATAGCATTGTCAGAGTTGGAAGGGACCTCTAGAGATCATCTAGTCCAACTCTCCTGCTAAAGCAGGAACGCCTAGAGCACATCACTCAGGGCTGCATCCAGGCAGGTCTTGAAGATCTCCAGAGAAGGGGACTCCACGACCTCCCCGGGCAGCCTGTTCAAGTGCTCTGTCACCCTCACCATAAAGAAGTTTTTCCTCATATTGAACTTCCCATGTTCCAGCTTGAGCCCGTTGCCCCTTGTCCTATTGCTGGAAACCACTGAAAAGAGTCTGACTCCAACATCCTTTAATCCACCCTTTAGATACTTATAAATAAGGTCTCCCCTCAGCCTTCACTTGTCCAGGCTAAAGAGTCCCAGCTCCTTGAGCCTTTCCTCGTAAGGGAGGTTCTCCAACCCCTTAATCATGTTCATTGCCCTATGCTGGACTCTCTCCAGTAGTTCCCTGTCCCTCTTGAACATGAGGGCCTTTCATACAAGTGATTTTGGCCATGTGGCCCAGGGACACTTTAGACCAGTAACATATTTTGCACTGTACATCACACACAGGATGGCAGGTGTTGCTTTTTGGCTTGCCTCATTTTCACTTTCAGTCTTACCAAAGCAGTTGTCTTTCACTGTGCATGCAAAGTACTGCTCCAGCAAGCACCGTTTCAACTGCGCCCGATAGAAGACAGCCAGTGTATCCTTCCATTGCCTTTCCCATTTGATAGAATTTCAACAACGAAATGAGGAAAATCGTTACATACACAGTTAATCAATCTGCTGCGCACTACCTGTATACCTTAGCTTCCATTTCAGGATTTGTGAATTGGTCTCCCAAACATTACGTACTTTCAGGGGAAATATTTACTACTCCTGGACAAAGTAGATAAGGTCCCAGATGAACCTCTCATTACTATTGCAGCCGGTAACATAAAATGTTGTGAGTTTAAGGGATGATTGCACTTGCTTCCTGATTTGTGAACCCTTAGCAGTTAAAACTTAACTTCAAATGAAAATGCTTAAAACCCCCTCAGGTTCTTTCCCTAAATTCCTATAAAAAGAGCAAGAGGAGAGGATGATAGAGGGCCCACAAGTTGTCTGATGCGTAAGGTGGGCTAATTGCTCAACCCAAAGTAATGCTGCTGTGGGGCTGAAAGTGAGCAGCTGGAGCTATCACGGTGTTTCCCTGTCTTCCTTTCAGGCAAAGAATTCCCAAACTCCTTTGAGTCCCTAGTGAAGAAGATCTGCAAGTACCTGTTCCATGTGCTGGCCCATATCTACTCCTCACACTTTAAGGAGACTTTGGCACTGGAGCTGCACGGACATTTAAACACACTCTACACACACTTTATCCTATTCATCAGGGAGTTCAACCTCGTGGACCCTAAAGAGACCACCATCATGGACGACCTCACAGAGGTCCTCTGCAGCAGCAGTGGGAGCAGCAGTAACGGGAGCGGCAACGGGAGCAGCAACAGCGCAGGAGCACAGAACCACGTGAAAGAGAGATGAGCCCTCCTACAAGATCAAAACTAACATTAAAAACAATATATATTCTGTGTGTATGTATACATTCAGATATACATACAGACATATACAGCAATGAAAGCTGAAAGAAATTATGCTGCCACCACAGGACGTGTAGTCGTATGGGACCGTACGGAGCTTTGGTTTAATGCGCCACCTGGCGAGAAGTTGCACCAATTTTATTTTATTTTCTGTCCACTCCTCCTTTTACCTATTCAGATGGATGATGAGTGCTGTTTTTAGAGAAGAGCCAAGCTTAAGAGTGGGGCCACTCTTGGGTTCTTTTGGTTGGTTTTTCATTTGTTTGTTTGTTTGGGTTTGGGTTTTTTTTTTTTTTTTTCTTTCTTTGGTCTTGAGTGCAAGCCCTTTGTCTTTCTAGGATGGTGGTCCTGCCATTTAAAAAATATCTATATATTATAAGAAGTGACTTTTACTTTGAAGTGGCTTAAAATGCAGGTTTGTTTGGGGTGATTTTTTGCAGGGGCGGGGGTGGTTTTTTGGTTTGGTTTTACACAGACTGCCCCCTACCCTGCCAAAAACTCCCCAGTTGAGCGCATCTTGCCCTTTGTTAGCTTGGACCAGGAAGAAACTCCTGGCTTGTCTAGAGTAGCAACTAGGGGCTTGCTACGTGCTGAAAGTGGGCATGATTCCCCAGTTGTCCCATCTACCTGGTCACAACACATAAAGGATCCACAAGCCTTTCTGCTTATTGCTCCTACAGTACATATACTCTTTTCTCTGCTCCCCTGCCTCCTCTATTCCCAGGCAAACCTCTACAAATAAAAAGAGTAAGATCACTGGAGTCCAAACCCCATGTGCAAGAGCCACCATCGTTTGCTTCCCATGGAACAGAGGCCCGGGGAGGGGGGAGAAGGGTACAATGAGTCAGTCACCGCCTGTGCTAGAAAGATGGCTGTTGGCATAAAATTATATTGTTGGCTTATTTTAGTTCATCTGTTCTATAATAATAAAAACAAATCTATCAGCCATAAGCTTTGGTTTTGTGTTTGCAGTGTCAAAAATCAGTGGAATCCGCCCATGTAGTTTCCCTTTCACCACTGAATGCTGCTGGCCCTGCTCACAGTCAGCTTTATAAATAATTGTTCATCTTCCACCCTTTTGTAATCTTACAATTGTAATCAATTCCTTGCTTTTTCTGGTAGTGCTAGGAACCTTCTCCCCAGGTAATCTGAAGTTTTCCTGCTTCTACATACCCAAATTCTGCAAATGCAGTGGGGCATCTGGATATTTTGCAGCAAATAGTGTATCACAGTATCTGTGGATATAGCATTGTATCAATATTGTATCCTTCACATTTCCACTGCATTCTTGCAGTCAGCATTTCCAGTTGGGCAAAAGACAAATTTTGCTTGCAATTGTGCTTCTATCAAACCCGTAGCAGCCTCTAAGAATGTTTGTTACTGGTTTTGGTCATTATCCTGAGGTTTATACATCATTAATAACTGGCCTGGCATGAATCCTAGAAGGTTTTTCTCAATGAGATCTATAACTGTAAAAAGGAGTGCAAAGAAAAAAAAGAGCAGGAAGAGCACAAGTAAGTTGGGAGTGGGAAGAAGCATGATCAAGAAAGGAGGAAAAAAAAAAAAAGAAAAAGCACAAGTAATAAAAAGCTTGTGAAGTGCATAAGAGCAACAACAAAGGAAAAAAATGTAAGTAAAAAAAATGTAAGTAAAAAAAGAGGCATAAAAGTGAGAAAAAAAGAGCAAAAAGGCACGAGCATGAGAGAAAGGAAGTAGAGGAGCAAGGGAGCGAAAAGGACCTCAAACTTTGTGAGCCCAGACTTGTCCTTGTGTCGTTTGTTTCTAAATTGTGGGTACCATGAGAACAGACAGAACTTACAGACAGGATGTGCTGGAGTCTCTCTGACCTGCTCATCTGGGTGCTGTTTCTCACCATGTCCTCCTCCTGTAGCCTCCATAGCCAACTGCCTATTCCCATTCGGTCTCCATGCTGATGTGAGCCTTTCCATAAAAATTCCCTACACTAACATCTGAAGGGAAAACCAGAGGTCAGCAGAAGCTATTATTATCAGAGCAGTGCCATTTGTAAGGCCCCTGTGCTACTTGCTATGACAGCATATAGAGTTCCCAGTAAAAAAGTAATAGCAAGGTTAACCCAAAGCCAAGTAGTTTTGCTAATTGGTTATCTACTAGTAAAAATGCATTGTAGTCTTAATTCTGAAGGGGTATTTAGAAATGATACACATTTGGGAAAGGTTAGACTTGAACAAGAGGCAGTTTAACTCTCTATGGAGAGACTGACTTCTTTTAGCTACAGCTCTTTAATTTTCAGATCACAACATGTGCTATATCTACATCAAATGCAAGGGTGACTAGACCTTAGCTCCCCATAGAAGTGTCAGACCCTCATAGGAAGGCTGGGAACCCATGTGCTGATGCAAAGCAGCAAGCCATTAATTCAGCTACCAGGAGAACAGTGAAGTACCACATCACTTCTAGAAGAGCTTGCTGTTGTTCATGGCAGCTGTCCCAGCTTTACTCTGCAGGCATTTCATAGTCCTGAAAGCATAGAAGCTTCATCTAGCAGGGTAATCTTTTTATATTTTACAAGCAGTTAACAAGAACACAAATAATGGATCCTATTTTAGTGTAGCCTATCTTGTTGGGTTTAGCAGTGGGAATAAGGAAAACACTGAAATAGTGCCAACAGTACTTTCTTGTCAGGAGTAAATGTTACTGTAGAACTCAGCCTCAAGACATCCGAGCATATTTCAGAGGTTCCTGAATTATGCTGTAGTAACATAAGATGCATAAGGGCCATTAAATCTTCAGCCTCTGCTTGTCTGATGCTACTGAAGCCTGTCAGTGACCTTCAATGCTTGCAGCATGTCACTAACTATCCACACTAAGCACCAAGCCCTAATTCCCCTCTATCTAGAAGGTCTTCTGACACTGAGGAAATTATCATATTGCTGCTTTAAGTGTGTTTTGTAAATTGCTTAAAGCACTGTCAGAATAACAGAGAGACCTTAATTATATACACTGCATAAATATATACAGCTGCCCCAATCCCCTACCTCTCTTGCATGATGTACCATGCTGTTGTTGAAAGTGCCACTAAATAAATATACAAAGCAAAAAACCACAAACCACCCGAGAAAAATAATGAAAACACTGGTAGAAGACACCTTTTGAACTACCTACACACATATCTGTGGCATATATGCCTTTTGCAGGCAAGGCCTGCAAACATCTGCCAGTGCAGAATCCCTAACCAACTTTCAGGCCTCAAACCATGGCAACAAGCATAAGTCATCACAGGGCTAAAGACTCCCTTAAAACCAACAACAGTCATGTGTATGTTTTGTAGGATTGTGTTCCTGACACTTGGTGCTCTGGACACAAGTGATCTGCTAAAGAGCTGAGGTTGCATAAATTTATAGCAATGGGGTGAACTGGTATAGCAGTTCCTTCCACCCCAGTTTTGTCATTATCAGTAAGTCTCTGAGGCTGCAGTGTCCCTAAGAAAGCCAAGCATAAGAACCTGTTAATAAAAAAAGGAGAAAAATAATTTCTTCATACATGCTACCTAGAATAAATGCCAGCAGCAGATGAGCAAGCACCAAGGTCAGCAGCACACGTCCACTACATGGGCTGTGTCTGGCCATTCGTGGGAATGGGAGACAGGAACAGTGCCACAACTATTTCACACAGAGAAGTGGCCTCTTTTAGTAGTTTCCCTTTCAAAGCAATCTCCTCAAAGCAATGAGGAGATCACAGGACCAGCTTCACCCACAAGCCTAAAAGAGGTCCTGAAGTGTCAAGCTGTAAAGTGAGTCAGGCATCTTCTACTCCAGCTCAGCAAAATCAGAGCTACACCCGTCTTTCCTGTCTGAGAATTGCAGAAAGTTACAAAGTCTGAGATGCCGTAGAGCATGCTCATTTTATAACCAAGAATTTTAAGAAAATCAGCCTTGCTTCTTATGGAACACTTTTCTGAAGATCTGAGGAGGGAGAAAAAGGTGTTCTGGCTCTGAGGTACCACCAGTTCTGGCCAAACACACACATGCTGAGGTGTTCCTGGAAGGGATAGAGGAAGAAAGGTGGATGCTGTCAGATAGCAATTAGCTCCTGCACGTTAGCAGAAGACTCAAAGACTGTCACACAAATAAACAATTCCAGCACAGAACAAGCTAACTTCATGAGACTTGTTAAGTACACTGATCTCATACAAAGCCATGCTTCATCAAACAAGCCCTTACTCACATCTGTCATGTAATTTGTTCCAGCCAATCCTTAGCTCTCCCATTTCAGCTGTTAACATAAAGTCTTGAATCCAGAAACTTTTCCATTATCTAAACTGAGGACAGAGGAATAGGTTGTTGTTCTATTCTGTTCAAACCTACTAAACAAATGAAACCAATGTTCATCGTTAGCAGAAATGGCCACACCAGTCAGTTTAAATCTAGTTCTAATGTTTGGGTGCTGGCAGGAGTTACCACACAGAGTATGGCTAAAGTTACCCATGCTGCTGTGGCAACACTAGTGCTTGAATACAGCCTCAGTACCTGAAGGACTTAAAGACAGATCTGCTATCTTTACATAATACAGCTGTATGCAGTACAGACAAATCCCAGTGTTCCCAATGGAACTGATGATATAAAGAGAGAAAAACACCAAACAGCTGGCAAAACCTCCTCAGTGTTCTAATAGGGTCTCCATTCTTTTCAAGGACAGAAGAACTGTTCTGGTTATGGCAGCTGACATGAACAATAAGACTTTTCAAAGCTAGGTTAAGATGTGACTCAGAACAGAAATTGTTGTGGCCAAGCACTCAGATGAGAGGATATTCAGAGAGCTTTGTCTAGCCAAAAAAAAAAAAAAGTACAGTACTCTGTGTCGTCATCTGATAATTCTTTTCATTATATGCACACAAAAGACATTAAAATACACTGATGCTTTCCCACACACCAGCACACAAACAGTTAACATTCTCTCACAAAGCAGTGCAACATCCCTTACATAAAACTCCTTCTCTTTAATAGTCTCTTGGATAATTAAAAAAAAAAAAAAAGGGTACAACCTTTTCGCTCAGTGGAGAGCATCCCTCTGCAACATCAGCTCAGGTACAGGAAGGTCAAATGCCATCTCACAAATTACTTCAGCTGCTGTGAAACCACTGCTTCACCTGACATCAGTAAGGCTTAGAAGACACTTGTCCTGAAGCAAGTACTGCCCTCAAGGACTGTAAAAGGAAACCTAAAAAAGGAAAACAAACTGGTCCTTGGCACCAGCCACTAATTTCACTACCATACTGAGACAATGAAATGATCCGGGATTTCCCCAGAAGGGCTTTAATGCAAGTGAACAAGGAGTTGAAGGTGAATCCTCACTCTGATAAAGAAAAGAAAGGCTGCTTTCCAGGCACCACGTATGCATTAGACTCCCGTAAGGCCACACAGCAGCTAGAGTCCCATTCTGCTTCTTTCCGCATAGACTGAATTCCTTTAGGAAAGACTTGTACTTGGAAGCTCTATTTCCAAGCAGATGAAATTTCCTAACTGACATTTCTGCCCCCTCTTAACTGTACTTGACCAAGTATCAAACCCCTAACTTCTATAGGATTCATTCCTAAAATCTCAAGGAATATTCTTTCTCTTCGTAAGCATCAAAGCTTATAGAACAGTTTGGGCAGAAGAGCTAAGTTTCATATAAAGCCTGGTAAACAATGAAAAATCTATTAATACAGAAATTCAACCCAATTCTCTGTGTTGGCAAACATGATGTTTTTGTTTAGTTTTATTGCAAGCTAATGCTAGAGTCTGTATTGTCCTTATCATGACAGAGTGCAGAGAGTCAGACAGTATGTCTGGTTTTAGATGACTAAATGTATGGGATAATTTTAAGTTGCAAGGTGGAAATACATTGATTTTTAAGGTCTTCTGTAAAAAATTTGGGGACACTGGTATTGCAGACAGCCAGAATACTTACATCCACCTATTAAAAAAACCTGTAATGAATAGGGAAAACCCTGTGCTTAGTTCCACTTAAAAAGGATAATCCAGAACAGAACTGGAAACCATCATTGAATAATCCAAGATTTTTACAGTTACATGAAATCTCTACAAAATCTGTAACAGAAAGAACTAGATGTCCTTTTCAGCCAGGTTTACCGATGCTCAACAATTTAGGAAGGTTAATTTCAGTCCTTGTGGCTATAAAACCTGTCTCAGCAGGAGTGAGTATGAGAAGCAGGAAACAAGTTGTGCCTCAAGATTGGCTGTACCCACTGCAGCAGAAACGTGAAAACTTTGGCTACTTTAAGAACGTTTTCAAGAGAGCACAAATAATAAAAAATATCTTTGAATAATCTTACCAGTTTAAAAACTATTTTAAACTGGTTTAAATGAAATCTACAGAACAGATGCTGTGCTGTGATCAGAGTCACGGTCCTGACACTGGGATTGCATGTAGTTCCTACCAAATCTTAAAATGAGATGTGCATCAAGACCTCAAGATTATTCACGATTGTGAATTCTTTCATTGTCACACCAGTGACACTCACGGTCTGCAGAATGGCAAAGAGCCAATACTTCCGTGAATTTGTACCTCTTGACCCAATATGGTTTGTGCAGGAAGCCCCTCATTTCACTCCAGAAGGATGACATCAGGTAGCAAATAGCGGGAAGGTAGGAGGGCACCGCAAACCTACATTTGTTGGCATTCTTCTGCCAAACAGAAATCATGGTTTGAAGCCCAGGCACTTGGGAAGAATCAGATGGAGTCTATAGAGCAAAAGCAAGCAGACACACAATTCCAGCTGGACAGGTAAGGCTGCTTCCACATGAGATTTTTCAGCTACAAAGCCACTACTTGAGTTCAGGCCTTAAGCCAGATCAGTTCAAGCTCACACAAAGCTCAGCATGGAGACACCAGAAGACTGCAGAGTGTCACCTGAATCTTAAAGCCTAGCCCCTTGCAATTGCGAGCAATGCTGCAATGGATGTTCAGCACAGAGACAGAGAGCACATTTGTATCCTGAGCTCCCAGCCCCAAACTCCCCATTGCACACCGTGATAGACTGAAGGTCAAAAGCCACACTTATGACATGCTGCAGGAAAGAACAGGAGACCTTCAGGGAATGATCAGTACCCACCCTGCTCCAAATCAAACAGAGCTGAGTATGAACCTCCATGTTGAGCAACTACTGAGCTACCTGGCGAAAGGAACTGTGCTGTGTCGTGCATGCAGATAAGGTAGCTCAAGCAGAACCACTGAAGAGGGAATGTGCATTTTGCAGACCTTCACAGAAACACAGCCTGTCTCAGGCTGTAACTGCTCTTTTCCACTCAGTCTTATTGATCTGTTTGTGCTTAGGGGCCAAATCAGAACCGCCAGGACCTTGTGGGCGCCATTAGGACTAGGTAGGACCTCAGTGCTGATTTTCTGGATTCCTGTCAGTGCCTGGCTGACAGCTGGTTTGACATCTTCACAAACCTGTCCCTGACACACAGATGTTCATAGACCATCGTAGAGATCAGGTACCCTGGAATCACCTTTCTTCTGCCTATATCATACCAGTAGGCTGCACTTAGTAACAAGATGGCGACCCTGTGAATAAAGTTAATCTTGTGCCATAACCACTGCTTAAATGTGAAAGCACAACAAATACTCCAAATCCAGCAAGGAATTTTGATTGGATTAGAAACCCTCTGTGCTTCATTATAATCTCCCTGATGAAGGCAAAAAGCAAAACTACAGCTGGAGAACAGAGATTAAAAAACCATTATAAGAGTTTAATTATCTATTATTACTGGATTAGCATTCATTTCTGATCCAGGTGCTCCTTAGATGGTGGTTTATAAGAGCATTGTTTTATTTCACAGTGAAAGACTTCTGGCCCATGAAATGAAAACACAGGCATTTTTAAAAGCCGGATACCCAAAATGAAGAAAGCTTAAAGCAAGACTCCATCTGCCTGTCCCTTTTTTTTTTGCCTAACCCAAGCTTTTAAACTGATGGCTGATTTTAAGCAACCTGGAAGACAGGTAGGATTTTCAATGTGATTAGAAAGTTTTCACAAGTTTTACAGAATCAAGCAACCATTGGAAGGGGGGAAAGAGCCTGTAAATGAGCCCTCAACTTTCCTGAGCAACTAAAAAATTACAACCTGTGCTCCCATTTTACTAGGTGCCAAAGAACCTGCACAAGAGCACACACTCATAAAAATCCACAAATGCAGAGCGACAGAAGAGCTCAGAATTGACCACAAATCACAAATTGTACAAATCTTTTGACACATGGGCACTTGTTTCACTGCTTACACAACTGGGGTAGCCTGTGTGATCCAGACTTCCTCTGCAGTCTCTCAGTTTGCAGATACCATGCTGGGTCTTAGTGCTGTATCACAAGAGAGAGAAGAAATGTCAAAATAACTTTTCACTCAAAGAAATAAATGTAGCATCTGCACCTGAAAAGAGCTACTCTACAGTGATGTGCTGAGAAATGAAAGAATCTGTCTTCAAGGACAGGCCACCAAGGTTGTTTGCAGACCTGCTCATTGGAATGTGCTTCTGCCAGGTTAAGATCTGGATTCACATTCCAGCCTAAACCACAGATTGCATAAGCAACTGAGCAAATCACTGAATTGCTCTTCATCTCAGTTCCTAAAGCTGCATAATGTGGACAACAGATACCTCTTTTCCTTCTCCTTGTCTATCATACCTACGTGGACAAAGCTGTCCCTTGCTGCACTATCAAAGAATGTAATGGAACAGACTCGTAGCTTTCATGTGCTACTGAAATAAACCTCAATAATATGCCACAGTATTTATCTGTATGGGCTCCTGTGCTAGGGGGCTCTACTTCACCTTTCCCTTTAAGAAGGACTAGGTCATGCATGGTCCTTCCCCTAGTGCAAACTAACTCTGATGTATAGCTGTGTCCCTATCATGCCGACACTGAAGGCTGTCATGTCTCTGCAAAGCTATGCAGAAGCTACACAGGCTAGAGAGAAGCATACCCACTCCCGTCTCATCCTCTCCTGGCTCTGCACAACACAGCACACAGGAACCACACAGTACAGCTTGTATAAGTCTATAGGAAGCAAGGAGAAAAGACAGTGTCTCTGCCACCCAGTCTTCTTTGAGGAAGGTCCTGTGTCCCAGACGTTGTTGTTCTCCATACCAGCTAATTAGCGAGGCATCACAGAACACCCAGCACAAAGCACCATAGCAAAACAGATCCCAAGCTGCTTCACATAACATCTGATGGGTGACACTATATTATGCCTTTCTAAAGAATTTTTGCACATTACAAAGCTTGTTTCTCCACCCCTCTCTTGCAGCAAGCAGCTGTGGGACCAAGAGGAAGACTTGGAAGTTTATCTTTATGCAAAACACGTTAGTAACGTGCAAAGCACACTGTTTGTACTTGCAAGTGACATCATGACACTTGGTTCTACCCATTACCACTCACACTGCAGGGGTTGCGACAACCTTTCACAGTGGACATAGCCAGTGCTGATCTGACTATGAACTGATGGTTCTGGTTGACTCCATCCCACTGCAGCACATCTCCTCAGGAGATTGAGCAGGCAAGTGCAAGCAGAAACTGCACATGAACACAGCCCAGGGAGAACTAAACAGCACAAACTACACACACGGCTCAACAAGTACTTAGCCCCTTCCATTACAGGACAGTATGATTTTGGGAAAGAAAAGCTCTCTGTCCCCATTTCCCAAATGAGATTATTTGGCAGCAGTCCTCTTCATTTTGGCTGATGCTGTCAGGCTCTCCTCTTCTCTCTTTCTAAAGCAAATTCACAGTGTAACTCCACTGAAACTAGACATCAGGGTTGTGTGCGCTTTCACATCTTTGTAAGATCCCGTGGCCCACATACTTCCAAACATACCTGGCAGAACTACTTTTAGAACTTTTTTTTTTTTTTAATAAATGGCTGTAGCTGGCCCTCAGGTCACTACTGAAAATTAAGCCCCTACATGCTAGCAACATGAATAAAAAACAGAGATAGTATGTAAAATTTAGTTAAAACTGCAGTTAAACTAAGAACTTTTCTAGAGATTTTCATTCTTCTCCAGTGTAAAGTTTTCAGGGCAGACCATCGTATAAACTGAGCCAAAATTTAGTAGTTTAAAGCAAGCCCACTTTCATTTTTGAGACTCTTCATTTCAGGGTCGGAAAGGAACGCTGCAAGCCACCGCTCTGAACTCCCCGGTATCATAAACCACAACAGTCCCAAAGAATCCTGTATCTTGCAACACTACCGGGGGAATGCTCCCTGAGCAACACCACTTCATTCTCTGCTTGAAGTTGACAGCTAAACCAACAACCAGACATTTTCCCTGGAACTGAGTCAGCTGCAGTACTCTAAATTGAGCTGAGCACACAACACAGTAAAAGGAAAGAACAGTGAAGCAGAAGTGGAACCTGAAACCAGAATTATTGCTAATTCAGGGTCAAATCTACAGTTACTTTAACCCCATGAGGCCAATGGCCTTGTACAGATTTTTATCAGCTGAAGCAACAACTACTATTCTGTCTTGAAATACTTCTTACTAAGTTCCCTATCTATGTCTTACTGCCATTGCCATGCTTATGTGACCAACTAAATCCTCTCAGTCTTTTCTAATACATAAATCACAGACATTATTGGTCCTCTTTTAAATATCAAGTAGTACAAACACAATTCCTCCTTCCCTCAATGTTGACTTGTATCTCAGTTGCCCGAACATAGCTCCCTGCTGTGGCTGTGGTAAAGTCTGTATTGCTACTTCCTAAGACTACTGCCAGAAACACAGTCTCCATGTGCTCCTTAAAAGGATGGCCTAACCCTGGCTAAGACTGTGTTTTTCACCGCCTCCTTTAAACCACCACCCCAGCTGATAACACTTCCCCAAGTGCAAGAGAGGTGCAACATGCTGTATGGGCACACACGCCGCAGGACACACTGGGTCAGGGGAACCTGCCTTCACACTGGTAGAGGTACTGCATTCCTGCTGCACAGCAGGACTGAGGGCAGGCCAGGGCACAGCACGGCTTGGCTGGGGATTGCACAGGCACAGCAGGATTTATACTCAGGTCAAAGTCTTTTCTCATAATCATCCTTTTCTCCCTTGCTGGCTTGTGGCTCAGGGATACCTGAGATTAGAGCTTAGTTCAGCTACTACAAGCACTACAGTAACGTGGGATTTTCAGAGAGTTTGATGGTTGCTTACTGTGCTCACACAGAACAACAGGAAAAAGTTACGTCAGCACTTAAAAATCTCAGCCACAATACCTGAGCTAACCACCTGAACCACTTCCTTTATGTAGGCAAGGTGCTGCACGTTCAAAGTTGTTGGAAATCCAAATAGTTCTCTCACACCACCCGATACCTGAACAAGAACTGGTGTACCATCACCATCCTCAAATCAACTCTTAAGTGGGGATACCATGTGGTGAGTACACAGAGCAATATGTAACAGGACTGCTCGAAGCCATGCCGCCTTGAATCTTAGTGGTATCAGAGGAACCTTCATCAGAGAACTCGATAGTTCTTTCTTTACCTGTGTGCCTCCCTGTTTGCTGCCAGGATACAAAACTGATATATGCCAGGATTTTATAGGGAACAAGAAGTAGAAGACCATTGGCTGCTCAGAATTGCATATACCCCTACTAATTCATGCACCCATTTGGCCTAGGCAATTTTAAATTGTCTTAAGGTAAAGTGAAAGACTGATTAAAATTTACCCAACCAAGGAGGAAGACACCTCCAAGCTAAGGAGGAGGCTATGCTGCCTCAAGTAATACACAGAAATTGCAACTCCTGAGAACTCCCAAAGAATAGTGAGTGACTCAGTTCTGTATCACATAGTGATACTTGAAGCACCTGCAGATAAACTGTCTCAGATACTGGATCCAGTTGAGTGGCATTAGCCTGGAAATATGCCAGCTATTGCAGCTCAACCACTTCTCACACCCAAACCAGTTCATTTATAACAAGCTCGCACATCTCTAAGCAGAGGCTTGTTTCCAGCCTCTCAGCAGACACGTGTCTGCACTCTCTGCTTTTGGGACCTATGGGAAAAGCAGCAAGCTGCCTGTTCCTGCTGCAAGAAAAGGAATTTGCAAAATCACCACAAGGTTTACAATGAGAAGGCCGGGCTTGTTTCTTCGTTGTTTAGTGCATTGATAAGATATAAGAGATATTTTGCAATATTTGTTACTTGGATAACAGCAGCATCAATGCAGCCAATGGCAAACATCATTCCCAGAAGAAATCCATCCCTACATCAGAATCTGTTGTCTAAGAGGACCCACACAGTCCTGCAGGTGTGGTTCTGTGGATGGCAGAGGGGCTGCTGGGCTATCCCCAAAGCTCCCAGCACCCAATCACTCACACGAAAAATCTGGGGGGGGTGAAAACCATAATCTTGTGCTAGAAAGTCATCTATGTGATATGTCACACGAATATCAATGAACAGAGCAAGGTTACCATGGTAAGCAAAACACATGTTAAGCCAGGCCCTGGCACCATGAAAACCACCAGCTCTGATATCAGGCAGACTGCAGAGAGTCTATTCTACAGCTGTTTATGAACTATTTAGCCTCTGAACACACACACACACACACACACTTACCAGGTTATACATTCCACACAAGGCAACAGGACAGAGTAAGGAAGAGACATGTGCTTGCTCTCTCTCAGATACTTGCTCTTACTTACAACCTCAGCAGAGCAAAAGGTATCCTTTACTACTCTTATCTAGCCCAATTAAGATTTCAGTCATCCCCTCTCTAAAGTGGTGACAAAGCCATCATTGCTGTGAAATCCAAGTATCTGGCAAATAAACATCTTTACACTGAATGGCTAAGGTTAGTTGTTATTTGAATCTACATTTGGATTCCCTATAGGTGAATAAACTTCAGAAATTTAAGACCTGGACACCGCCAAGCCACACCAGAACCCTATGCTGGATCCAGGTGTCCTCTCCATAGGATTACTCCAGAGACATTTCTGAGCTACCCTGGTGCAAGAAAAAGAATGTGCCTGACCCTCACATGAAGTATTCTAGCATCTGAATAGTTCACATTGAGATGTCTCGATCAGGAGCCAGCAACTTCAGGGACCCACAGCAAACTCGCTGTGCTTCAGGCAAAACATCCCTTTCCTTGTCAATGCCCAGTTTCTGCCCTTCAACTGTAGTAAAACAGGAACAGTCTAACAAAATTACCTACTTCTTATACAACAGTTTTAACAGTGCTTCTCAAAGCTCTTTGCAAAGGAGGTGTTGCTGCCATCCTCATCTTTTTTACCTCTGCAAAGGTAAGAAAGGGGAGCTGCCCACGGCCACACAGCAGGCAGATGCCAAAGCCAGGATGCATCGTTGTCACAGCCCAACCCTCTTTTCACCTTCCTATGCAGACACCCTGCTGCAGAAAGGTATCACAGCCCATCAAAATACTGGCCTAAAGCCCAGTAGACAGGAACCAGATTTTGGGACCAGACTTTAGTTCCAGGGCTTTTTTTTTTTTTTTTAAAGCTTTTCTGTAATCACAAGCCCTACCTAGTCCACACCTATTTCTGCTCTCAATGTGTAACTCAGTGCTAAAACTGAAGGTTCTTCATCAGACAAAAACTTCCTACACTGCATTTATGGACAAGAGTATAGATCAGGAACCCTATATGAACTGGAGCTCATGAGTGCTCTCATAGAGTGATGTGAGGTCTCAGTCAGGACTTCATCTGTAACAGTCCTAAAAATGGCTTTGCACATATCCTCAAAGCATTCCTAATATGCTCT
This sequence comes from Scolopax mira, assembly GCA_004320125.1. Taxonomy (NCBI): domain Eukaryota; kingdom Metazoa; phylum Chordata; class Aves; order Charadriiformes; family Scolopacidae; genus Scolopax; species Scolopax mira. The sequence goes on along the minus strand of BJBW01000517.1, from coordinate 339,110 downwards.
GACGCGTTCTTGCACCTAACTGTGAGAAGCAGGATTCAATAAACTGTATCAGAACCATGGACTCATTTTGCTTCAGATAGCAGAGAAATCATTATTCTACTGCACTATTTATATAAATAACAAGACTTGACTGAGGCAACTGTCAGAAACAGCACAATAACGGAATCTAATTCCAGGTTACTCCAGTATGCACACCCTGCTATTGAATCAAGAGTGCCTTATTTCAGCTTAGTTTCATTAATTCTGAACCTAATTTTACTTTAAGAATGAGAATGTCCCACAGATGAACTATCCACAACAGACACTGCGATTTGAAGTCATTGCCTCTATCTAAATACTCTTCAAGAGTATATGAGACTTTATTGTAAACACAGATGCTTTATTGTAAACACAGATGCTTTTTCTCACATCACTCCTCTACCTGGAAGTGCTTCCTATACCAAGGCTTGCATCTCTCTTAGACCAATCTGCTTTCCTTCTATTCTGGACAGCATGGAGAGAAACATGCCCCACTACCAGCACTGGGCCAGTACTGACTTCTAGTGCCAAGTATGTCTACACAAGAGATAACGTTCAGCAGAAGCACAAAAGCCACAACAAAGAGTGGGTCAGTGAGAACCTGAGGAAGAGAGAAATACATTTCTCTCCTGTCCCCAGCAGCTGTTTCTGGAGCAGGCTGTCCAGAGAGGTTGTGTAGTGTCCACCTCTGAGACACCGAGAACCCAACTTTGCTCAGAGAAGTGAGCAACCTATTCTGAGTAGGTCTTCAGAGGTCCCTTCCAACTTCAACTGTTGTCTGGTTCTCTGATCCCTCTGCCCAGGCAGTGGTCCCTGACTACATTAGCTACAGAAACATTCACCCTGACTGTAAGTAAACTCTTCCTTCTGCTAATGCTGTTGATGAAAGCTCGTGTCTTCCCTGACCTTGAAGCTGTGTTATCTGCTTTGGCTGCAAGAAGGCGATAATAGCTCCTGACAATGGCAAGAGTCAGCTCTGAGCCGGTGGAACAGGAAATCCCATTTCTCAAGCCCTTCAAAGCCTGCCAGCCTGCCTGGCACAGTTTCTCTCAGCAGCACTCAGTGAGATTACAGCACTAAAAATAACCCACACAATAAGTTGTACATTTAGAAGAAGAAAGGACTTGCCCTCAATGTGGGTTTCCCTTCCACTTGTGGCCTCGAGTATCCCCAGACAGTTGAACTACTAGGGTTTTGTTCTCCAAATTAAACAGGAGCTGCAGCTGTTGAAGTGGTTTTAAATCAAATAAGAAGATTAAAGGGTATAACAAAGAGCTAAGATACTTTTCACTTTTTAAACAACTGTCTCTCTCTCTCTCCTCCCTGTTGTTTTCTATAATACGAAACTCAGAGTGAAATCCACTTCCTCACCAAAACACTCTGCCCTTTTATCATGAGCTCACATGCAATTGCTTGTACACATCTGAAATAAAACAAATGTAAGGGGACCAGTCCTGCAGACTTCCACATGGGAAAACAATCCCCGGGGGGATTCTGCTGCAGTATTTAAGAAAATGCCCAAACCTGTTGGGTTAAATGCACTGTCTGGATCGGTAGGAAAAAAAGTCATGCCTCGTAACGGCAGGCACCAGAACAAGCAGTACTTGGAGGCCAGCCTTGTGCAGGTTTTGCTGTTTTTGCAAACACCAGTTTGCCTATGCCTAGCGTGAACCATTAAAGCTCAGCCATTTGTATCAGATCACTTTCATTAAAGCCAACCTGACTACTGAAGAAACTTTCATTCATCACTTGCCAGGATTGGACAATTTACATTACTGTTCTCAAACACAACTGACTTCTTTCTCAGCCCCCAAACAGACTGTACACTGACACATGGCAAAGAGAATTACCTTCATGACTAGAGGCTCAGCTGCTCATTTGATGCATATGCACAATTTATTGCTTATATAGCACATGTCAGGTACTGGCTCAATTAATAACAGTTCACCTTGAGCACAAATACCATTTTTCATGTATGCATGTATCTAAACAAAAATAATATCCACGTGTGCAGACAAACTAGAGTCTTACACACTTGCCTTTTCTTCAGTTTACATTCAGGTCATATACTGTGCTGTTTTACTCAGAGGAAATCAGATGTATGAATGCTACACACAGTAATTTTTTCACATACTGAGTTCAAGGGGCTGGGCTCTCCAAGAGAATCAGAGGGCTGCAGAGCTCAGAACCACAGCAAATGAAGGACAGGTGTCACAGCTCATGACATCTTAACAGCCATCACCTGATAGGGGGGTTGGATGAGGACAACACCCACCACCTGACAGCAGAGATAATCCAACTACCTCAACCACAGAGGCATACCAAAATCCTCTGTGGCATTTATTGCTTGCCTTTGGATTTAAGCTACAAAATAGGAAGGAAGGGCATTTTGCAGAGAACATTTTAAGTATAAATTCACTCAGAAGCACAGACCCTCCCACCCACTACAGGTGATAATGTAACACCATAAGAGACTCCGTTATAACATGCCCAAAAAAGAAGGCAGAATAAACATGGGTAGGCCCTAAGCATGAGGTCTTTCACTTTGCAATCTCATTGTTTTCCTCTTAAAGGTTCTGGAGACCATAATTAGCAATCTTGGGGGCACTAACTGTGAATGCTACTGGAAACATAATAAGATCATACAAGTTTGTGAACATTTCTGAAAACATAAGAAGAGAGGGAGAAAAAGACATAGAAGAAGCACAAGAAGCACACACCTGCTGCCACGTTGCTCCATCCCTGCACATCCTTTCATTTGCAAAGCTGCAAATGACACACAGCTAGTTCCCAGTTCTGTGTTTCCAGTGTTCAGAGATCAAATCCTGCAGCACTTGCGATTCCCCTCATCTTTTGATATTTGTCAACTTTTCCACTCCCCTCATGCTTCTGCTCCTCCCTCTACTTTGGTTTTAGCCAAACAATAAACCCCCCCAGAGACCTTAAAAACACTGCGGCTTTCTCCTAGATAAGAGTATATTTTATAATAATAACATGCATGATATTGAAACGATTCCTCTCCTGTCCCCCTCTGCCCCTCCAGCACATCTGTGTCCCTCCTGCATCAACAGGGGATGCCCTCTACAGTGCCAGCCTTCACACCTCTACCACTGCATCAGGTGCTAACACCAACCCCCTCAGACACTGCCTGCCTGAACCACAACCTCCCAGGAAACAATCTGCTACAGCTGTGAGTCTTGCACCCTGCTGAGACCTCACTGCTGCAGGAATGTTCTTGGGAGGGATCTCCTCTGTCACTCCTGCCCAGAAAGCTTCAAAGCTTTATCAACATCTGTGTTGCTCCAACACATTGCTCCAGAGGCTGATGCACACATCTGCAGAAGATGCCACAGGCCACAACAAGCCCTATGATGCCCCTGAAAGAGGACAGCTACTGTGATGCTACTAGGAGTACACTAGGAAACACTTTTCCTACCAGCGTACGCTCTTCCTGCACACTATATTTCACAAGACTGCCCAGTGGGAGAGGCTGCCGCCTGCAGGCCCGGGAAACAAAGCCTTTTGGGGAGCAACCCCAGCTGTACCCCATGGAGATACAGGCTACATCCTATCCCCACAACAACGAGGTGGTGGGGTGGCGACGGTGACACACTCTAACAGGGCCCGCAAAAGGACACCACACCGTGACCTCGTGGGCTGGCAGTCGCCGCGGTCCTGCCTGTCGCGGTGCGAGGCTTCAAAGGCGACGCCGACGCCAGGGACAACCCCGCCGCCCTCGCTTCGGACCTGCTTTCCCCGCAGCCGAGAAGGTGCCACGGAACCTTCCAGACAGTGCCTCGCCGCGACGTCCTCGCCGCTCGTTCGCCCACAGCGCTGCCCTGCCCCGGCCCGCCGCCGCCCCCGCTCTCTCCCGCGGTCCTTACCTCCTCCCCTCCGCCGGGACGGCTCTCAGGAGCAGCCTCCGCGCCCGCCGCCCGCCTCCCGCTGCCGCCGGCCACTCGCCAACGGCCGCCGCACGCGCCGGAGGGGGCCTCGCCAACGGCCGCGCTCAACGGCTGCCGCGCGCGCGGAGCGCCCTTTTCCTTCTCCCCGCTCCCCTGCGTGGCGGCCGCCCCTCGACCGCCACCGCAGCGGGGAGACCCGGCCCGTTTCGGGCCAGCCGTGGCGAGGGCTGGGACGCGGTGAGCGGGTCCCAGGGGGCCCACGGGGACAGCACCTGCCACGTTTGCCCCGGACACGCAGGGAAGCGCCCGGGCGTGTCTCGGGGCACGCACCAGCCACCACGGCCGGGCTCACCGGGAAGAAGTTAATTACAAATGCAGCGGAAAGGTGAACACCTAAAAGCTGAAAGAGGCGTGTGACGGGCCAGCTGCCACGCAAACCAACTGGTGTAAAAAACCTCCAAACAACGGCAAAAAAACCCAACACCACCCCAAGCCACCGACATACCTGATAAGCTTTGTCAAATATATGGGACTGAGGGTGTTTCAGGCAGAGAGGGTGGAGACATCCTTCCTATGCTAAATGTGGAAGCAGCGTGAGCAGCTCAGGTTAGAGATGAGAATGATGAGCAGCAGCAGCGTTTTTTGGTGCAGTGGTTTCCATCCAGCTCAGACCTAGGGGGGGGTGTGATTGCTCTGTAATTTGGATTAATCTTTCTCAGCAATGATACTGTGGGAAAACAGGCCTCTAGGGCTGAGCTGCCCTCACCTGTACCTGGCGTGTCTGTGCTGCGAGGGTGGAGAATGCCGGCTGCAGCGCCACAGACCCCGGTGCTGCCAGGAGACGATGGTCATTCCGTGGCTGAGAGAGGATGCTGCCGTACGTGCCCGCCATCTTCAGCTCCTTTGGTGTGGAAAGCTGTGATAACGGGACTTACTGGGTCTGGCGCCAGCAAGAAGGTCGTTGTCATGGACATAAACAGGACACTAAACAGCTAGTATCTTTACTGAATGAATTTATTGGTTTTTGAACTAAAGTTGCTCACAGTTATTTAACAAGGGATACATCAGATTTTTTTGTCCATTTTAAACCATTAAATAATGTCAGTTTGTGTCTGTATATGTGTGTGTGCGCGCGTGTGTGTCTTCAAAGTACAAAATAGGAAGGATAACAAGAGGTATTGCTTTCATTTATTCTTATATCTTGTGTAGGTAATCCCCTTCCTGCTTGTACCACATGGGTTTTGCTGATATAGGTATTTTTAAGTATTATTATTATTTTGTATTGAAATCCCAGCCTTTTGTAGAGGTACAATGTAACAGAAGCATCAAAATCTATACACAAGGGAAGAGAAAAGAGGGAAAAGAAGGACGGGGGTGATGGGAGGGGAGCTCAGAGGAGAAGTAGAGAGAGGGCGGAGGCAGGAAAGACAACGAAAGCAAAAGAGACTAATTTACAGCAATGTCATGCAATTAAAACTGCCCCACTCTCCTGCACCCTTGCCTCCCCCCCTCCCCAGCCATCACTCCCTGGTGTCTGACATGCACACAGCAATACGAGAGAGAAAAGTTTAAGAATAGGGAAAATAAATAAATAAATAAAACAACAAAAAATAAAATTAATCCCTCCCATTTGGGGGAATGGGGAAACGGGGCAAAAGTCAAAGGTCTTTGCCCCAGTTGTGTCTTTAAAAATCCTTTTTAATCTTCAAACCTATGTACAAGTAAAACTGGTCCAAGAAGGGGAAAAATGATTAAAAAAAACAACAACGACAACAACAACAAAAAAGAACTCATCCAACATTATCATTAAAAAAAATAATCTTGCGATACAACATACACCCATAGGAACCCAACGAGCAGCAATCGAAGGTCATAAAAGAGCTGAACACTAATGCTAAGCCTACATTCTTAAAATCTCAGTCAAGAAGTACTTCTCACTGTGTTTTGTCTTCCACGCGTTCTCTTTTTTTGTTTGTTTAACCTTTGAGCTTGGGCCAGAATAAGTTACACTTGGTCACGTAACTCTTGAGGAGGAGGAAAAAAGGCAGTGATTCTTTCTCAAAGTCACAAGCTGAACACTTACGGGGTTTCTGTGTCTTTTTTCCCCCTCCTCCCCAAAATAAATAAGAATCAATGTTGCCTCTACACATTTATTAAACAGAAGATATATCTAACAGCTTATTTTTTTAAATATATATATATGTATATATAAATAACCGAGACCTAATAACTGAAACACAACAAAGAAAAAAAAAAGTCCCCGTCCACCCAATCCCACCCTCCTCCCCTTCAAAAAAAACAAACCAAAACAAAAACTTTATAAAAATATCTTGCAGTAATTTTTAAAGTTTACAGTAGCTTCGTGATTAAGTCTCCCATTGCCCTGACTCCACCTTGTCTTGCTCTGATGAACTAAGTGCCAGTAATTTGCACACACACACACACAGGAAATAAAACCCAAGATAAGTCTCTTTTCTTCTTCCTCTTCATCTTCTTGGTTTTTTTTCTTTTCTTTTTTAGCTTTTTTTTTTTTTTTTAAGAAAAAAAATCACCCAAGCCAACAAATGAGACTGGTAACTTAAAGAAATAATAATACTGATATCAATGCAGCACTAGCAACACAACAATTGCCTCTAAATGCAGGGTGTGGTGGAGGATCCAGCTGGTCGAAGAAGGTCCCAGCGCGGTGGCACAGTGGCAGGGAGTTGATAGGTGGGGAGGAAGGTGTCGAAGGAGGAGCAGCAGTAGCAGCAGCGGCAACTGTGCCCGGTGGCGGGAGAGACAGTCCTTGGCAGAGTCTTGTCCCTCTTCTTTGCTACCAGAAGTTGCCTTTTCCCTAAGTTTTAATGTTTTGTCTGTATGTGTTTATTCATTGAACCCCCTCTCCCTCCTACGTTTACTCCTTTCCCCTTCCAGCAGGTCAAAAAGCAAAATGATACAGTACAAAAAAACCAACTGTTTTGTATATATATGTATGTATGTATGTATATTTATATATAAATATACACACGTATATACATGTATATATAAAAAAAGGGGGCAAAAGAAAAGGAAAAGGTGGTGGGGAGAAAAAGAAGGTTAAGAAAATCCCGTGATGAAGCTCCCCAGTATTGTCTTGGTTCAACGCTTAGTTTTGAGTTGCTCCTGGCTGGTTTCTGATGAGAACGTGCTCTGGATTCATGGAACACTGCGGTCCCGCTACGCCCATCTCCTTCCCCGCACCCTCCCCCTCTGGGCTGAGGTCACCTGCGCGGACAGAAGTTGCCAAAGGTAAAGGTTTCACTCCCAACAATTTGCAACCTCCTTTCAGCCCAGACTCTGCAATCCCGTAACTGAGCAGATCTCTCTTACGGAGCACCAAAAAAGAAAAAGAGAGGGGGGGGTGGAAAAAACCCAAAACCAAAACGGCGTGCACTGGGGAGGTGTTTGGGGAGAAGTGGGGGAGAAACCCACTTCCTGAAGGGAGAGGGGAGGCTGGGAACCTCAAACAGGACTGGTCCTTGGACAGTCTACATCGGTTGCCTTCCGTCAACAAGTGTCCGCAGAGCACAGAAGGTGAAGCCGTGGCTGACATGTTAACTTTTCGGGATAATTCCTGGTAGCAGAGCGGAAACAAGTGGTGTCGTCAGAAACACAGAGAGAGCATGAACAGAACAAGAAACAAAACAAAAGAAAACAAAAAAATAATAATAATAAAAAACCCAAAAAATCAGGAAGGAGAAAAAAAAAGCAAAACATTCAAAAAAAGGGAGGAAAAAAAAAACCAATCGAAAAAACCACAACCCAAGATCTGGTGAACTGGGTTTGTCATCTGTGCTACCTTTTCTTTTCTTTCTTTTCTTTTCATTCTTTCATTCGTTTGTTTTTGTGTTTGTTTCTGAGATATATATTATATATCATATATAAATATATATATGTATATATATACAGTCATTCCTTCATACAAAATTTGTCTATAGACAGTTTTGTACTGTTGTGGCAAGGTATATACATCCTTCTAGTTTAGAGGCTAGCTTGCTAAGGAATATTCTTTCATTCTTTCTTGCTTTTTTTTTGTTTTTGTTTTGTTTTTGTTTTTTTTTAAGTTATTTAATTTTTTATGTGTTTATTTAAGGTTGGTCTTGTAGGCCGACTGATGAGACCATCTTTGCCTTGTCTTTGCCAGCAGGGTACTTATTGTCTCCTCTAGACCCATAGTCATTAGAACCGGAATCGCTCCGCTTGCTGTTTGCGCTATGCTTGGTTGGCGTGCCGGGGGGATGGCTCACCTGCCCGTTCTTCTCGTCTGAAAAAAGTTGTTTAATTACGTCAAAGAAGTTACTCAATGGGCTGCCTGGGTACACAAAACAGAGGAGACAAAAAAAGAAAGAAAGAAAGAAAGGAAGGAAGAAAAAAAAAAAACAAGAGGGAAAGAGAGAGAAAAAGAGGAGAGAAAGAGAGAGAACAAACAAACAAATGAACAATGGGGTTTTTAACGAGAAGAACATGATGAGGAGATCCAGAGCCACGTGCGTGGGGGTGTGTGGGGGATGAAGACAATGAGCAGGAAGAGGAAGAGTGTTTAGGATGGGACACCTACAGAAATAAAGAGGCTGGAAGCATAAAGCACCTAGGGGAAGGTCTTCCTTTTCTCCTGAGTGGGGGAGCAGTGCTGTCTCACCTAGCAGGAGTAGTACACGGTACCGTGTGGCTGAAATAGGTCTTGAGTGTGACTTGGAGTCACTTGGCCTCTCCACACTGAAACATCCGTGAATGTAATGCTGGAAACAGGCACATCCCACCTTACTGCTGCTCTTACAGACACGGAATATTTGGATGTGGTCGCCAACTGATGCTTTGCTTTGCAGCCTTGCTGAGCTCTCTGGCTACACCAGGCATTAGGCTTTCTTTGCTTGCATTTTATTTCTTTTTGAGTATCTCCTTGCTCACCTTTCAGACACTAAGCCTTGAAGAACCTGAGTGCAAGAGAAACAGCATTGAAAAATGAGCTACGGATGACATGAGTGTTGTCATCTGCATGTGTGGTTTGTGGCTTGTACTTGAAAGCTTCTAAGCACCTCCAGATCCTTCTTACAACAGGTGCTTGGAAATGAAGATGCAGAACGTGTTGTGGAAGCAGGCTGTTAAGCATCTAACTATTGCTGGGGCCTACCAGCAACCCTACTTCCCTGTTGTCCTGAATTTGTATTCTCTCTCCAATACAGCCTCCATGACACTACATTCCCTCCAGCGGAGTTAGGAGCCAGGGGGGGTGTAGGGTTGCATGCTATTAGAATAGGTATCTCATTAAACCAACCACTGGAGCAGGTTTCAGTATGAACATGGGCTGGGCACTGTGCATGTGAACACAACCTTCCATGCCATTTGGACCTTCAGGCAGCAGGGCTGTATGCTGTTAATCTAGTCCAAGGTCAGAGGATGTGTGGAAAGCCAGACCTGAGGATCTGGGGTGTTACCGAGGGAAAGGGACCAGCTGGTACTGAAAAGGTAGCCTTTTTGGGCAGTTATAGTCCCTTTTAGTTTTCTTGAATTGGGGGATTAATCTTAATTAGACATAGGACGGGTCACACTAAATTCTCTGAACATGGTTATTGATGGTGTTTTTTATCGAATGTACACCATGGAGGTGATGCCTGTTCATGATCATTAAAACCCCATGATGCTTTTCTCGATATCGGGCTGTTGGCTCCATTGTTCTAACAAATTCAAATAATTTTTATCCCACAAAGTAATTTCATTCTTCAGCACCCAGAAGGAAATGGGCTCCTTGTATTTGCCTTCTGAAGCTGTGATACACTGTGAAGAGTAGAACTTTCCATCCTTGAGATGGGAACTTTCAGTCAGGAGCAAAGGGGTTTCTTCATAGCAGAGACTGCCATTTATCCACAGCTGGGGGACACTGGTGGCTTGGTAATATTGTATTTCCCTTCAATTTCATTACAAAAGTAAGCAAAGCAGTTACTACAGCAGGCAAGTACCTTCTGTGCTGAAGAGCTTGTTATAAGAGTGCTTTCTTATTCTCTAATGAAAGAAGCTAGATAGACGTCGACTGCTCTTTATACAAAGAAAGAGGAAATATATAGTATTTGTGCCTTGCAAAGCTGAATGTGTTACACTTTTTTCCTGCCCCCTGCTAACCATGCTGCTTTCCTCTGCACGTTAACAGGCATTGAGAAACATCACATGGCTGGCATATACAGTAAAGGATCTCGATCTTATTAATCTAATTCATTCCTTGTCTTCCTCTACTTGCCTCTGTGTGGTCAACTTACTGCTGGCCCTGGTTCTGTCTGTGCATTTAGTTACACCAATGCCACAAGCCAATGGCTGCCAGTTTCTGGAAAGGCATCATTTGCCTGACTGAAACCTTAGAGATGGGTCCAAACTAACAGCCAGGTAAAGCACGTATCTCAATTTCGGGCTAAGAAGAGAAGAGCTATCAAACTCTCAGTTGATTTGGGGTCAAACCTCCGTGAGCTCCATCTGCTTCCTTCCACAAGCATCCAAGTGCTTTGGAAAGGGAATATTTGTTCCACATCTATGACTTCTCTTTCAGAGATTTACCTAAGCCTCCCTAAAACTGTTTTAGGTTTGTGGAATCATGCTCTGCTCAGACTTGTTTCTATGTGCTCAGACTCAGTCCTTCTTTTAGGTAGATACTCTTTTTCAATGAAAAGAAAGAAAAACGGAAAGCAAACACTCAGCCTTGAATGCAGGAATGTGGGCAGATCTGTTTTTTATGTGGCTTTGGACCCCTCATCTTCATAAGCAAATGGAGTCAGCAGAGAGAATGAAAAAGAGCACTGAAAAAAATGCTGGAGAGGGAAAGACTGCTAGGTTGGGAAAAAAGGGGAGGGAAATATCTCTAGTTATTCAGCTGAGCAGTTTATTCAACAAGCTTAGAGGGAAAGAAGAGGGCAGAGTAAGCAGGGCTCTGCAGGAATCAAGGAAGTTTTTTGTTTTCATATAGACAGGAACAGTAGACAAAAGTACAACATGCAAGAATGGAGCAATAAAACTTTTTTAAATTTATATAACTTGTATTTGCTGAGTCCTGATACAGGATTTTTAATCATCCTATTAAAATATGCAGCCCTTCTTTCATCCACCCTTTCTTCTCCCCATGCCTATCGGCTTTAAAGTGCCTAGAGATTTATTGCAGCAAAAGTATTTAACATTCTGCTTTTCTTTGCCTGTATTACTACTGGATTCCTTACAATCAGCATTTTCAGGTGAAATCTTAATGGGAGGTAAGAAATCTTTAGGGATGTTTAAAGAGCACTACTGAAAAATAAAATAGGCCATTTTACTAACCCCTTCCTTCCTTTGCCTTTTGTAGTACCTTGATTTGTAATTAAATACTAAGTAATAATGCTCTCCTACCCTGCAGTCAAGAAAGAGCTGATCCTACACCAAACTGTACAGGTAATCACTGCATTGATATGGTCTATGTGATAGCTTGTTAGCCCACTCTTGGGCTGGTCTAGATGGGCTCTGGATAGACACATTTTCCTCCGGAGATATGTAAACATGGACCAGCTATGCTGGAAGCATGAAAATGGTGCATGGTGTTGCTCCTCTTAGTTCTCGTGCCCTTTGGGGTTTATATGTCCAGTAAAACAAGACTTGAAAATGCAGGTGATGGATTAGAATAGCTTTTTTAGCAATGTTCCACTCCTAGCATTCAGTGCAAGATGTGATTGGGCTGCCTCTCTTATTCCAGAAAGTGAGATGACATCCCATTTCCTCTGGACAGGGATGGAGGTTTGGCTCACTGATTCTTCAAAATTTTCCTGGTGTTTCATGCATCTGTAACTAAGGTCTTCTTTCCCCTTAAGAGCAAATGTTCATCAATACAGAGCAAAGAAGGCACGAAGGATAGCAAGGGTGAGAAACCATGAGAAGGATCAGAGGCAGGAGGGGAGGTTCAGAGTGTTAGGTTTACATCTATTATTAGGAGGAGATGGATATGTGCACTTTTGAGTTAGACCAAGGAGCTGTAAGCTGCACGATGGGGAAGGGGAATGGGTTTGAAAACAAGCACTGAAGCTTATGGAAGGGTAATGTATTGAAGCGATGCTAGAGAAATATATATATGGAGAAGGTACTGGTTTGTAGCACCTGTGTGCAGCATTGTCTCGGCCAAATATCATGAAAAAAGTCAAATCTGAATACAACAGGCAATAAAAGGAAGAAATGGGGCTGAAGACAGACAGAAAAATGTAAAAGGAAGCTGGGCAGGTGGCCTGTATCAACACTCATAGTTGACAGCATTTCATCTGTTGTTCTTAGGAAGTCAGTCTGCCATTGACCTAGCCCCCAGTGGTGTCACAAGTTTGAGAAGCAAAGTGGAAGTAGAGCACTCAGGTAAGAGAGGAAAGAGAAAATAAGGTGATTCACTCTAGGCACCAGAAGTGACACCAGGAAAGGATGCACCTTGCAAAGACCCTGCTGTGACTTTCCAAAAATTCTGCCCTGAGCTTGCCCTGACCCTCAGAGTCCTCCATGGAAAATAACAGGAGGTGGTGAACAAGTAGCTTCAGGACAAGTCTGGAGGCTTCAGTCACTGATTAGAGCATGCTGTTTTGTAATATTTTAAGATAGTTAGATGAAACTTGGTCCTCTTTTCGTTGAAGCAAATAGCAACATTCCCATAGTCTTATTGGAAGCTAAACCTGAGGCACTTCCTTCTCCTGTGAAACCATTTCTCTGGAGTCTATGTATTTTTAATGCACTAATCCTTGAGGTGCTGAACATAAAGTTGCACAAAACAAATATGCCATCTGTGGGATTATCATCTGCCTTTCCTTTCTGTATAGTCTGAGAAAATTTGGGTTTCTGCATTTATAGCTTAGCCTTTGGGAGAAACTGAATGGGAAAAGCTAGGTCTCCACTGGAAACAGAGACACACTATGTCAAGCAGACTTCCCATATTCCTTCCTTTGTTGCTTTCACATTCTTTCTGACTGTTTTCTGCCTGCCTCTGCTACTGAGGTTTTCTTCCTATAGTCATTCTTTTCTCGTTTCACTTTCTTGTCACTTTCTTGTCATTTTCACCCCTAGCTTGCTCTGTATTTTGATAGGCAGCCATGGTTTCAGTGAATCATGTAACAAAAACGCAAGCCCTTTCACATAAAGCATTGAAACACTCTCTTGTTGGGTGATAATCCTTTCCCTTTCAAACCCATTTTGCTACTTTGACAGAGTTCTAGTCCTCTTTGTTAAGACGAGAAATTTTTGCCTGTTTGCTTCGTTTCTGTTGGCAGAGTTCCTTCTGCCTTCAAAACCAGAAGACTTAAAATACAGAACCCACTTCAAGAGTATACACCATAAAAGGGATGACAGAAAGAGAAAAGTGGCCTATTTCTCTTTGTTTAGTTGTATTATCATGTAGGGGTATTCCTCCAGACTAAAGATCCCCTACCCTAGGCATTGTACAAATACAAATCACAGGGATGCCTCAGCAAGCTCACCAACTACTGAAGAAGGCTACAGAAAGAATTTTTTTCTCCTTTAATGGTTGGACGTATGAAGCTTCTCTCTAGACTGGACAAGAGCAAGAGAAAGGCCATTGCAATGTCTTGTTGGAGGCCATCACACAGAACTCCCTCCTAGTCTATGAACCCATCCCTAGGCCACTTGAAGTGAGCTGAAGAAACTGCAGAAATCCCAAGAGGGGACTTGTCTAAAAATACAGGAAGTCAGGAAACCATTTCAAGAGACATGGATGTGTTTTTTACTGGATTTATAAATTGTCACAACAAGTTGACCAGAACAAGTTTTCCTATTTTTTTTTCCTCAGTTAGTTACCTAATAGGGCAGCTGTTTTGATTTAATTTCAATTTAGGACCAGAAAATGGAGACAGACAATCCACAGAACAACTCCAGTTTCTCAGGAGGACACCTAAATTGCAACTGGGAAAGGTGACTTCCAAAGGTAATACAGAGTACTTAGACTCTGCTGGTAAAAAAGCCAAGTGAAAACGATGTTTGGAGAAACAGATTGCTGGTAGGAACTACTCAGATTATCATACACTGTTAGGACAGGCCCGTGCTACCAGCAGAAGGTGGGAACTTCCAGTCACTACTTAGCTGGGCAGATCTGAACAACAAACCTGACATTTCAATGCTCTATAACCCGTCCTTATTCTTGCTCCCCTAAAATATCCCATCTCCTCTGTGGGAGGGTGGCATAATATTTGTGACTAGCTGGACGACCATTCTGCCTCTATCTTATTTTTCACATTTTCTTTCTCTCTCTCGTGCACATACAGAGAACCTGAGATTTAGTTCAGCCTCTCCTGTCCCAGGCAATAGAAGTGAGACAGGTAGTTCCTGTGTAACGAGTTAAGAGAATGGTGAACACAGGCAAATACATGAGGCATATTTCCTTGCTGCTACCTTCTGCAGAGTGAAGACACGAGTAATTAATCAGAAAACAAATGTGTCCATTACTGATGAATAGCTCTGGCCAATCCAGTACCACCAGATAACATTCAAAAAAGGAGACATGATGACGAAGAGGAGGGAATCATGCATTTGTTTGGACAGCTGGTGGCACTGAAAGAGCAGGCAAAGATAGGGGTGGGATGAAGAGATACCAGATTCTGTTGTGGAATTATGTTGTTCTGGCAAATTGGCTGGTAAAGGACTCAGCCCGAGAATTCTTTGTATCTGCCTGTCCTTTTACAAAGATCTGTCTGCACAAGTGGGGAAGCTGACAACCTATACTTGTAGAGCCACAGCAGATGATAGTATCACTGTTACCCCTTCTCCTAGAGACTTCTGCTGTTTCATTTCAATTTTTCATCTATAAAAATGTCAGAAATGTATTGGCACTTAATAATAAGATTTTGTCCTTTCCCGCCAGATGGATAGTCAAGTATGATCTTATGGGTTTTAAGTTCTCTGACCTGTTACTAAAAGCAAAATGACCTGTGTATGCTGGTGAAATGTTGCCTCCTTATTTCCTCTGAATCAATCCCTTCAAAATACGATTTAATATTCCATCTCAAATTTAGCTTAGTACAGCAAGCAAATGTTCACATGGAGTATCCTGAAGCACTGCCTGCCATAAAGTACTGTGACCTTAATTAATGAAGAGATATCTCCGTTTTCTGCATTAGATATTATTATAGAGAAAGAAGAAAAGATCTTGTATTATACAGTAAAAATCTAGCCATAGCTGTCAAAACAGGATCTGACCAAATGTGTACCAAATAATTCAATATATCTGGATTCATCTTTAGTGCCAAGTTGCCATTTTTATTGCTACCTTCTTCTACAATGTAAAAACATGAGTCATGAATTTGAAAACAAATGTGTCCTCAGCACAACACTAGAATGAAGAGATATGACTACAGGATGGGAGGTGTCAGCTATCCATTTGGACAGCAAAGGATAGTAGTATAATGGGACAGGATAACTGGGAAACCCGGCTTGAACTCTTTGGAAAATCTGACTTATCTTACTTATCATGATCCACTCATTATGAATGAATATGTGATCTTTCAGGTGGGTCTTCGTCCTTTTCTCTCTTTAATTTAGGTCACAATTTAGACAGAAGAATCAGCCATGCTCAGAAAGACTAGCATCTGGCACATTTTTCAGAAATGCTAATAAAATACCATGTTGTTCTGACTACCTCAGTGTAACACTGGTGAGAAGAGACTTTCAGCTGGGAGGGCAGCATAGATTTTTTTCTCCATGTTTCAGCATCAGTGCCATCAGTTACGATTTTATGAATGCAAATCACCAACCTCCTCTTCCATCAAATAGCTACTTTGTGATTAGGAGGATTACTCTAATTATTGCCAATATGGATCAGGATCACTTCCAAGAGCACCAAATAAAGATATCTGCTGCTGGTGCTAGTAACACAAGCACTCTTTAAATTAGCACTCAAAAACCTACATGCTGCAACTGCAACCCAGATGTGACGTAACTAGCTTTAAACTACAAAATGTCTCCCAGTTTCTCAAGTTGCTTGGGATCTTGGGATTCTATCTACATGGGCTTGCATCTGAATGAATCCAACTGTCATTGCAAGGAGCTAAGAAGAGAAGCCTTTACTGCACTGTGATTGCTCTGTGTGCACAGAGGATGATTGGCCATGGGGGACAAGGTCAGATGGCTCTGAATAGAAATCTACATCAAATCCTAAACACCGGAAGCAAGAGATTTCAGTGAGATATGTTGGAAAGATATGAAAGGCAAGTGGATTTGCTGTGCTTCTGCTTTGATCAGATCATTTTGGTGACAGCCACTGGTACACACAAAGATCCAGAAAGTTGTTTTTTTTTTTTTAAACTCCGGTGCCAAGAATCAAGGTTTCAAATTATAAGCAGCAATACGAGATGTTTAAGAATAAAAAGGAGGTCTTCGGGCCAGCCTGTTGTCACAGGCTTATGGTCTAAGACTTTACAGGAACATATGTTTGTGCAGTGCCTGACACAATAGCATGATTTGACTGAAGCTGCACTAGTCATACAAACTAATCTCCTCCTGTTATCTTCACCCACATCTATGGAAGTGCCACTGAGGTAACTGAAGACTTTCCTGAGAGTCACAAGGGATGGAAAGCAGCAAACAAAGATCACCTTACTTGGAAATAAAATTCAGCCCCAGCTAATTATTGTGTGGAAACTGGAAAATTTACAGGCTCCTTGGTAAATGTTTCTCAGAAAGTGAAGTCAAGAATAAGGCAGGCTTTTCAGAGTTTTTTGCCAGCAACCATCACCTTGGCAAAATATACTTACTAAGGACTCCAAAAAAAAGGGGATGGCTAGGGAGCTATCAAAGGCTATTCACCAGCTTCACTACTAAGTCAACCACCCAAAGAAATCCTCAGCTCAATATTTAAAGGACTTAAAGTCATTAAAGTCTGTAAAGACAGACTCTTTTCTGAACAGGACTACTGAAATAGCACTGTGGGCTTCCATGCGGTGTGTATCAATGGCTCCAGATCTAATGTGCTCCATCTACAATGATACTTGCTTTCTAATTCCCAGCTTTTTGCTTGAAGCTGTAGGGCTCTTCAGTTTGTGTATTTTTTTTTAATGTAGAAGCTCTACAGAATCTATCAGAATCTTACTGTCAATTATGCAACCTATTCTTCAGTGACATAGACATAAATACCAGATTAGATGGTAGTAAACAGTTCTTTCATTCCTGTCTCAAAAGAAACAGAATCCATCCCATTCTTTTAAAGCTGTGTTGATTTTATAAGGCTTAACAGTAGTACACAGAGTCATAAAGCTTATTTGTCACTAAACTGATTTGGTTCTATATACACAAGGAATAGATCAGCTAATTCGGAAGGAATAGATCACTCCTATAGGCAGTTTTCAGGTTACAGCTGCATTTTAAAAGTAAAGGTTTTAAATTTTACAAGGTGATTTTAATCCTATGAACAGATACCAAAGACTTGATGGAAACAAGTTTAGTCTTTCTGATAATAGAAATGTCCAATAGAAATGTCCATATCATGCTGATATGAGTGTAAACAAAATATTTCATCCCAATGTGTATTTCAGTTTTATTATGAGCCATATTATTTTCTTCTATTGTGAAATATTAAGAGTTGGCAGCAGTTTTCTAGTGTGCACACGTGGGGTTGATAGAGCAGCTGTTAAGTCATTTGGATATTGGCAGCTCCTATGACATACCTCTGCTGTTCAACATTAACTTGTTTTTCAATGCTAGTGGCTATATGCAAAATCACTTCTCAGATTGATGACCAGCTGAAGATGAGATAACATTTAAAGAACTAAATAAATTTGCCTTGCTGTTAATGACAACATTCAATGGCTTCTAGTGGGTGAAAGATATTCTTTATTCTCACCAGAGCTTTCACATGGCTGAGCCAGGCATAAAGCATCCAATTGCACCATTGTTAACCTTTTGGCAAAAATTCCCCCTGTGCTCACTCTCAGAATATGGAACTATGATGAGGTCACAAAACTACATACATAGTATAGTTTTTCTTACACTATTTGTAGTTACTAGATAAACATTAACGTCAGACGTTAACGTGTTAACGTCAGAGAGTTCCCTGTCCTCGAGAGGACAATTTGCCAATAAGAGGCTCAATGCTGGCATCATGCTGGCTAAATGCTGGGTGAGTTCTCCTGTACATGAGATGGCTCTTCATTCCTATAGGAGGGTGGAATTCAGCTTGGTATAGTCACCACTGCTTATGTTATGTGTGAGCACACCAATAACAATATGATTTAAAGGAACCCCTTTAGACCCCTATAATCCATACTTTATCTTCTCTGGATATATATATGTGCTTTGTCTGTGCTGTAGCTGATAGAAAATAGTATCTCTCCTGGCATTCACCTTGTCCTCTTTGTCCTGTGGTGACAGGATTGATGCTGACACTGTGACAGCTGGAGGGCCTGCCTGAACTGGGAGTGAGCTCTCTATCTAGAGAATGCAGAGTACTGTCTGGTTATCTGTATAGCTCAGTTAACTTGCAAGCAAACGATAGAATCAGCATTTCAGTATTTTTGTATGATGTGAATGCCAGATCCAGGCAAGAAACAAAGGCTTGAGGGAGAAGAGGGATTTGCTGTCTGATGACTTCAACAAGAAGCTGGAGGTCTGCCTGCAACTTAAATGAGTCTTCATGAGGAGATGAGAAATGGTATAACCCAGAAAACTCAAACAAGAAATCAAACAAGCTCTTTTCAGAGTAAAGGAAAAAGTCCCAGCAGCAAAGCTGCAACTTAAGGGAAAGAGATCATCAAAATACAGGAAATGGGCCAAATCCTGCCTCAGTCACACCCACATAAACCTAGCATTATCTCCACAATGACAAATTTCCTTTGTTGTTACAGACTCCAGAACTCCAGAACAATTTTCCTCTGTTTATGAAGAGATGACACCGAAGTTGCAGGTCTAGCTGGCGAGGGGTACCAGCTCAGTGGTCACTTCCTCAACAGCTTGTGTTCTCAGAGAATTCACAGAGATACCTGAATTTAACTTAGATACCAGAATGGAAATCTAAAGAGAACAGTCCTCTTGTACAGAACCTCTCTGCACAAGATATAAGAAAGAAGACAAAAACCTCTCATAGTATTTGGGTATTTCCACTATTGTATTTGGAGAAGTCACGAGGGGCACAGGTAATGAGAGAAAGAATATAGTCCCTGAGTGCATAGAGGGGAGGGAAGACAAGGAATAAGTTAACCTAAATTCATGGAACCCCAAGCAAGCTGAGTTGCAAGTTTTGCAGGGAACACTTTTTTTTTTCTTCCTCATTCCTAGCAAAATTCTGAATCTCCGTAAGTTCACTGTTCCTCCAGCTAGAGACACATCCTTCCCCAAGACCAGACTGGAACTATGACAATTTATGCTACGTGTCTGACAGGCAATAAGTGGTGTGTCTTATGGAAGATTTAAAAGGGTCTTACCCCAAGGATATCTGGGAAAGAAGGGAGTGGATGCAAAAGGGAATTCAATAACATAGCAATCCTGTCTCAATAAATAGCAAGAAACCGAGGGAGACAGCAGCTAGCAGGGCATCATTCAGCTTCACTGCAGAAAAAGGACTGAAGAATCATGAATCAAAGGCAGCAAGTAAACAAAAGAGGGGAAAAAACCAGGAAAGAAAAAGAAAATCACTGGCCTGGGTTACAGTGAGGGAGGGAATCTCAAGTGCAACACCACACACTTGTGCTATGAAGGGGGAAGCCGTGGTGGGGCCTGTGCATCTGTGCATGGATGGGGAGGAGCAAATTAAGGGGTATGTGCTTGTGTCCACCAGGTAAGTGAAAAACATAGTGGGCTGTTATGGGGTGGGTAGCCTTGAAAAGAGCATAGGAGAGCAGGGATAGGGAAGGGGAAGAGGTGGAAGGGATAAACGGCGCATTATTATGTTGCTCAGCGGGGGCAGGGGAAGGAGAAAAGGCAGAAGGGAAGGAAGTTCTTACCACATTTGGAAAGTCTGCCAGTCATCAACTCCATACAGTTAGTGGTGTCTGGATCATAGAACGGAAAGAGGAGGGAGGGAGGGAAAAACATAAAAAAAAGGTTTCCATACCTCTGTGCATAAAGTAGTAACTTAGCACATTATTACCTGAAGCAGGAAACATATACACATCTTGGTCTTTACGCAACCCAGGCCAAATTTTGCCACCCACTGCATGCCAGTGCAAACCTGGCCCTGTGACTGAGAGAGGATGCTGATTCGGGCCTGCTGCTTCCACGCACCTCTTAATCATAGGTACACATATTTATGAGATGTGGGAAATATTCTGCCACCAAAAATTAGCAAACTAAAAGCCTTGAATACAGGTTTCACCTAGCCAGCTTTGCAAGTTAGCCTGCAACAGCCAGGAAATGCCCATCCAGCTGATCCATATACTTCAAAAACCTGGAGAGAGGGAGGAAATGCAGTGCTGTGCTATTGGACATGGAATGAGAAGGCTACTTACACAGATCAAAAACAGATCTCAAAGGATAATGACCAAGTCCTCAGCATAACTCTGCCTTTCTCATTCACGTGTAATCTCTCACTCCTCTTGCTTTCAATATCACTATTTGTAGGCAACAGAATTACAGGGTGGCAGAATCTGGCCCTAAGACATTACTGTCCACTTTGTGTATAGCTCCTATTGCTACAGCCCTTGAGTGCTTCACACTCGGGTCAGATATGAGGAAGGAGCTTTACATGTCAGCTTTAAAGCAGAAAGGACCAGCCCTGATGGACACTTCCATGTGGAACCTGCTGGCAAGCCAGATCTGCTGCTGCCATCCAGGATTTCCTTGCATGTAGGATCTAAAGCCATGAATGAGTGCTGGGCAATGTGGAGCACTCACTCGCTGCTGAGCAAGTGGCAAACAGTTACAGCACTCAGTTCAGTCTCAGATCTCCTCTTTCTTGCCCTCTTGATGAATGCTTGGGTATTCAAGAAATAGGCTTGGAAACATACACACACATGCTGAAAATCCCTAACTGCTAGGAAGCTCTAACTACTCCCCATCTGGTGAAAAGTCTGCAAGACAGAAGGGAGGATAATTTCTTGGTATTCCGCCCCTTAAATACCAAGAAAAGTAATTTCAAAACAGGGGGAAGGGGTGCTGGATATGGTTGGGTAAGCTGAACCCATGCTAGAAGTGCAAGGATATTGTATGGTTTCTGATGCAGCCAGGCCTGTGCTGCATAGATCACCTGGGAAAGCAGGGAGCAGAGAGGGCAGGCACTTGGTCCAGAGACACTGGCCAAAGCATCTAAGCAGCAGTTATATATCCTCCATCCCCAGGATTAGAGGCAGGCTGGCACAGACCCATGGAAGGTCTCTCAGAAAGGCACAAGACTGAGAGAAAGAGGAAAAAGAAAGGAGGTGAAGGACAAGAGAGGATTCAAGAACTGAACAAGGTATCAGAGGTGTCAGAGAGGCCAGAAGTTTACCTGCCTTTGAAATTCTTTGGCTTGTCTGACTGAGCGAAGGCAAATTAAGCTCCTGAAATTTCTTCCTGATGATGCCTAACAGGTTTAAGAAGTGCCTACAGCTGCTAATTGAGCCAATGACCAGAAGTTACGGTCACATTTTTTTTTTCTTTCATAACTTGGGAGAAGTTTGTTGTCTTATGCCTTTTAGTGGTTCCTGTTCAGGCCCCTCTGAGACAAATATTCCTTGTTGTAATGCAGTGTTAATTCAGCTCTACGGTGGTAGAGCTCAGAGCATTCACCCAATAGTTAGCAGAACTTATGCTATGAAACAAGCCCATAAGAACAAGGAAAGTCTCAAATATGACTGAAAGACTGTTTCTGACTCCACCTGCAACACCTGGAATGTTCCCCTCAAGTGCATCCAGACTGACTGGCCACACAGTAACCAGCTGTCTGGAAACATAAAGATAGTATTTGGATTAATGTCAGAGTAGGTAAACATTGTGGCTGGTTTACTAAGATTCTCCTGAAATTGCTATTTTGTTTCCTTGTCAATTTCCACAAATTAAAAATAAACATGTCTCCTTAAGTTAATATTTCAGAATATTGCATTATTTTCTAAGTCACCTGCAGTCAGCATAGCTCTTTTTAGTATTTAATTTAAAGCTAATTGTGTAACAGTTCTATATACATTAATCATGTGATTAGAATACAAACTGACATGACTATAACGGGAAAAAAGGGTTTGTAACATGGGCCTTTTGTCAGCGTAACATCTTGGTCTCTGTATCCCATTTTGTTCCTAAAAACCTGAATTTGCAGGTTCTAGAATTGGTTTTGATGGATAAGGAAAAACAGTAACACTGTTGGAAATACAGGACCATGGTAAAATATCAAAGGAATTCTAATAAAACCTCTAATTTGTATTTCCTAAAACTTGTATTTTCCTAAAAATGCACAGCTATAATTTGCATTCTCTATATTGCCATGGCCATTCACAGGAACTGCACTGGATTTTTTTTTATTTTTATTTTTAATGTCTTTCCAAGACATGATCAAGTTGTTTCTCCCCAATTCCTAACAAATAGCGAACATGAGCACACCAGAAACAGTAGCTCATATCACATCTCTTGAAAGACTAACAAGAGTTAATAAGCCTTCAGCTTTTCTGTTATAATAATTACTTTAATGCTTCTGTCATTTACATCATATTGTAACATCTGCTTTTGTAAATATATGATAAAATATTTCATCATTTTGAAGTAGAATTTTCATTTTAATTAGAAAGCCTTAGATTCTTGGCAGTCAGTTTCTGTTCACAGATAACTCAGTGACTGTGGGATCCAGGTGTTATGTGAGGTGAATAAAGTCAGGGTCCAAAAGCCTTCAGCTGTCTAAGAAGTGCTGATGGGTCATGTAACTGCATTTTTAATATGTGCTGTTTTATTTTTTAATTTCAGCATAGTGGCTGTTGTCAGATCTCAATCCTTCTGATGATAAAGGAATTACTTATTTCCTAGAGATTACTGGCAGTCACTTACGCTCTGGATTTGACCAAGACTTTGGTCAATGACACCCAGTTCAGCAGTTCAGTTCATGAGTAGACCAAATGCTTTGGTTAAAATAAGACCTTCCTTCAAAAGGCCAAACAAACTATGAATCCATTAAAAGATGCCAGTGTTCGGCTGAATTTTCTTTCCTGTTTTTCTTTTTTCTTTAATTTCTGTGTTTCTATCCTACATAAATTTCACAATCAAGTTGCCTGATTTGTGATGGTTCTGATATCTCTGAGAATGAGACTTATCCCAGCCCAGGCAAGCTCACCCAAATAGCTGGCTCCTCTGAGATCTCCAAATCCTAGGGCTAGATCCCAGAAAACACTAAGCATCTCCTGCCAGATGCTCATAGTCCCCAATAAATGTTTCCATTAAGGGAGGTGATGTCAAGGGAGCCACCAGTTCCTCTGGTCCAAGACAGTTATCATTTAGATTAGAACTCCCCAGTGTTTGGGTGCTTATTTGAAATGCACTGTTATTCTATCAAAACTCTGAAGACTCTGGACTTTTTCTACATGTTTCATTTCAGAACTACTCAGTTAATTTTAATGAGGTCTGTTCAGTAATAATACTAAAATTAATACTAAAAATACTAAACTAGTGCTCTGCCAATCCAACCAGGAGTATACACCATCTTTTGTAGGTGGGGACCACGACAGCAAGATGAAGTGATTGCCCCAGGCACTACAAGAGTGGTAAGACGTAAAGGGTCACACAAAAATGCAGGAAACGTGAGAAACCTGGGACCTGGAGGAGCCCAGATAAAACTGACTGGCAGTCCAATTCCAAACTGGCCTTTGCACAGTTGTTTTGAGTCTGCAGCTGGAAGTTTACCTGGCAAGGCACTTTATTTGCTCCTTACTTCCTTTTCTGTCTGGATGATAAAATCCTTCACCCATTTCAAATCCCTAAGTTTCTTACTAATTTTTTGTAGCAAATTAGCCAACCTACAGCTCTTGTGAGCCATAAAGATGAACGCCCAGAATTCACACATCAATACTTTAGCAAAGTTTTTTGAGCCACACAAACACGTTTTGCTTTTTGAGAAAACCTATTATTAAGAAGTTATAAAGGCTAGTCCAGTATCGTTGATTTCCCAGAACATGGGAAAATAGGAAAATATGAGAATATGCAGTACTTAAAAACAAAGCCCAAAGAAGCAAGAAAATGTTAGGGAAATAAAAATTGATACCCTGTGAATGATCACAGATGGCTTTTGCATGTCCCTATCCACCAGCTGTTTCTATTACTCTTTTGTGCAAAGGCATTGGAGGAAAACAGATTATGATTTAATGGAAAGAGTATTGGGCTAAAACAAAGGCACAAATCTGAGATATTTTATTCAATGGAGAGAGACCCTTTTATCCCATCAAAGGCAGTCCTTATCAGGGATTACCTAAATAGAGATTCTGAGTGTGAGGCTCCTGGATGGAGCCATACATGGACAAGAGACAAGGCCAGCCGTTCTCATAAACAGCAATACTCACTCTTGATCCAAAAAAGACTGTCAAAACTGGATGGCCAAAACCATCCAGTGTTCTGTCTCCACCAGCAGCCACACATAGATATGCAGGAGTATAGCAGGAGGCCAGGCATACAGGCATATAGAACACTTCCTCCTCACACTACCTCACTCTCTCACCACTTTCAGGTCAGAGATTTCCTGAGCCTGCTGTGACTTCTCTGTTTAGCAAGCCTCATGAAGATTCCTCTTCCAGGGAGTTGTCCAGCCTCCCTGCAAGGAAAAAGTACTCAGCAGAAGATCAGCATCTGCAAACTCCTCGAATTCAGATCCTCCTTCAGTGAGGAGTTCCACAGGGTCTTACATTATGTGAAGACACACCTTCTAATATGTTTTTGGTACATGGCTTTCACTAGTCTCATATGATGGCCTCTAGTTAAGAAAAAATGAACAATCAATCCCTAACTACTTTTTCTATACCAGTTGTGAGTCTGTAGCCCTGGTATTGTCTCTGCAGTTATACCACAGAGGATGTAACGTCCTGAAACATTAAGGTAGAAGGCTGATAACGTTTCATGAAATTGGGCCAACTGGATAGTGGGTTTCAGAAGTATTACATTAGCTTTTGGGATAGACTTCATTTGCTTACACACTTATTCATGTAAGGGGGAAAAGCAATTTTCCTGCTTCAGAGTATGTCAGAAGAAATAAGCACAGCCAGTCTTAGGAAGGAAAAGTGGAAGTGAACAGAGCAATATCCAGGGGGAGGGGAAATTATAAGGTGTTCAAGTGTGACACAGAAACACATCTGCCTAAATCAGGTATGTATCAGGCTCATACACACACACACACACACAGATGCATGGGCAACATGACATCTACAAACACTGTTGTGAGCTGGAGAAAAGGAGAAAGAGGAAAGTGCGTTCTGAAACCCAGGCAAGCCGGCTTAGTGGGCTGGCAGGCTGCATAACAGATCAAAGAGGGGCAGGAGAGAGAATGACCATCAGTGCCATATGCTTATTAGGTCGTGCTGCTCTCCTTTATACTGTGTTCATTGAATCTTCCCCTTTCACGGGTCTCACTTTACACGCATGCACCTTTCACAAATGGTTTTCATCATCCCACCTGTAATGGCATCTGAACTAAAGGCAGGGGAAACAACTGCACAGAGGATATGTCTATGCACAATGAGCTAGGAAAATCTCCAGTGTTGGACCAGTATTGCTGGTCAGAACCAGCAGTATCTTCAGAGCCACGGAGGAAGAGATTCAAAGTGAACTGTGAGCTCGTACTGTTGCAGCAGTGGACTGTCTACAGAGTATCCTCAAACTATGAACCTGCATAGGAGTCCAACTACCACAACTCCTGTGAGGTGTTCAGGGCTGGCAATATGGGAAAAGAAGAGAAACATAGAAGAATTTGCCTTGTTTCTAGTAAGAAATGCTGAGTAATTCCATGGCAATTTCTAGGAAACCCTTGCACACATCTTTCCAACCACAGTCACCCAGCTAAACAACAGTGCTGAATGTAAACTTCTGCTCTCCCTTTACCTCTTTATTTCCTTACTCTCTCACTGACTGGGGGTGTCAGCCATGGGGCCTCTCTACTTTGATGCATGGTTTGTCTCTTCTCGTTAACAATAAGTTTTTCCCCCTTTTCTCTTTTCCTTGTGCTCTGCTCTAACCTAAATTTTTCAGGTTGAATTACTTCTCAGTTTTTCAAGAGACTTGGACATTCCTGATGACATCATGTAGTATGATACAGGATAGCTTGGCACCCCATCTCCTGTGAGCTCTCTTGCCTGGATAACTCCCTGGCAAAGGGAATTCTCATTTTTAAGTTTCAAGAGACCATTCATTTTGGTTTTGCTCCATGCAGAGTTATCTGGCTTTAAAGATCAGGCTGGGTTTTCCCTGCTAGAACAACATGTTCTCGTGTAGCTTTAGGCAGTAGAAAGAGATTCTGTGTCTGTAATATGCTTTCTCCATTCCAGAACCAGAGCAAAACTGTAAATCAGCTACATTTTCTCACAGCACAGTTTGCCCTAAACATCTCTCTGAGCCTTAGTCAGATGAGTGGCTTTTATTCCAGCTGTAATTTGACTTTCTTAATGCAAGTGTGCAACAGGGGTCAAGTCTTTCTAGAGAACCTCAGTAGCTAGCATATATTGGGGTGAAGTTAAGAGAGATCACCATATCATTTACTTTTTTAACATTCTTTTCCTCACCAAAAAGTACGGGTACACCTCTTTCCCTAAGAAACAAGGACTGCTTGAACACTGTTCATGCAGCAGAGGCAATATGAATTAGACTCAAAGGATGCTTTCCTATTTAACTCCCCTCACCCCTACTTTGCCCCAGCATTTCCCCAGGAAGGGGTGGCAGAAAATTCTGGCTGCTTCCTTGAGTTTGATTTAATTTCAAAAGTCCAGACAGAAAAAACCTGAATCAACCCCAGTTGTTCTATATCCTCACTTTTCCTGTTTCCTAACAGAATAACTCATGTGCTGGGCACCCTTGCAATCCAGTGTGCAGGTCAGAAAGTGCTGGAGGGCAAAAGCAAAGTGCAAAATATTTCTTGAACTAAGCATACTTCTCTGTCATGTAGTGAGCATACACTCTTCTAGATGGAGGTAAAGCCACACTGTTAGACCAGAAGGACCTAACCCATATGTGCAATGAGCCAAGGATATCTGGGATTTAACTACAGGATGAAATGCCAAATTCATTCCTCCACTTTTGTCTTGGCTGGTTCACACAAAGGTCAAGCATAGAATTTGGCTCTTATGTATAATATTAAGTTACTACCTTTTCATCATCATACAATAGGAAAATGCTTCTCACTCCTCCTGCCTCTTTGTCTTCTTCCTGCAGTCTCTGCTTTCTCCCTTGCTCCTGTTTATTCCCTATATCTGTATGTTCTTTCTGGTTCTCCCCATGTTTACTTCCTTGAAACACTCTCAATAGCTAAGCTCCCTTAATTTTTCAATTTTCACCTTCATTCTTTGTTCTGTCCTTTAAGGAGTTAAGACTGGTATCTTTTTTTCAGTGTGTGTCACCACTAGTGTTCAGAGTGAACATTTGCTACATAATGGTGGGATAAAACCAGTTTCTGTATTACCAATTCAGGCTGCCTGCAGATTCAGATTGATGTCACTGCACAGAGTCACACACATGAGGCTTTCTTTACCACCATGAAGAACTGAAATTTACTTTAAAAATGGATAAAACATAGCTTCTGCAGGACCTTAGTATATGATTTGTGTTGCCACAATATTGGGCCAAGAATTTGGCCACACTACTGGAAACTATTAGCCACCTTCTGACCATCTGAAAATAGTGCTGTTAATTAACAGCTAAGTTAAAAGTAGCTCTCAACTTTGTTTTGGGACCCTCTGAAGTTGGATGTTTCTAAAACATGCCTTAAGGGTTTGAAAATCTGGTATCTTCTAGAGGATTCTGAGATTTTGTTCCTATTTTGAGAGATTTTGGATCCGTAGAAAATCTGGAAGATCTACTGATGATGCAGCTTTTGATGGAGAAGTGGGCAAATGGCTCTTTGGGAGGGAGGAGGGCAGAAGCTGTTCAACTGGGGAATGCGCTGGGAGCACTGAAGTGGGAATGAGAGAGGGAGGAGCAGGGTGGGTGTGGGGAGTTACTGCTCTGTCTGAATGGAGCTCATTCCTTGCTGTAATCAGCCTCCTGGTATCAAGAGGCACTTCACCTTCCTGTCCCTGCTGAAGCAAGGTGCTCAACAGTAGAAACTACTTACCTGATAACTGCTGCACTGAAGGCTGGTCATGTGTGCTTAACAACTGTGCCTGAATGGTTTCTACTACCCTCTTAAAACGACGGCTTGGACCTGTGAGGAGAAAAGAGGCACAAATTGCTCTGAGAGGAGCAGGAGATGAATCCTCAAGCAACTCAGGCTGGAGGGAAAGAATCACAAGTATCTTCCCTTCAGTTCTGTCCCCAAGAGCGTAGCAACAGTGAATCTGTCCTTCAGCCAAAGGCACGGCTTTGGGGAACTATTATGCAGTCCCCAAGATAACAGGGACTCTGGTGTGCTGGAATTAACAGGAAGCAGGATGGCTTCTGGGCTCATTTTGTAAAGACAGAAAAAGTGGTGGTGAGGGGGGTTGTTTGTTTATTTGTTTGTTTCAATCCCTGTGAGGGGCATGTGGCCACCCAGAAGAAAAGTGTGATTGCATGTTTTCTGACAGAAGGAAGAAATCAATGGCCTCTCAGTACCCAGATGATATACAGACCTTTGAGTGAAACAGGAGACAGCACAGGGAGATACTTCAAATCTGATGCACAGAGCAGCCATTTTAACACTAATCATGGTGATGGGAACTTCACCTCTTTGGGAAGCTCTTTGCCTCCCAGCATTCCCATCACTACCAACACAATTTTTGTTCCCGATGTCCTCTTTGCCTCATCTGAATTTTTCCCTAAGGTCAAGACAGTTATATTCTTTCCCCTGGTAGAGCTCTCTTTGCAGGCCTCTATATCAGCAAGGATAAAGACAGCTTGCACCCATTTTACAGCTTTGCCATGGTTACCTGATAAGAGTGTGAAAGTGACAGAATAGATCCCGTTCTCCTTCTGTGCCTCTCCCCCTTCTGTGTATGTTATGTCCACCTGGAACTTCACTGGCTTCTGGAAGACAGCAGGACCTCCTGTGGACTTGTATTCTGCACGGAAACTTGTCTGTGAGATGACACTGTGACTGAGGCTTGGAATCTGAAACAGGTCAGCAGAAAGAGATGGTAGAACCAGAGCAGAAAGGGAACCTAAATGCAAAATTCAATTTAGAACAATATGCATTTCCAGAGTGGATAAGATTTGCCAGGTTGCCAAGCTTGCTTCTGGACTTGACTTTGTAATGAACAGAGTGTTCTTGTGAAATCAATAAGAGTGTAGGTTGCTTGACACTGCAGAAGAATGCACTACTCCTTACAGGACTGACCTATATTTAAAGGTTGAATATTGGTGGAATACCCAGCATGCTTATAAATGTACTCCTGTTGTACCACTTCCTACTCAGGTAACAGTTTCAAGAAATGCCTTTTGCTGCGTGAAAACTGAGATTAAGGGATGGGGTAGTAAAGACAATGGATATAAGACTGGATGCAAAAAACCACCTGAGTAACCTGCTCTGATCTCGTAGCTGATTGTTTTGAGCAGGAGACCTCCTGAAGCCCTTTTCAACCTCAATTGTTTGGTGATTCTATAATATCAGACAGACATCAGGACATGGAGCAGACATTTATACAAGTACCTAGGATATCCACAGGGAAAGTATGCCTGCAAATAACTTATACAAACAACAACCTATGAATATGTAAAAGAACTTTGAGAAGCTTTCTGTTATCACCCAATATCTGTATCCTCAGACCCATGGTAGAATTTCCTAACTGCCTAATTTTCAAGCAGTTAACCATTCACAGTTCCTGCCAAAATTTAACATACTCACATTCTATTTATTGCTTCATAAAGGACCAGATTTTAAAAAACCCACCCAAATCAACTGGAAACCTGCCCTCTAATTTATGAGGAAAAAGAAAGATAAGTTCTTGGAGAAGCTGACTTAAGGACTTGCTTAGCAGACTGCAACAACGCATTTAAGTTTGAAGTTGGCTATAAGAAAGGATTCAAAGGGTTTGCACACAAATCACGACACCCCACCTCAAGCCACACACGTGGGGTATGCACAGGATCACCGATACAGACAGCAGGGCACAACATGTCACGATATAAACCCATAAGCACAGCTGAATGCATGAAACTGATACACTAACATGGCTGCTTCAAACCAATCTGAGGTGCATACCAGTGTCTGATGCATGCTCCTATACTGCACTTGCTCCTTGCATGCCAACACAGTAAAAGATTGGTTTTTTGGAAGAAATTCATTGCAACATCATAGGGTCTAAAAAAGGGTGCAGTATTTTGTGGGAAACAGTATCCATTCAATAAACAACATAAGAAAGAACTCTTAGTTCTATTGAAAAAAAGTTTAATTATGTTGTCAGCCACCTTGAATTGCAAAATCTCTCAAATTAACTTTACTGTGCTGACTTTTTCTTCATTGGTACTTCTGGATAGTGAGAATAATGACTGCCTATAGGAAAAATAGACAATTTCCCTCTGCTTTCCTAGAATGTAAATAAACTGCATCACTGCAACAACTGATACTCTGGTCAGCAGAGGAAATTACTCTTCTTTCAGCCATA
The DNA here is from genome assembly GCA_004320125.1 of Scolopax mira. NCBI lineage: Eukaryota > Metazoa > Chordata > Aves > Charadriiformes > Scolopacidae > Scolopax > Scolopax mira. Next base: position 308,527 of record BJBW01000517.1, on the reverse strand, counting down.
TGGCATTAAAAAGGAGATTTAAAGTAACAAAAGGTGTGAGACAGGACTTTTGTCTCACTAAAGTTGTGGAGGGTATACTCAGCAGAGGGAGACCTAATCTCACAGCAGTGACTGTAAGATTACTTCAACAAAGCAGCAGATCTCTGTCTTGATACTGCACCAGCAGCGTGCTCTAACTGCAGTGATATTCCAGGCACTGGAAACCTGGAGACCCTGCCAAGAAGGCTTAAATCTTTCCTTGCCTTAGGGAGTACTATCTTCAGTTAGAAATTCAGAGTCCAGTGGTGGCCTGAATCAACTGGCTGTGTAAATTAAATTGACAGTGGATGCATTGGAAGGAGCAGAGATCCTGCCCAGTTACATAAGGCACTAGGGGTTCTGGAACTGACCAATGTCTCCAACAGGCAGCAGGGGTGACTTACCGAGAGGAAAGCATGGACAATATCAGCCTTAATGGAGCTTAGTGGTTTGTCCTTAATGACCACAAAAATCTGTTCTTCTTTCTCCAGGTTGATGAAGTTACCAAACCAGGATTTTTTGGCAAGCCTGATGTGATGAAAAGAAAGACATGATTTAGAATATTGAGCACTATTTCTTACATACCCCCAGGTAGAAAAAATACTAAAAAACACACAAGGAAGTTTTTATAACACTCCAGATGTGATATTATTAATAATGGTAAGTGGAAAACAGTGTCAGAGAACATCCAGAACAACATTTCACCTAGAAAAAACTGTTAAAATGATGGACCACACAGTGTTAGTTTGGCAGCATGTGTGACCAGCAATGAAAAGTCAGAAGCAATACTAACTCTTTTGACTGAGCCAATATACCAATTAATACTGCATATATAAAGTGCATATAAGCCAGGGGACACATTTCTGGTTTGTCTCCTGGGATCTCTCAATTTCTTGTGACAATATGAAGATGCCGGTAACACAAGGATGTAAGTTCCTTCCCATCCAATTTCCACCACTTTGGTGTTCTAGGACTTGGAAAGGTCCTTTTTGGAAGATGTCCTGTTGGGCTGACAGTACAGAGAGTCTTGTTTTTGAAAGCAAGCTGTAGGCTTTGCTGGACCTCCAATCTGTCAGTAAGTGAAATCCACTCCTACACAGAGGGTCAGGACAAAGACTGTCCCATTCATTAGTCCCATTCAGGGTGTCTATATAACAAGTGAACTCTGGGCATCCTACAAAGGAATCAATTTTCAGTACTAAGAGAGAAGATATCATCACTATGCAAAATACAGTTCAGGCTTTCCACTGACAGCAGTCCAACTTCACAGTTCATTTCAGCATCAGATGGTGGTTTCATCATAAAATCAAATTGCTCTGTTTTTTCGCACTGACTGTATCAGCAAATGTTTGATTTTGCTTATTGTTTCAGCATCTCAATGCACTTTGTTGACAAAGTTAAACAGGCTAAAGGAAAAATGCAGAGATATGAATGTTATTGGGGGACACTACCCAGAACTTGAAGGTAGCACCTCTTACAGGTGTGGCTTTGAGGTGAGAGAAGATGCTGTCAGCCATCACATGCAGCCAAAGCATTGCTGGACCAACCTAAACCCAGGCAAAATTCCACTGAAATCAGCCATATTTTAGTTGGGAATAATTTATCATGAAAACATCAGAAATGAAAAGACTTGCCACCAAGAGACTGCAAATTTTGTGCCACAGTATGTTTTATGACAAGTCCAGTTTGCAGTATGGCAAGCAACAGGCCTTCACCTGTTTTGATGGACATTCACCACTCAATGGAAGAAGACAACCTGTCCAGGCAGGGAGAGCCATCTGCAAAAAGGATTACTATACACCAGCTTTCCAGCAAAGCAATAAACAGCTGGAGAAAGTTATTAGTAGAGTCACTTTCCACGGCAAAGACAGGCTAAGGCAGAATGAGAAAAAGCAGAGACTGGGAGAAAGAGGAGCAAACTAGGAAACTAACTGGAAGTCTAGACCTTCGGGATGAAGAACAAAGCTTGACCTCAGCAGTATCCAGCAATTTGCACTCATTCCGCATTCCAGGGTGCTCCATGAATCACACAACTGCCGTCTCACTGCCCATTTAATGCACAGAGTAGAAAGACCACAACTGGAAGACAGCTCAGCTGTGCAAATAATCATTTGCTTCTACTTACTGCAGGCAACCAAAAATAAGAGTAGAGGAAGATTCGCTTGCAATTTGGTCAACCAATGCCCCCTCCCCCTGCCCTCCTCAATTCAAGTGGGCTGGAAAACTGTCACTCCCTAAAATATTCATAGGCAGCTGTAACGAAGCCAGTGAGCCAGAGATTAGCATAGGGAGCAGTAAAGAGAAAGGGCCTCTCATTTAAATGGGTCGTTAAGGAACCAGGGTTAGAGTGTGAAAGGAAATTACATACTAATTAGCTCATGTGTCTCACACACACCATAACAACTCCGCAAGCCCCTGGAGAGCTGGGGCAATAGCTCCCTGCATGTAAAGGGTCTATGCTCATTAGTAAATTAGCACCTGGTTATCCATCTAAAACGGCTGGTTGTTTTAGGCTTCTGTGTATCATAATCTGAACTGGGGTTGGCTATATGGACTCCAGGGGCCCAGTGTATCTCACACATGGAAGCTGGGCCTAGAAAAAGTGTGCATATTTAATTGTAGGGCTGCCATGTTAAAATATGGCTTTTCATTTTTGTATTTTCATTAATGGGTTTGTTGGCCCTTCCTTTATAGGTCTCTTAACAAGCACAGGTTAAAAGGGCCCCGGAATGTAGGGATTTCTCCTGTTCAGCTTGGAAACTTGGTCTGGAGTCTCCAGAGTTCAGCTGGGCTCTTTTCTTCAGCAAAGTTATCATTATTAATACTGACTCTGGAAGATTCACTGATCACCTGGGCTACGCTCCAGCTTGTAAATCCCTGTAATTCACTAAATAATTTTGCTGGTGTCACATAAGATGGAATAGATGCCAGCGGCCTCTCCCATTTCTGGAAAGAACAGAATCAAGACATAGTACACATGCACTGGCTTTTCTCCCCAAAATTGGCAGAAATAGCTGTGCTCATACACCCAGGGAATAGGCCCAGTGAAAAAGAGGAGAAAGCTTTGGAATAAAATGACATAGTAAAGCTTCCCCTCCTCTTAGAGAGTGTCAAGTGCTACTAACCTGAATGGGTTAAAATGGGTACGAATTAAGGATCCTCAGCACCCTGAATGAGATGCTCCAGCACCCCACAAAATCAGGCTACAATCAGTAAAAAATATACTTAAAATTAACAATCTTCTCCCGTCATGGCAAACCTTCTAAGGGAGAGGGAGACAGGAGATATGTGTGGGAGGCTGGGCATGTAGATTACTCTGGGAATCTAATCAGGTGTTCACTTGATGAAAAAGCAAATAGATTAGCATGAAAATGGAGTCTGCTTTATTACTTCACACTGATTTTCTCACTGCTATAATGTTGTTCCTTTTCCTACTTTTGGAGTGTCTGACTGCATTGCCTCTGGAGAGCCTCACTTCTTCCCTATCTGTCCCTAAGGGCATGGATCTGTAACCTCCAGAGGTTTACCTGCTTGGCATAAATAGCAGAATTTCTACTCAAGCAAATGGAGCTTTGCAGGTTTAAAGCAGCTGGAGCTATGTCTCTTTAAATGTCATCCCTAACACATTTCCTCAGACTTTTTCATATGAGAAAGAATAGCATTACCCAGACATGTCAAAGTGTATTACCTACTCATCAGGTTTGTTAAATGAATGGCAGTCATTAAAGAATGCTGCACCAGAGCAAGGACATGTATTTTTATCATTCAGCCCATGAGGTCAATGAAGCTCTTGATAAGGATATCTTATTTCTTACAGAAAGGAAGAAAATACAAGAAAAAATAAGACATGTGGAAGTGGGCACTGAGCAACAAGACATCTATCTTTAACATAGAATCCAGTTCATTATTTTTTATTACTTTTATTATGTTTACTGCAGGGTGCAGCTCAATTGAACTCATTAATTTGGCAATTATACAGAAAAAGAAACAAGGGCCTTAGGCTTTGACTCGCATCCAAACTGCCTCAAATGACAGGCACAACTTCTTTATACCAGCTTTTAAAGAGTGAGTGGGAAGCAGAGAAGGCAATAAATTATCAGAAAGACTTCCACCAACATGAGGACAGGAGAGGAGAGGAGAGGAGAGGAGAGGAGAGGAGAGGAGAGGAGAGGAGAGGAGAGGAGAGGAGAGGAGAGATTTAATTCGGAACGTTTTCTGCTTTAACTGAAAAACATTTGAGATGAGAGTATCATACATTTCTTTGGTAAGGATGCATTCATTTTATGAAATTCTCTCATGCCTCTCCATTAGTAGATGCTCCACAGTATTGAAAACACAATTTATTCAATTTTTCTTCTGGGATTTCTTTTACTAAACTTTACTATTCCTTACTTCTCCCTCTCCTGAAGTCTTTATTCCTCTCCACTCTGCAGTGTTAGACATAGAGTATCTATCCTATACCAGATAAATACCAGATAGGAGGAAAAGTTGTTAAGGTAATGCCACTGTTGACAATTACAAAACTTTGGGCCCAGAATTTCCATCTATGACTCATGAATATTTCACACAAGTATCTTGACAAAAGACCAAATTGCCTTAGTTGGCAGGGTAAGTCTATGGGCATTGGGTGCACAAACACAAGCTGTGAAAATAAAAAGGAATAATTTGGCATCTGTTGCATATATTAGGAAGTGTTTGGAGCATCACTTTCTGGCAGGGACTTCCAAACCTGCCATGCAGTGACGCACATTTGTGCAGTGAAATGGCTGAAATGTACACTGACTTTTAGGAATGAGTCTAGTGAATATGAAACATCTTCTGCATGTCCCAGAGCTGCTACCCAGATTTAACACTGCATTTACTATCCCAGCCATAGTTCCCTCTGAATTATCTTAGCAGAGGCTTCTGCATGTTATCCTGAGGATGCAAACTCTCCTGTACTAAGAGGAAGACTTTTTAGTGCAAAGTTAGTGCCAGTATAAGCCACTGATTATCCTCTCCACTCCTCAAAAGGGATCTGCTTGACAATCAAATGAAAGAAGACAGAAGGACGTTACAAACCTAGTAAATTTAGCAAGTCATAAGAAATTAGAGAATTAGGCCCATGTGAACCTCAGGAGGTTCAACAAGGCCAAGTACATGGTCCCAAAGCTGGGGCAGGGCAATCTTCAGTATTGATACAGGCTGGGAGATGAAGGGATTGAGAGCAGCCCTGCCGAGAAGGACTAGGGGGTTCTAAAAGTTGGTCATGAGCTTGCACCCCAGAAGGCCAATTGCATCCCGGGCTGCATCAAAAGCAGCACGTCCATCAGGTCAAGGGAGGTGATTTTGACCCTCTACTCTGCTCTGGTGGAACACTGCCTGGAGTACTGCATCCAGCTCAGGAGTCCTCAATAAGGGAAAAACAGCAGGGCCTGTTGCAATGGGACAAGGGGTAATGGTTTTAAACTAAAAGCAGGCAGATTTAGTATAGACATAAGGAAGAAATTTTTTATGTTGAGGGTGGTGAAACACTGGAAGAGGTTGACCAGAGAGGTGGTAGATGTGCCATCCCTGGAAGCATTCAAGGTCAGGTTGGACGGGGCTCTGAGAAATCTGCTCTAGTTGAAGATGTCCCTGCTCATTGCAGGGAGGTAATGACCTTTAAAGGTCCCTTCCAACCCAAACTATTCCATGATCCTATAATTAGGTGGTTACTGGGAGACTGCTTCATTCCCTGCTCACCTCACTGCCAATTACTGAGGTATAGATTTTCCTAGGAAGAACCATTTCATATCTCTGTCCCATTCACAGGATAGTAAGTTACTTTCTTACAATACTGGGATATCGTCCCTCTGCCTGAAATTCCTGAATCACCTCCTGGCTGTTTCTGACATCTGGTTTTGAGCTCTCACCGTTCACTTCGATTTCACACGTTGGTGCTTTAAGTACTCAGTGTTCTATGTTTCATGCTGTGTGAATGCAAATATGTAGAGATTTCAAACAAAGAGTGGTACTTCACAATGTCCTGCTTACTAGGCTAATACCAACAGCTTTTGACAACTGGTTGGCATGTTTGGAACTCTCTTATACTGTTTGGCACTCATTTGCAGTTACCTGGCAGTAAGTAGATACTTCCTACCTTTTTCTGGAACTCTTCAACAAGTGGCTTGTGCAGTGCACCCCATGTCCTTACACTAGTGCTCTGTGGCTCATCCTATGGCATTCAGGCAAGAAAAAGACATTGGTATGTGGTGGAAAAAAAGTGATGCACTGGAAAATTACTTACTCTGGGGATGATTCCGGGGTTAAATTAGACATCTCCTCTGGTGTAGGTACTGCCCATGCACACACAGTCAAAGAAAGGGAGGGAAAAAAGAAATTGATGATTCAGTAAACCATGCATTTTCTGATTGTATACCAATGAAACAATCCTGGCATTATACCCTCTTGCATTTGCCCACTGCCTCAGCAGACTATGTCTGATGTTTGAACATTGGTCATGTGTCTCTAGATCACTGTATTTAATCAAGTGCTGCATTCCAAGGTTTACCCTTCCCTTCCTGAAATCATTATGTAATTTTTCACTGGCTTCAGTGATTTCTGGTTCAGACTCAAACACCGTGCCCATTTGATTGCTTTACAATTGCTTCAAAGCCCAGTTGGACGCAGCTCAGTCACTGCTGCAATTCTCTGCAGTTCTCTGACCATATCAGAAATAATGTCCTTGATGATGACAGCTCAAAATCTAACTCTTCCATGGCTGTAATCCTCCTGTCTGATGGGACCACATTCAGTACCCTGTAAAACCATAGGATGTTGGGATAGCTACTGATGATACCTGAGGATAATACATGTGACATTTGTCTGAATGCAAAAAGCCACCTGCACATCTCAACGCTCTAGAGTCTGAAAACTGAAACAAGCCAGCAGATATGAAACCACTGATTATATTAAGGAGATTTTTACACCAAGTACTACAGGAGGTAAAAAAAGATAACCAAGATCAAACAAGCCATGCTTCAGAAGGACAATTTCATCCTATTGCCACTGGCTATCTTTTTTCAGAAGTCTCAGCCTGTGGCTATGGAGAGTCAATGAAGTACAGCCCTCGGGGAAAAGGCAGAGCTCTAGGTCCTCTGACAAAACAAGTAGAGAAGGTGAAGATAATATTTTCTCGTGTTCTAAAAGCAACAAAAGGGATAGTAAGAGCAAGTGCAGTGGCATGACAGAGCCTGCTCACATGTGCTGTGAGTTAGGGCTGGCTGACACTGTCACTGTCATTTTCAGTACCAATATTCAGCCTTCAGCACATGAAATTTGCAGAGCCACAGAGAGGTATCAACTTGCTGCTGAATGTCTGCCCAGGTAAGAACCACCCTGTACATTTGGGTGACTACTCACCTTGCAATTTCCGGCGATGGAAGCGAGGAGACCCCAGGAAACTATTCTTGATTGAGTTGAGCCGTGTCCTCCATGGCATTCCTCCAATGCTGGGGCTGGATGGTGGTGTTGGGTTGGGTGTGCCTGCTGGGCTCTCCTTTGGCGTATGGACAGGTGTCCCCTTGGGGGTAGGGAGGGGACTTCCCCTTGGAGAGGGGTGAGGGGTGACCTGTATGATGGGGATAGATTTGGTGCTTGGGTCAGTACTAGAAGGGAGCAATCTAACAGGAGACATAGGGTTGGTCTGCAATTTAGGAACAGCCAGCTGTGGGTTAAAGCCGGCAGCAGGGGAGCGGCCCTGAGCATTCTGCACAGGAGTGTTCTGGGAAGAGGGGGCGCTGGTATTGCTGGTAGGGAGTGGGTTGGATTTAGTAGACTGGAGTGGTTTTTCGGCCAATTTGCTCTTGGATGGCAAAGTCTGCGTCTTTGGGTTGGGCTGAAGTGCTGGCTTTGGTTGGAGTACATGTCCAGGCCTGGAGGCGTTCCTACAAGCATCAGGGTCCAAGGAGACTTGGGGTCGGGGAGAGAAAGGGAGGTCGGAGGTCTGAGGGGGGATGAAGAACTTTCTGATAGGCTACAAGACAGACGCAGAGTGTCCATGCACATCAAAAACAGTGAAATACGCATAGAGCGGGCGAGCAGAGAAAGGAAAGTCAGAATAAAATCCATCCGAGTCACAAAGATGCAGCATGTCACAAGGAGACACAAGAGATGGAGGTGAAGGGGTAGTGGGAGGGAAGGGATTTTGCAAAGAAACAAAAACAAACAAACAAACAAAAAACAAAAAAAAGACATGCAGTTAGCTGGGAACACAGCATAATCAACAACAGCAGCAGCGGCAGCAGCAAGAACAACAGTGTCATAACAGGCTTCATCATATTATCCAACTACGTGTCAGCAAAGGAAAACAACAGAAAGAAAAGTAAAACAAAGGAAAAGTAAAAAATAAAATAAAATAAAACAAACCGAAATGAAATGAAAGAAAGTAACCAAGAAAAAAGAAGAGAGAAATGCCATCTCTCTGGGATTGTTCTGATTGCCCTGCAGTGAGAGAAGCACGATGCTGTAGGGAGGTGAGGAAGGGGAAGAAGAACCACTCAAGCCACAGACAAATTGAGATGTGCCAAGAATGGGACCACCTCTTTCAGGTCCAAGTGCCCATATGCAAACCCAGCAGAGAGATGAAACTCAAAACAGGTGTGTGATACATACGGGTGGTAGGCGATACACACAGGTTACTGCACACACCACTCAGAACCTCTTTCCATCCTCTTTACCCCTGACTCTGGCTAATGCACACCCCAGCTCCAGCCATCCACTTCAGAAAGAGGGGGAAAAGGGAGAGTGATGCCACATGGGCATCCACTCTCCTCCCCTGGCCTGGAAGGTTAAGCCGCTCAGCATTCCCTTGGAGGCTTCAGAGCACACACCACCACGAGAAAAATATGAACTCAGGTTGGTGTTTGATTTGTAAACAGCTACAACAAAAACTTCAGAGAGGCCTGGCAAGTTCGTTTATCTGGGAAGAGATGATACTTCCCATCAGACTTAGTGCTTCTCTTGCAACATCCCTCATCGCATCAAAGGACAACTTGATAATAGGAATTTCTGTCATAAAGTCACAGCAATATTTGCCTTTAAGTCCCAATTCTACGGAGGGGGTGGGGAGAGCAATTCTTTTGTAAGACACAGTTTAAAATGAAAAAGATAACAAACTTTTTAACAAACTTCATAATCCATCACTGAGTTAACAAAATGGGATTATGAATTTTTTTCCTCAAACAAGAACATTTACATGTTAGAGGCATTTTTGTAAACCATTCATATGTCAACAGCAAACAGCAATACACAGACTTGGGAGGACAGAAGCCTTTTAAAGGGATATCAGCAAGCTAAAAATCACATTTAAAACAAAATTAGTGTCCTTACAAAACATTGCTATTAAAACCTTAGATTACAAGTACTGGCAGAACTGTAAAAAGAGAAATTACTACTCAAGTTCTTTAGCTTTGGTCTGCACTCAGATTATAATTTCTATAAATAATTACCTATTACAAATTACTTATCACCATTATTATTATTATTATTATAGTACTTAAAAACTGTAATCAAGCACTGTCCAAACATACCATGTACATGTAACCATTTTTCAAATCTCAGTCCCTGGTAAGCACACTCACTACTGAGTTTACTTTCTGGGTTTGGTGGATTAGCACAATGTTGCCATATTTCAAAAATGTGGAAATTTACTTAAGACTTAATTCACAAAATTGCATCAAAGTTTTGTAATTACTTTAAAGAACTTAGGGTAAGGCAATCAAAATTAAAAGAAAATCACTGCATCAAAACATTCATATTACAATTAGGATCGTAAAGATAAACTAAAGTCTGCCATGTTGGTATATTCTGATAACCAACAGGAAAAGAAGGGGAAGAGATGAGGAAAGTGGTTAATTTATGGAAGTCACTATCATTATCTGACTATTAGTCACTTGCAAATGACACCAATGGATAAAAGTTGTTGATTGAAAATGTGTCCTTGCAATTTTTGTATTTTATGTATATGATGGTTTGAGAAACAAATTTGAAAGAAAGTAAAATTCAGCTCCCACTTAAGCCATTGAGAATCTGAAGGGGCATCCTTAATTACCACATTTTTAATAATGAAATAAAGAGCAAGACTAGGTCTATATTTCAGCTGCTGCAATGGGGAACACCATTAGTAAGATCTTACGAGATTCAGGACATCTCAGTTGCTGTCAAATTCAATTCCTCATAGAATTGAACCTAAGCAGTGCATATAGTGAAATGTGTATTTGCTTTTTAAAGTACATTCTCATTCAATATTCTAAGATGCTGTTAGAAGCACAGGTAAGGGTGTTTAAAAAAATATGATTTTTATTCCAACATTTCCTTTTAAGCCTCAAATTTGACCTGCCTTAATATTATGATCTGTTGAAAATGCCACCTGCTTGCTAAATCCTTTTGAAGACTATTTAATCAACTGCCTATTAAGTAATAATGGTAAGATAGAGCAACTATGGAACAGAACTTGTCATCCTTATTCTTTGATGTAGTCCTTCTGAGATGTCAGAAATTGATCCCAAGAGATCAATTAATGATTTATGTTTGCTGAACTGGATGCTTATTTGGGCACAAAACTGTTTCCATGGTCTTTTTCAGTACATTTTGCAGTGGCATAAGAGTTCTCAGACCTCTGCTTTGTTCCGCTGGCATCCAGGAGTCCCGGTGCAGAAACAAGGAGATGGATCTTCAGTGGTTCCTGGCACATTAAAGATGCAGAGGAGACCACAAACACATTTATGCCAATTGCAAAATGGGTAACAATTGATAGGAAGCCAGAATATGTTTCAGAAAATAGTTCAATCAATCAAGGAATTGGAAGCTTTATTAGCCTATAAACTTATACTCGACATTGTGTCTCTATGCATAAGAATTACACACAATGATATTGGGGAATTATGATTTTAAATTCTTTGAATACTGATGTTATCTTCATATACCTAAGGAATAGATCTATAGGTGCATCCATGCCTTAAAACATGGACTATTATCCATTTCCAATGGGAGATGGCATCTTTGCATGAAATCACGGAAAGCTCATAGACATACTCCAAAGACTCTGGGCCAGACAATTAGGTAACATGGATTGCCATGGCCCTACAGGTGAGGCTTAGACTTTTGTAACGATTGCAGCCCTGAAGTGATAAGCTGACCTTGTCAGACACCAGGAATACTCTTTAATCCCTAAAGTTACCAAGTAGAGGGAGGTCTCTGTCATCGCACTTAGTAACTGTAAGAACTTTGCATCGGATGTATTAAGCATATTTTGTACTAGCTGAGTATCAGGATTGGTAAAGTATCTGTATTTAGTTGACTGTATATTGACTAAGGGCGTGTGAATGTACCTTATTTACAGATACATTCTTTTCTCATCTTAATTAGTCAACTTCTTGCTTTCCTGTTAAATTTTCTAGCCCTCACATTTGTATAATTTATTTTCTTTAACTTTCTAATACAAGCTATTCCAAGGCAAACAGAATCAAGCTGGTTGTAACGGGCATGGTCTGTTGCTCTGCTGTGACCTGATTGAAAGTAGCTGTGAAATGGTTTCTGATATTTGGTCTGAAACCACACTGTACACAGACTTCAGCTGGATATGGCAGTATTTAGTCATAGCAACATTATCTGATGTGCTTATGAGTCTGAAAAAGGACAGGAACATGTATAAGAAATTCTCTGCTTGCACTTGTAAATAACATTTCCCTCACCACCCATGAAAATTCACAGGCTGCCAAGGAAAAAGAAAACATCCCAGCTAAGAGCCATTGCTCTGCAGCAACAGATGTTTAAAAGCATCAAGCATGTGTGAGTGAATTGGACCAACAGATCTTGAAGCAGCACCACTTACCCTTGGACTGCTGAGAGGACTGGTGGAGAGCCCAGATGATGCTCCGCTGATTGACCGAGACCTGAATGGACACAATAAAGAAAACAGCCCTCAGAAAACTTGGACAAGCAATAACCCTGAACACCAGCCACCACAGGCACAGGCATGAAGTGAGGAGGAGGAGGGAGGCTGTCACTGGAAAAGCACATGACTCTTTCCTTCCACTGCTGTCACATTTTTCAGTTGTCCCACCCTCAACCAAAGAAATGCTGTTGCTCAGGGAGGATACTATAATCCCTTTCCATTGAAAGAGTTGCTACCTTCTTTTTGGTCATCAAGCACATAGAAGCTACTACCTCTGATCTGTGCAAGCTGAACTGCTAAATTCAAAAAGGACTGATAAGACATTCATGTTGGTGCTAAGGATTCTCTTCTGCACAGTGCTGGTGGACACAGAATGAGACGGTCTCTGTCACAAGGAACATGGAAAAGCACCATGTGTACAAGGCACAAAGGTAGGGGGATTCTTCCACATATGAAAAAAACCAAGTCTCCACGACCCAGCCACACAATCATTCCCTATGTGACGACTTCCCACTGAAATCAAAGCTCACGCTGCCTTAAACCTTTCCAGCTTCTCACTGATGCATTTCACATCTCTGCTCTCCAGAAAGACTTCCTGCTCTTAAACAAGCCAGATCTTCTCTATGGATAACAAGTTCTGTTGTTAATGACAGGTAACAGCCTGTCATTAACAGGCTAACAGCCGGGTGCCCTCTGAAAGAGGCCAGTCAAGGGAGAATAAACTGTCCTTCTATTTGCTGACAAGGTCACCTCTACTGTAATGCTCTTATGCTCTCCAGCAAAGGTGACCTCTGAAAAATGTCAGCTGTAGATAACAAAACATACAGATGTGTTACACTAAACATGCTGAAAGGACAGACAGGCCAAATGCACAAACATTTCAGCAGCAGCAGTTTCCAAGAGGAGGGCTGCTCATCAGGAAAAAAACCAACTCTCCGTGTGACTGTAAATGAGTAAGCCCCAGAGGCAGCTGCTTTCTATCCTTCGTATCTAGAAAGAAACTTGTCTTGAAGACTGAAACATCTTATAAGAGAGGACTCGGCTAAGAACCCAGGTGTTCAACAACCATCGTGCAACATGTCAATATAGCAAACCTACTAATGTTTCACCTGTAGTAAGAGCCATGAAAGCAATTACTTGCCTTCAGGTAACAGACATGAAAAGGTGACATCCCGTAGATGCCTGGAAAAGAGAGTGCATGTGTGTATGTGTATGCATATGTGTCTACATGTGTGTGTATACATATATATATATATATATTTAAAATTGATATAGATCAGATAGCTAATTTCAGCCTATACATAAGAGACTATAAAACAAGTTTACTCTCTTACACTGTTACAGAGAATAAAACAAAAAAAATCAGGTTCTGAAATGGTCTTCTAGACATATATTACTAAAAAAATAAATGTGAATTGCAAAAGAGGAAATATTTCCAATGAAAGAGTAAACTACAACTGCCACAATGGCAGGACCTGTTCTCTGTATTTGTATCCTCTGCAGAAACTACTACTGATGGTTTCTTTGTATCTCATTCTAGTTTGTCTGTCACAGTAATTAGGTGAAACCGAGAAGCCCAGGCTCAGCATGCTTTTTTTTGTCAGATTAAATCTAAATTTGCACCATGAAATTGCAGGGCACTCATTCTATGCAGAAACTCCCCACTTAGATTTTCCCTTCTACCCTGCTGCAGTCTGCCCACCACAGTACAGCAGTCAAAAACTAACAGCTCAGTCTTGGCATTCTTTTGTGCTCGATTAAACCTAAATTTGTACCATTAATATCTGGGGCACTCATAAAAAGTTTTCACAAAGTAATTTTAAGGGGTGAACTGTCTGCTCCACTTTTGAAAGGCTATTTTATGTGCTTCTCCTATAACTGAAGTAGCTGAGTGCAACACAGATGTCGTGCATATGGGAAGCGATTTAGTTAAAATCTTCCTTGTATGAGTCATCAGGAAAAGCTTCTTCCAAACCATAAATTACAAGAAGAACCTACAGATTATCTTGGACAAATGTGGAAGGCATTTAGGTGCCCAGAGATGCAGTTAAACACCTACTTAGGAGTTGAACTCCCACTAGGAGCTGTTCCCACCAACACTTAACTGTGGTGGAAAAGTCCTCTCTGACACTCACCTGAATTCCAGGATACTTGATTTAAAGTTCCAATCTGCTATCTCCTCTTTGCAATCAGGTGTTTCCAATAGTCCTGAATTCTCCCCTCCCAACCCCATTGCCTCCTATTTTTTTACAAAAACGATCACACACATGGAGGGCAAAAACACGGCAGGCCCCACCTCCCAACTCCCAGTTCCTTATCGGAAGCAATATTTGAAAAAGACTTGTTGTCTATTGTGTTTTCATCCAGCCTAGGAGCCTGAGGTAGGGGACAGAAGAGAGAGTTAGTGTGAAATCCTCCTGGAAATGCATTCAGTACCCACATGATTGCTATTGAACAAGCTTTATTTCTGCTGCTGATTTACATGCAAAATATGTAAGAAGTAAAGTAGGCCCTACAGCGAGTTTTAGTTTGTCCACACTGGACATTGTATAGAGGAGCAGTGGAAAGAGTTTAAAGAGTCCTGGGTTAATTTTAAGTGCTGGGGTGAAAAGAGAGCTGTACGTTTTCAAAACTTCTCCCCTTTACAAGAGAGTGCTGGTATGGGATATGACACCCAGACTGAGGAGATCTTCCTTGCATCTTCTTCAATTTAACAACTCTCCCATAATTTACCTTCACAAATGGGACATAGTTCCCAAGCTGGCTATACAATCTCAGTACAGTGGCAGGTTCTATACTCCAGTACAAAAATGCTAACAAGCAAAAATGACAGATTTGTCCCTCCCATCAAGATCATCTTAGCTGGGAAATGCTAGAATTCAGGTTTAAACAAACATCTACACATGTACTGCTCCTGTATCTCAGTCAGGTGGACAGAACTGGGACAGAGCAAAAAGAAAGTAATGAAAACGTTGCATTATGCTGAAACTCTGTAATGAAATAACAGAGAATTTACATATTTTCCTTCTCACCAGAAAATGAATGCATGAAGCCCTACAGGCAGCACATTAGTATGGTAGACCCTGAATGATCTTATGTGTGGGAAGCAGAGAAAAATATGACATTATCTTATCTCTATGGCTATGAACTAAGTTTATTTAGTGGGAACCATCTATTAGTGAGTAACCTCCTAGGAGTCTCTACAGGCATTAAATGTCATTGTAAGTATTAAATCTATAATTATTCCAATAACTTAGTACTAAATCCAACAATATAGGAAACTATGAACTTGTCTGTGACTCATTTTGCTCTGTGTTTTGCATTGCTGTATGCTTGGGCACTAGCTCAATGGAGGCCATCAAAAAGTTGTTGAAAATAGAAGCAGAAAAAAGTTAATGTAGTTGCTCAGATAACAAACATTCCCTCAAACACAACTTCCAGATTTAAAGAAACAAGAAGAGATTATTTAGTCGCTTCCAAAGTGACACTGTTGTTTTGCTAAGCCTGGTAGGAGGAATTACAAAAGCAAACCTAAGGGGCCTAAGACTCAAGGTTTAGGAGGGAGAAGATGTAGAGGGAACTCTAAACATAAGGGCACTGAGACCATTGCAGGCTATTCCTCCCATCTCATAGATTCACAATAATCTGGAGACATCTGAGCTATGAGAGAAAAGCCAAGGACTGAAACAAAATGTGCATGTGTGGGCTGTAGTTTGTAGATGTCATGATTTTATGCCTTATTCAATCTATCTGATACTTCAAAGTATCAATGGCCCCTTGTTTTAAAGCAATTTTTTACTCATTTTAGCCAGCTGCTATTAAAAGGGAAGCCATGTGAGGTCCAATTCATCTTAGACCAGTGGTCTCTTACTGGTGAAACTGAGAAGCTGGAATCCAGTTTCCAGCTGGTTTCAGAGAATTGCAGAATTTCTTGAAAGCTTAGAGGTAAAGGGCCAAAGTCTCACACTGCTGAGGTGTAGGCAGAGATATACAGGAAGGAAAAGCACAGCTGCCCTGGTAACCATACTAGACATACAGCACATGCACAGAGCACCTCAGATTAATTTTTAAATGCTCTGAACAGTGCATCTGCTAGTACACACCAGTAGAGTGTAAAGGCTTCACAGACAGCATTACACATTTGGGTCAGATTTAGCATTTGCTTCTTTGATCACCTCAGAAGTTTTTCTTACAGGCAGTTTGGTACCTTGTTGCAGTCCCAGCAGAACTTGCTTTCATAGCACAGTTTTACCAGGGTGCTGAAAACAGCCTCTTAGCTGGTCAAGCTGGAGCCATGCTTCCAAAGAAGGGGAGCCTGCAGCATGCATGCAGCGTGCAGAAATGCATCAGACTTGTGTCCATGGGTGAAATGCCTTAAAAATTTTGAATTGGTTTGGTTCCTTGTGTAGTTTTGAAAGTCAATCCCAAAACATCCAGCTAACCTCTTATTTGCCTCAATTACAAATTGGGTGGAATTTGATACTTCTCTTTGCTTGTTCACTCAAATAAATCCAAAAAATTCTGAACTGTATTTCAGCATATAAGACCCCTGAAAATGACCTGAATTAATA
Source organism: Scolopax mira (assembly GCA_004320125.1). Taxonomy (NCBI): domain Eukaryota; kingdom Metazoa; phylum Chordata; class Aves; order Charadriiformes; family Scolopacidae; genus Scolopax; species Scolopax mira. Next base: position 292,021 of record BJBW01000517.1, on the reverse strand, counting down.
TGTCAGGTATTGTGTGTTACAACACTTTATCGCTATTACTCTTGGGTGTCCAAAAGATATAAACTGTGCTACCTTGCTCTCTGATCTAGGAAATATGAATAGAATAACTTTGATGCTTCTCTATCTTACAGTCCAAACTGTGCTAATATAACACCTCTTACTGGGAATGCTTGAGTTTAAGTCAAGGTCTACTTATGGTAATAATCGCTTATAAGATGAAGCCTTACAAAGAGTTCAGAGAAAGAACTGTTGGTTGTTGGTAACACACCTCTTCTTCCTTTCAGTGCACACAAAAGGTGACATTAAACAGCACTACCTTCCTTAATTGGCCAATTATATTAAAGTTCCATTTATAAATGGTTTAGAAAGAATTAATAAATAGTAAAGCATGCAACAAACATGAGAAGTAAATGTTAGTGGTGCTAATTAGCTTTCTCAATATGTGCCCTCTCAATAAGCTTTTGCTGTAGTCTGTAGGATTTATTACAATGTTTTTATTAAATCGTTTATTAATAAAATATTCTCCTTCTGTTAAGTATTTATAAATGGAACTTTAATTTGAAGTGTGACTGCATTCCTAGTTGTACCTATACTCTCTTTATTTAAAATAAAGAGCTTTGAAGATATATCTGTCTCTAGGGCCATCTGTTCACCTCTTAAGAAAACATACACTAAAAAGAAAGGGAATACCCAGCATTTTTTTAATAACATGGATGGGATTCAGCTTTATCTTAAAAAAAAAAAAAAGAAGAAGAAAAAAGAAAAAAGGATAAATTAGGATCAAAATTAACTGTAGGGTACCAAACAGATACAAAAAGCACTAAACCGAGAAGGAGGTTTCATTCTCAGAAGGTCTCCTGGTACCTGCACAGAGGCTGAGGATAGTTCTCTGTGCCACAGACATTGAAACATAGAGACAAACAAGAGAACAAAAGAAAACCCAAAAGTAAATTATATGGAGTCTGACTCCAACATAAAAGCACGCAAACACACACAAAAGCACCAAAAATGCTTCTTCCCACATCTCTCTCTCCCTGCTGTAAAGCCTCAATCACTGAAGTATATGAGCCTATATTATATTTGTAAAGTGCAAATGAAAAGTTTCTCTACAAGATACAACAGGTCCCGCAACAGGAATAATCCAAAACTAGAGCTTACCCCAACGGATCAGCACTCGCCATCCTCGGAAAGGGAAAAAGAAGAGAGAGGGAGAGAGAAAGAAAGAGAGAGGGATGTGGAGGAAGGCGGAGAGAAGAGTAGGAAAAGCAGAGTGAAATACTGTTCTGAGAACTGAACGGTCATAATTATTGCCATCAGTGCCTACATCTTCAGAGACCAGGAACACTAGGGGGACAGTTTCATTTACCAGAAAACAACTTTTGTCCTGCTCACAATTTTGCAGACACATCCAACTTTGGCACTGGGGAATATGGAGAGGGACATACTAAGGCTGTAAAAAAAAATTTCCCAGCCAAATCCCAATTAAAGCCGTCAGCAGAGCAATGGGGTTCATACTTCATGCTGCATTTCTTTTCTGCCTCTTACATAAGGCACAGTTATATCAGACTGTTATCAAGGAAATTTTTCTTTTTGTCCCCAGTTTGCTCAGTGTAGTGTCCCTCTGTCCCCCAAGCTGGCCTGGTAAAGAAGTACTTTTTTTTGCCACGAATGAACTGTGAAACATATTGGTTATTAAAGCATGCATTTCTGAGCCAGCTTGGGAGCCCAGGGTACAAGATTGTAGCTCAAGCTGTGAATCTGCTTTGTTACTGGCTTATTAGTCATGATGGTCTTACATTCAGGAATTCAGATCAGCTAGAACATACCAGCTCAGCAACCCAGCACTTATCTCTGTGGATGCCATCTTGTGCTCCAGGATCTCATTTTTCATTTAAAATAAATTCAGTCTCTGGGTCTTAAAGGTTGCAAAGAAAATCTTTCAAATGTGAATGGAGAATAAATCAATGCTGTGCTGAAAAGAGTCTGAAACAGCAGCTTTAAAAGCAAAATGAATCTTTGGCATGATGACTTTGAAGCCTAGTGACAATCAAAAACTTCAGCATTCTTAATTTTTCACTACTAACCAAAGGATTCAAAATCAAAAAGAATAGTCAGGTTATTAAGTTTTCAGGGGTGCAGGTAAGCAAACTCAATAAAAAAGAAATTATATTAGAAATAAAAAAAAAATCTGGTGTGTTATTAAGCCAAATTATTTTCAAGTTGTATGTAGCGCTTTTTTTCCTCTCTCTCTTTCTCTCTCTCATTCTCTCCATTTTCAATAACAGGCTCCCAAGCTGCCAGAGCTACCTCTGGCTGGGTGAAGAAAATCCATTCTCCACAAGACGGTCACCAACAGAAATACCAAATTTAATATATGCCCAGTAGATTTCACAGTTTACTGCTCAGTGCAACTAGCCATGCTTCCGGTTACATCAACATTGCAAATGCTGGGCAGGCAATGCAAGGCAGTTTTGAGAGAAGTTAAAATTAAAACAGTTAGAAAAGAAAGAAAAACCTTGTGCTATGCATTGATAGAGAAGTGGAAAGAAGCATTACAGTAAATTCTTTTTCATGTGTTTGAGTGACACTCCATTTGTATTTCAGCCTGGAGTGCAAATTTGGGTTAGATCTAATTCTATAATTTATATACAAATACATATATATGTATATATTTGGGGACAAACGCTGTCCTTAATTGTACCTGTACAAACCTATCTACAGTGATGTAACTGAGAAGAGCAAATTGACACCCATTGTATATTTATACAGAAAATACACCCATATTCACACATGCAGAGTATTAACATGTAAATAGAATGGGTGCAAGAAGGTTGATTAATTTTTCTTTCAAGTCATTTTCCCAATGGGGAAGGCACTGAAGAGGTTAACAAAGAGAATGGAAAGCAAATTGACAATAGGAAAAAGGAAGAGGGAAATGAGGTTTAAAAAAAATGGACAATCCCAGGACACAATAGACCCAGAAGCGCAGACATGTGCATTCCCTACAATACTGAAGCAAGTGAACTACGGAGCTGCAGCAACCCAGATACAGAAGTAGAGAAGCACTGAAAGAGGGGGTGAAAGAGAAAGTCAGAAAGAAAGAAAAAAAAAAGAAAGGGACAGTGGCCTCAGCTACTAAGACAACCATGTGCATCTAGAGGGAAGGGACCCTTAAAGATGCAGTATTCCTTTAAAAAAGACATCATAAAGTTGGATAATTAAACACTGGTCAAAAATTTAATGGCCACCATGATTATCTGGCTCCAGTTTGCTGGGGTTCTCTTTGCTGCCTATCCCTTTCTTTCATGTGGCTGTTTGCAGATCCAGAATCCAGGTCATCTCATTTTCCCACCACTGAGGTGCTTGCTCCTAACTCTTAGAAATGGGAGGGAACTAAGACCACAGCGAATGTGGTCCTCCAATAAATTTGCCTGGTCCTTCAGTGAAACGGACCCTGGGTGATCCTCATGCAGTGCCCTAACCCTCTCCTCCTGTGCTCTGAAAAATATCACCTTTGAAAGGGAACATGAAATGCCCATGTGTTTTTAAGAAATCCCCCAGTGGTTACTGAAAGGTCACTTCCTCTGTGCCTAAAACAGCTGTAGCAGCTGCTAGACAAGGATAGAGGGACACCGAATGGTGCTGGGAACATCTGCTTAAAGACTCTTCTCCCGCCACAGATAAAATTTCTGCACTTCTCTTAATGGATCTGACTTGTAATTTCTGTGGAAAAGCTCATCTTTAGAGTAGTTTCAGAGTAGCTTTTAATGCAAGAAGTGACATATGTTCAAGAACAGAACTTATATATAGGGAGAATCAGAGAAAGGAACATAAATTTCCATGTCTATGGTAAAAGTCCAGGAAAGCCCAGCCACTAAAGACTGCACAGCCACTACTTCTTCATGGCTATTCAATGCTTGTTCCTATTTTGGCATCTTAAAGAGGGTGCTTTACACACCATGTGAGGCACAATCTCTCCTGCAGATACACAATGTTCTTCATTGTGGGGTTCAGGACTCAGTCTGCAAAAGGCCAAAACAGGGACTGTCCTTCGCATATCCTGAGGCTTAAAGGCCACATTTATCTTTAAATAGAAATGTTACTATTAAAAGGGGGAATGGAAAGAACAATGGTTTGCCAAGTCTTTAAGTTCCTTTAAGGAACTCACTGCTTCCCCCTTTTTGCATCCTATGGAACACTGCTAACCTTTGGGTAAGCTAAGTGTTTGTCTGAAATGTGTAACGATCACATTTTGATGAAGAATTATCAATTGGGACGTCAGCTTTTAACACTAAAGAAAAATTCTCTTCCTCTGAGACCAAAATTGTAGCAATAACATGTCCACTAAAACCCTTCCCAAAAGTTTATTTTTTTTGTTCATGGACCCACGTGAGTCCACTGAGACTCCCTAAATCTGGTGTGCTGCATGTCTTCCATTATGGCCCTATTCACAGTTGGGATTACACGTTTTGTTATTCTTCACCATCTGTCATTTGAACTGCTAGATTAGAATCATCATCCTAAAACTCTTATCTTTGATCATCTTTTCCTCTTATATTCTCTGGTGCAGCCAGGGTAGTCTTAAGGAACTTGTTTCTTCCTTACAGGCACTTAATATTTTGCTCTGTCAGACAGAGTTTCCAAAGTTTCCTACTATTGCTGTCACTGGCTCAGTTGTGCCACTGTTTCTAGTGCTGGGAGTGGAGCACTCTGGGCTTTCCTAGTGTTTTATATTCCAATCTTTCCCAAAGCAGTCTTAGAAAATGCATCATGTATCCTCGGCATCCTCACTCAGGGCAGAACTGAACCAGAAGTAGCAGTAGGATGAAATTTTAGTGGGGAGAACATTGGTACAGTCACAGGCTGCATTAGGGGTAGCCTGAAATGAATGGTACTGTACAAAAATATATGTGGTGTGGGGCTGTAAATATCCCACCCTCTTTATTTCTCTCTAAAGAGAGAACAGCCATGTCCCCACATGGAGAAGGTAAGTACTGCATCTTTAAGGTCTCAGCAGTGAGGTAGAGGAGAGGAACATATTGTCAGTGTTTATACCTTTCTTCTTTGTTGAATTTGGGATTGGCTTCAGAGATATCCAGGCTTTTACTGAACATTGTTTTACTATGGCAGGAACAAAGCGAGAAAACAGAGTTACTAGTGTGGACATTTATACAAGAGAGTCACCTGAAGCAATGCTGGACACCCAGCCCCCCAACCCATCCTCCCCTTATTTAAGCAATGCTCTGAAAAACCTTTCTTTTACTTTCCAACTATGGCTCAAGCCTACACAGTGCTGAAGTTCATTATCTTCCCCTGACTTCTGAGGTCTAAGATGACTTCCCCCATACATACTTATAAACCCTGCTCCCCTTTATCCAATTGAAAACCCAAGTATCAGCTACTTTGTCCAGGGAAAATAGAACATGCCTGAAGGCACAAATTGCAAAGCACTCATTACTCAGACATTTCTAGAAGACCTCAACACTAAGCACAATCTGGGAAAAGGTTAAAATCAGACCACAGAGACTCTCAGAGGAACAGTAATCCATTTTGTATTCTAATTTGTAGGGTCCATTACCACTCACTCCCAACTCTCTTCCCTATACTCAGTGTATAAAGAAATGCCTTTCTTTACCATCTTGGGTCTGAATCCCTGAAGCTTAAAAGCAAAATTCCCTGTGCTTTGCTAAAAGGGCAGCTCTCTGTAATATGTTTCGCGGGTAACATGCTTCACTGTTTCACAGAACACTGCTTCCTAATGTTAGCTGATCTTTCATGCAAGCTATCCACTTCAATAACCAGAAGAAAATGAATAGTTAATGAAGCCCATTTTAGAACAGCTTTTGGACTTTCACAGCAGAGCTGCTGAAAATTTCTGGCATATCTCACAGGGATTCTAGCTCCCATGGAATTCTTCCTAGTCTGTGTGGTTTTGGCACAAGGGACAAATTAGCTCATGAGATTCTAAGCTCAGAACCTACTTCTTCTCTTTTGACATTTCAATGAAACACCAGATAGTCTGAGAGGTGTGGATACCACAAAAGCAGAAGCAATTAAGATGTAATTATGAACCCGTTTTGTTGACGAGCAGGGAAAACCAAGAATTAAAACTTAGTCACCAGTTTTAAGGTGGCTGTATTTGTGCATACAAACTTTGCCATATATGAAGACAAAATGGAGAACACTTGGAGAGGCCGGCACAAGCATTTCAAGGAGTTGGTAAGTTTTTGTGCTGAGTTCTCCTCCGCTATCCAAAACTAAGTCACTGAAGGTCTGTGTTTTTCACTTAATACTTTCTCAGCTTGTAGGACTGAAGGTTGTCAGGTTTCAAATCTCAGTGGAGAGATACACCCTTGAACAAGCTAAGACCAGACACTTCTAGGGTCTTCACATGGTTACCAGAACCATAGTTCATGGCACAGACACATAAACCAGAGGCTATAACATAATTCCCCTGTATGTAAGCCAACATCTGTTTACTACTTTGAAAGAGGAAAAATGGGACTAAATCACAAAATATATAGGTGTATTCTGCCCACTGGTTAGAAGAGTATCTCTGCCAGCTCAAGAAAGAATCAATGGCTCTGTGTCTCTGGATGTTTATACAAGTAGTCTGTGTCTAAATAGGAGACCTGTTTCCACGGTCCACCTCCATGTCTTCCTAGTATTGTGGCACTGAACAGTCATCCGTCGAGACCAAAAAATGTAATTCTTAAAAAAAGCATCCACTTCTGGGATCTAAGCCCTACTGCTGCAAAACCCATTGCCAGTAGGTCATTTCATAGAATATAGCATATGACTAGCCATTAAAAATCCCCCACTCTTGGTGGAAGGCACTTGTCATTTTGTTACTGACTGTTCTGACAGATGGTGCCCCATCAGCAATGCATCGTCCCCAGACAATCCACATGCAGTGGTGTTCATTAATGAAGCCAGTTCACGTTATAAACAACTGTGCTGCCAGCAACACAAAATGTGCTGTTGTCATCTGTGGATGTGGATGGTATGAAATATGGAAACTCACACATGGAGTAAAATAACATCTTCCCTTTAACCCTTTCCAAACAAGCACTACCAAGCCCACCATCATCAATCACAGTGTTATTACATCCCTTTCTCCACCCTTAATCACACCTTTATGTCCAGCCCTGAGTTGTAATATGCATTGCCCTGTACGTCTTTTGTGCCTGGAAGGTTTCACTTCCTCCTTCAGTCACAGCCCTTCTTTACTGGTACACAGCCTGGATATGTCTCTGCTCTGAACTCATCTCAGACCGTTTGACTTCAATTGTTTCCTCATGTGCAGAAATGAGCAAGACATTTAAAAGCAAAAGAAATACTTTGGACAGCACGACACATTACATTCAGACTTTTGAATCCAAAGTCAAAGCTGAGAGCTGGAAGAGAAGGTTTCAGCTCCCAGAAAACTTCGTGATTGTTCTACCACCTCCTATTTGTTCCACACAGTTGGATGCTTACTGTAAACAGCTGCAGAGTACTGCAACTCACAGGCAGCCTTGGCATAGGGGGAAAGTGATCCACCTCTGTCTGGCTCTGGGAGTTTTATGGCCCATGCATCTACCAGGTACCAAATTAAACATTGTAAGCTGAATGAAGAGTGAGCAACTGTTTGTCAGTGTTGTGTGCGTCTTTATCACTTTTGTGGGGAACACTGAGTACATCCTGCCCTAAGCACATCAAAGCAAACCACATATTCAAGACAGGTTTCCAACCTACACTACAGTGAAAAATCTTTATGGCAGTGTATCTCACACATCCAGTCTGAAATAAGTGCTAGCAGATTCTGGAAATCACTGCTTTTTCCTCACAGTAAATAGAACTGTAACAGTAAAACTTTCCATCAATTCTAGGGGCCTCTGGACATGAAATTATTTCATTTTCTTCACCCAGTTTTCAGTCAGGAAAGGGGCTTTCTGGGCACAGCAGGCTCTTTTGGAGCAGAACTTAAAAGCTGAATGAAAAAATCATGTCACAAAGCTGAAACAGAAGTTACAGTATCATCAGCATACATTTAAGTGAAGTGTTCTTTCATTTTGATTGACCTATACAAGTCTGAATTCAAATGCATGTGCTTCCCTTAGGCTAGTCATAGGGACAGAGGAAGCAACTTCCATGGTTCACATAAGTGAACTTCCACAGTTCAGTTATCTACCAGAACCTGCCTTGAGGAGCCACCATTTTCCTCTGCTGTTTGTCCACAAGACTGACACTTTCTTTGATAGAAAAGAAGCAAAATTATACATGTTCCATCACTTTACAGGTATGTGGTAATTTATGTGGGCTGGCTCTAACAGCATATCTTAGAGCCATCTACAGATGCTTGGACAGGGCTTTCCAGATTCAAGCTGTTCTGATGATGTGGAGGGTGGGGTTCATCTCATTTAACTTCAGATACCCAAAAGCTAGGCACCTAATTCAAAACAGTGGATCTAGATTGCTGTTGTAGGCTATGGAGACAGAGAGGAACAATCAGAAGGTTATTATCCCATCTAAGACTGTTAGAACAGAGGACATATATCTGAGACCTTCCAAAGCTCTCACCAGACCCTGTTACCTAGGGTGACAGCCTGTATCACAAGCTTAGACTGAACGCCGATGTTCTCAACAATTAAAAGGCGAGATGAATCTTGCACAGAGGACGTAGAGGTTTCCTGAGCAATAGCTGCAACTGAACAGAACCCTTAAGCCACTGGCAGGACTTCTGGTCCTGTGTGCGTAAGAGCTGCTGGCTGCCAGATCGTGTCGCAAGTGTGTTTGGAAATTGTAATGAGTGCTGGTGTGAACAGAAAAGCTCCATAGCTGCTTTGTATGTATAACATAAAAGTGGGTAGCAAACCCAGACAGGCAGGACTCCTGGGTAAAGGAGAGACCCACCTCTGTCCATGTTGTGCCATTTCAATAGCTCTGCGAGCAGGGACTGGGGAGCCGCCATCTGTAACACTGAGGACCTCCATCGACTTCCTTTCTGGGCGCCGCTTCCCATGCCTGTTCAGCATTGGGGAGTCCACACGCTTCCTGGGGGGATCTTTATGAAAAGAAAATGCTGTCAGCTGAATTCGGCTGTGACTTACCTCAGACAGGTTGTTTTAAATCCTCTCTCAACAATCTCACTCTCACAGCTCCCCTACAGAAACACATATCTTTGTGATGGAGATGAACATTTGCAGCCTCTCCCTTCTTCCAAATTTGCAAACATAAGAGAAAACTTGCAATCCACCTACAGAGAGAAGGAGCACTGCTACTGCCCTGAACGTACAAGCACTGTAAACCAGAGGTACAACTATAGCATAGCTTGCAGAAATTACCTTAAAAAGCTGATAACAGTAATAACAAGATGACAGCATGGGCTATAGCACAAGCCGTTAGCCAGAGTATAAGCCATCTAGGGATCCTGTACGTGTACTCAGGCTGCTAGAGCTTGCCTTCAATGTCCCTGCTAGCTAGATTAAATGTGACACAGAGACATAAGTACACTCTCAAGTCAGAATTGCATTCTCCTCTGAATGCATACATTTTTTTTTGCATCTTTAAGATTAGATTTCAGGTTTTCCCCACTGCTTCCCTCCTTCAACAGTACAAATTAAACATACTTGTCTACCTGAGATGAATCTCCAACAAGAGCTACTAAAATTTATCTCAGAAGTCATCATACAGCTTTTACTGGTATAGTAACTGAAGTGCTTTACACTTTTTATTGTGCAACATTTCAATGAGGTATTGAAGTGCTACTTTCACTTTGCAGAGTGAAAACTGAGGTATAAGAATGAGATATTTAAAGGCAATTCATTCCTAAAGGTGCCGAGAAACATTTACTGACATTCTGAGGAGCACCCAAATTGCTCTGAAAAGAGTCTATATATACCAAACTGCAGAACGTGCTCTTAGGTGACTAGGTAACCATAAACACCTCCCTGGTGAAGTAGGGAACCAAATGCAGATCTGCTGAAAAGTTTTATCACTTGGCATCTCTCATAGCATTGAAACAGTAAAAAGAAGGAAGGCAGAAAAAAGACAGAGAAGCATTTTCTTTTCTTTGGTTGGGCTATTTCAGTTTCTTGCCTCTATTTATAGAAGCATTTTTAATTTCAGTGGAGGATGATGACCAGTAAAAAAAGGCATCCTTCACCCCTGCAGTTAGAAAGAACAGTGCCCAACCCCTAAGGCTTCTTCCTCTTCCTTTGTAAAGCCAATAATATTCCATTTGACAATTCTATCTCTACTACCTAGTCTGATGGTATTATTTTTATTATCTTGCCCTCCTCATGCCCCCCATCTACTTGCTTGTTCTCTGTCTCACATCATGTTTTATAGAACATGATCCCTTTAAGGCAGGGCTTATTCTTGAAACAATGAGCATGAGCAAAGATGGCTTAAATGCAAATAGGCTAGTGATAACAGCTGACCCCATTACTGTATAACCCAAAAATTCTTTGTATTATAACAATAATTTCCCTGTTAAAATTCAATTAGAAAAAAAAGCAGTTGTATCTCAATCTATTTCAAACTACGTGCAGTAATAAAAAGGTAGTAGAAAATACTAGTGGGGTAATGATCACCAAATTGGGAAAAATATGTAGTGCATAAAGTGAAGGGAAAAATAAAGGGAGATAAATCTAATAAAGCATTTATACTGGGTGACTTCAGCTGCATCATGTAAGTGGTCAAAAGTAAGCTGGGACATGGTTTAGACATTTCTAACTCCTGCTTCTTGAAACAAGTCCAAAGAATGAGAACGGATTCATCCCACAGGACAACTGCTGGTATCAGAAGAGTGACTAGAGCCCAGTAACACACATAATGGCCATGTAATTACCTTTGGTATCAACAACTGAGAGTTGATACAACAAGAGGGATATCAGACATTAGAAAGGAAAGTGGAAGAGTGCAGTTTAAAAAAGAGGAAAAAGAAGGAAAAAGAAGGAAGATTAAGAAAGCAGTTAATGTGAAAAGAATGGAGATAAGTAAGCTCAGACTGCATCAATATTAGTTAATAATAAAGTCTAAATAAGAAAGATGGAAAAAGGCAAGAAAAACATTTTATGAACAGATATTTCGAAAGGCAATTTAATCCAAGCATGTTCAAAACAAAAGACTTTAGCAAATGGAAATTCAGCTGAGTGACATTCATAAAAGTGACAGGCCAAATATAAGGTGGACATTAAAAGAGAAGGAAGAAGAAATTTGAGGAGGAATTAGCTGAAGACTTGACTAACAATATTTTGTACAGCTATCAGAAAGACAAAGCTTGAGAGAAGGACAGTAGTAAGAGGGACCACGAGGGAATCAACAAAACAATTAAGGAGGAGAAGGATATCGCTAACAAGCTAAATGGTTCTTTTATACTAGTCCTTGCTGCTTAAGATGGGGGAAGATATTGATTTCCAATCTATATTTTAAACTATCAAAGAGCAAGACTAAGCAAAAAGAGCAGGTGGTGAAACACACCAATAAATTCAACAACAGCAATTCACAAAGGTGTGATGGAAAATACATCCAGAAGCTTGCATGAATGTGGCTGAACTTGCAATAAAGGTATTTGATTCCTCTTTAAAATTGGCTACCATCCTATACTATACATGGCTGAAGGTAGCAAGTATTGTACACATTTTTTAAAAGGGTCTGAGTAGCAAACAACAGGGTACACAGTCTGTCATCACTGTCAAGTCTAAAGATATTAAAGAAATAGTTAAATACACAGCCATCCTGCCCTAAAGACTAAAGTGGTGTCATATAAAGGCAATGGAAGATTTTCCAGAAGCACAGGAATTAAAAACAGGAAAACATCTGGTGTTTGCCCTTCTCTTCTTGACTCTAAGGATTTTTTACAGAGCAAGAGAGAATGGTATAGATAATGATCTAATTGTAGAGGTATTGATGTGGAAGGCAGGAAATAAAGGTTCAACTTCTGAGTTTGGAAGAGGCACCTATAATCCTATATGGCTATTCTGGCCCAATCTTTTGTTCTCTGGTTTATTAAGAATCTCAACCCCACAAAAGCCTTTTCTTCAAGGAGACATCAGTTGACACTCCTGCATTTTACTGAGAAGTTTCTCATTTATATGTTTTGAGGTAAAGAAAACGGAGCTGAATGTGAAAGATAGTGAAGGTAGCCCTTCCCCAGCCCTTTGAGAAAGCTTTATATAGCTGATACATACAAAAGGGACACCAGGAGAGCTAGTCTGAGCTGGCCATATTTTTACTTGCATCCATCCCTTCTGAGACCTAACATTCAAAGAAAGAGGAAAAAAGCAAAATACTCTGAGACACCTTTTTTTTTTGGCAAGAGCTCAGGCAATTTGTAACTCTCATGAATGTGGTTTCTTCAAGCTGCTATTATTAAATCTGTTATTTTTCTTTGCTCTTCTTTGTTTCTGCAAGGCCATTGCTAATGGCTAATGATGAGATATTCATCAGAAGCATGATTGCTCTTAATTAAACCTTGCCCCATGTTCTCAGAGATATTGCTGGGAACAGAGGAGGTGGAACCCCCCGTGGAAGGAGAAATACAACCTACAAACACTCAAACAGTAATGTTATAAGAGGCTAAGATGTGCTGATCGGGCACAATGGTACATTCAGAGTAGTGTTTCTCTGTTGGGGAACATTTTCACTCCCTGTACAAAAAAAATACAAGAGTAAAGCATAATATTTCAGTTAAAACCATGAAAATACTTTGGCATGTGGAAGGCCGATATATGATGTATTTAGGGTACAGCTATGTATTCATTGACACTCTGGATATGTAGATTCTAGAGTCATCGTGCTTCTTTTCTTATGACAAAAACATTTCTAAACTAAGATGATGGTGTCCTTACATTACAGGATGATCTGTTTAAGTCAAAAGCTGACTACTGAAGTGCTAGATGACAAACTGCACTGAGCAAGAAGCTTTTGACCACAGGACCTGCAGTTGGCACACCTACCCATCTTCATCAGGATCCCTGCTAACATGCTCTCTGTAGCTCCATCCAGGTAAGAGCTTGAAAATTGCTGTGCTGACTAAGAATTTCCATCTCTTTGCCCACAGAAGAGATTTCCCTGCAGAATGATAGGGCCTGGAACTTGGATAAGGTAATAATTCAATGGAGTAAAGTTCGATATACCACTGCCCTGCATGTTTGTGAGATTCCAGGCTTTCCACTGAAAATAAAGAGCACTTTATTTTTAGCCTTCTAAGTCCTGAAATACAATACCTGAAAACCACAACACTAGTGTGTGAAAATGCTATTTCAGGTCATTGATAGAAGTGACTAATCCTTTATTAGTTAAACTTTTGTCACTCTGCACAACAAGAGTCACTTATATAGTTAGTTCTTCAGGGAAGCAATTTTCCTATTGTGTAGATTAGTGAAATCCTTGGTGATCAGCAATACCCTAAAATACTACTTTTTCAAGAATAAAGTGGTATCACCAGAGCTTTATAAGATACAGAATCTTACTGCATATTAAGCTTTAAAAATCTTTTAATTTAGTCTAACATAGAATCATAGAGTCATTTCGGTTGGAAAAGACCCTTGTGATCATCGAGTCCAACCATCTGACTTACTCTACAAAGTTCTCCACTATGCCATATTCCCCAATACCACATCTAAACGACTCTTAAACATGTCCAGGGATGGTGACTAAACCACGTCCCTGGCAGCCTATTCCAATGCCTGACCACTCTTTCTGTGAAAAATTCTTTCCTAATGTTCAATCTAAATCTACCCTGTTGGAGCTTGAAGCCATTCTTGTTCTGTCACTGCGCTAAGAGACCAGCACCAGCCTCTCTACAGTGTCCTTTCAAGTAGTTGTAGAGAGTGATGAGGTCTCCCCTCAGCCTCCTCTTCCTCAAACTAAACAGCCCCAGCTCCTTAAACCACTCTTCATAAGATTTGTTCTCCAGGCCCTTCACCAGCTTCGTTGCCCTCCTCTGCACTCACTCTAGCACCTTGATGTCTCTCTTGTATCGAGGTGCCCAGAACTGGACACAATACTAGAGGTGTGGCCTCATTAGTACTGAGTACAGGGGGACAATCCCTTCCCTACTTCTGCTGGTCACACTATTTCTAATACAAGCCAGGATGCCATTGGCTTTCTTGGCCACCTGGGCACACTGCTGGCTCATGTTCAGCCACTTGTCAATTAGAACCCCAGGTCTTTTTCTGCCAGGCAGCTTTACAGCCACACTTCCCCAAGCCTGTAGCACTGCCTGGGGTTATCGTGACCCAAGTGCAGGACCTGGCACTTGGCTTTATTGAAGCTCATACCATTAATGTTGGCCCAATGACCTAATCTACCTAACTCTCTCGGTAGAGCTTCCTTATGCACTACAAACAGGTACTTAATATTATTTGTACTTTCAACAGTGTATACATTTACCTACGGAAAAGAGAATGTGCACATACATAACTCCATAGGGATGTGATGCTACACAGTCTTACTCACTTAAGTTTAGAAGCTGCATTTCTGCAAGACTGCATGTAGATTAGTAACTAGAAAATTCTGCACTAAACTATACTGCTTCTAAATCTCATCTGCTTGTATAGATCCAACTTGTGGGATTACATATTTTTTAAGATCTGGTTCAAGATCAACTTAGATGTTTCTGCACTGAGACAGACACGTCCAGAAAAATGAAGGCTTCAAGTTTAACCACAGAACAGACCTGCCTGCCTCAGGCTGAGGATTCTCACCAATGCTGTATACCATTTCAATGGGACGGTAGCGGTGATGCTAGAATTTGAGTATATATTAAAAAAAAAGGTGAAGAGGAACCAGTTGAGATGGGTTCATGGTGACAGAGGTCATATCTGTAGTACCTATTTCATTTCTAGGGGGAAGATCCTCATCTTCATGACTAGGATACCTCTCCTTCCGGTCAAGCAGAAGAAAATAAATCATTTTCTCTTGGTTTTCTCTGAAAAAAAAAAAAAGAAGAAAAAATCTTTACATTTGAAGAGAAAAAAAAAATCAACATGTAGATAAACCCTCCTCTACAGTTATTCTAAATAAGCTGGAAGTAATCATGTACTTGCCTGCTAGATACAAAACCCACAAAGCTTACTGTCTCCAATGAGTAGATACTGAGAAAAGAAAATATGATTCCCATACATACACAGCAGAGGCATAGGGCAGATGAAGTAATATGTCCACAGGAATTTCAAACCAAGGGTGGCAGCAAGACAGATCTCCTGAGCCTCTAAATGCTCTTTCCACTACATACCTCTCTTAAGCCCTCAGGAAATACACCAGCTCTCGGGTCTAAGCTTGAAGTAAATAAAAATTTGCCAACAAAGGTATGTCCCACACAAATAAGAGCAATGATGCCTCCCCATTAGGACTCCATGGCTCATCTTTTCATGAAGTGACCTTACCTGGCAGGAAAGTTAAAAACAGCACCATGCCTCCATTACTGGTCACACTGCAAGCTTCTGATACACATTGCAAGAAAGACTCAATGCTTGCTTCCAACACCTCACTAGCAAATGAGTAGCCAGAGGGTGAGAAGCCAGAGGGTCCCTCACAGCGAGATATGTGTTAAAGTGATCTCTACCTCTCCCCAGGTTTATAAGCATCCCAGCCCGTGGACACCCAACTGGTATTAAGACTGAGCAAGTGCTTACTCTTCTGACAACAAGTCCTGTAAGAGTTTGTTTCGGTCACGGAAGCAGCCTAACGAGTGCATGCTATCTAACACGTCTGGATCAATATCCTCCAAGGAAGGGAGAGAACGAATCTGCACCTTTCGAGGGATTGGTTGCTCTGGTTCTGGCTCATTCTTACCCCCTCTGCAGAGAAAAGAAGACAAGAGAGAGAAAGGGGGCAGGGAAAGTAGGAGAGAAAAGAAACATGAGTCACAAATGAACCTGTACTCTGAAACACAGCCTGCAGCAACAGATGGAAATAGATTGTTAAAGTCCCACTGAGAAACCAGAGCTCACAACCAGACAGATATTCTTTTCAGAAGAAACTGCTGTAAAGGCTGAGAGTGACCAGCACCTTGTGGATTTAGGTTTTTAATGAGAAATGCCTGCGTTCAGTCAGAAAGGCAGTAGGAACTTCACTTACCAGTGCCCTCAATAATTTAAGCAGCTGTTAAGCATCCTAATGCCAAACATTTTATAAAAGACTCTGTGGTTTTAGAGATGCTGTCTCATGAGCAGGTCAGACCTCGGGCTACCAGGCTGAAAAGTACAAGCTGAATGATTCCCTTTCAAAGAACAGTCACTGTTTTTCACCAATTCTGATTACAACTGGCATTGGAGCAGTTTCTTTCTTTAAAGCTTCCAATGTGATTAAGATAACTCAGTGTTCCAGTCCCCACTCGACACACTTTAAAGGATTTTTGGGGAAACCAGGCTACTTATATACACACCCAAATGTCTGCTTCTCTTCAGACATGCAAATTTTAAAATTGTGGCCCAAGTGAATTCCTCCAGGTCAGTCAGACCAAGGAGTACACCATTAGCAGTAGAGCATATTACTCTAAAAAGTAGTTTACACAGGCTTCCTGCATAATTATCTCATCCCATCCACTAGACTCAGGAAATATTGATTATCCATTCCAATTAAAGGCCCTGACTGTAAGAAACAAGGTATCTAAAGTATCAGGGTATCTATAACTGACTACATGATATATATTGCAGGCATCTTTTGATTTTGTTTAGGTAGGAGGTGAGCAATTTATGTAAACTCTATCCACCCAAAACATGGGTTTGGCCATGGTGGTATTTTGGTTGGAGAACTGTCTATCCTGAATCTTTGCTATTTCTCAGTAGACGCTTTGTGTAATGTCAAGGTTTTCCTACTTTGTAGAGGTTCTCCCTTTCCTTTATGTGATGTAAATGTGTGACTGTTGAGTCCAGGCTTGGGTTGGTTCTGGGTTGCCAGGTGGGCAACAGGACTTGGGAATATTTAAACCGCATCAGATGTCAGCGTTTGCTGGTTACAGGGCTCTGTTTGGGCAAGAGATTCTTCTCCTTGATACTAGGAGAAATAAAATGAACACAACTTGAGAACTTACACAACTTAAAATGCTCTGGGCTCAGATGTGAGCTATCTGCAGAGAAAACAGAGCTCCAATTCAAATGCATCTACTTTTTCTTGGGTAGTTTAGAAAGCCACTCTAGTAGGATCAAATGCATGAGCTCAACATCTCAGCCAGAGTACCAAAGGAAGAGCCAATGCAGATAATCTTACTCCAAGGTAAGAAGGCAATACTAAGTCCTTGCTGGGACAGAGCAGTTATGTGCTTCACCTTAATCACAGGAGATTGCTGGGTGCTACTTGCAATTTATTTTTAAGGAAGTTGAAATGCAGTTGTGAGGCATCTGCTCTGTTAACCATGTTTGTGAAACATTATTTGCATAAAGACTCCTCAGAAATTTTCACTTTATCTTCCCTGGAAACAGTGAAAATGTGCTCAACTCCTCCTGGGTACATGAAGTTAGACTCTGGCATGTGTTACCTGGGTCATGATAACACGGTTCAGATCCCACTTCTCTTACACTGAGCACATACCTTGCTGAGTTTTATTCAGTTTAGGGGACTGGAAACAGAATATATAGGAAAGATAGAGAATCTGATCCTTGAGATTCTTTCTTGTGTGTTCACCACTAATACACAGCTTCTGCTTCCTCCTTGGAGTCTTGTAGAAGTGTCTGTCACCTGCAATGTCACCATGGTCCTGAATCTAAGGACCTTTTGAATCTAACCTGATTCAAAAATCCTTGTTCGACTAAAGAAAAATCTTGTTCCTTGAGTGTCCTATCTTTAAGAAGTAGCTACTCCTACCTCTTAAGACCCAGATGAAGCTCTCAGCAAGTAATAAGTGATGATTAGGTTACAACCTTGAATCTAGTGATGACCTTGCCATTGAGATAAACTCTTGCAGCATGGACCTTTGAACAGCAGATGAGCGGTTTTGTTTTTTAATGATCTGAAGTTCACTTTTTAAAAGTATTGACTTAATTAATCATTCACTATGTTACAAGCAGATGTGCTTAAGGTAATTTAAAGAGATTAAAAAGAATTATTTTTTCTGAAAATTTCCAGAAAATCTGGGTTTTCTATAAATTGCCTGAGTCTATAGCAGAATATCACTTGCAAGTTTCTTCTATATCAATCAGCATAGAAGCCTGTTCTATACAGCACAGCTCACTATCTTCTGTGCATGGAAAAGTGGCTTTCCCTTATGCCCTGCACCTGGTCAGGCTTAGACATAGTCAGGAATTTTCACACCTCCTCATCAGGTACAAGCAAAATCTGCAAAGTGGCACCTCATCATTTGGCAATGCAATTCAATGCTTCAGGAAATGAAAATCACTGGGTTTTGGCTGTGATTGGCATGACTGTATTGCCCATTCCATTCTCAGTCTAGCAGAGAGTGACAAATTTGTTGCATTTCAGCCCACATAGACATCAAACAGTGTCACACAATGAATACTGCAAATCACGTATATTTTTAAAGGCTCGCATGAATGTAATTGCTGCTTTAAAACGCATCCTCTTTTGTGGGGATTGGTGCATACAATGGCTGCAATTCCAGACCAGGGCAGACTTTTTCTGTCTCTCCATGAAATTCCCTCATGAATCTCACCAAGATGCACATTTGCATCAGTGCAAAGCAAAGCAGAACCCATAGAGTTATTCTTTTTCTGATTTTAGTAAATTTGGTACCTTCACAACTAAAACAATAACTCAGTGTTACAGGAGTATGTTTTTACCACAATAGCTAATTTTATATGCCTTTTTGCTTTATTTAAAAAAATGTGAAAAAAACTGCTGTTTATTTCCTGATTTATGATAACCTGTGCTTGATGTAAAAATAAATTATTTTAATTAAAAAGGCTTGAAAAGCTCACTCAATTAATTTGGGTGGTAGAGCAAGAACTGGAGGTTGGTGATGAAAGGTTTCTCTTTGGTTCCTTTTTTCCTTTTTTTAGGCTTGTGAATCATGATTTCAACTTTTAAGACCTCTTTATCGGTCTGCTTATTCTGCAATTAAATCTTTTCCTCAGTTTTACAACAGATAGCAATTTGAAGAATTAATTGAAATAACCTATATGTTCGGAGTACAACTTCCAGGTCAGTAACCTATATATGACAAAGAATTAAGATTTTACATACAATAGTATAAAGAAAAAATTAAGGATGTGAGCAAAACAGCCATAGAGTAAAACCACTTATAACTCCTTCTCTGTCAGCATCAATATTTCCAGACAAAATAATGCAAAGAGGCTGTGAAACATTATCAGAGGAAAGTAGTTGCATTTTGGAGGTGG
This sequence comes from Scolopax mira, assembly GCA_004320125.1. Classification (NCBI taxonomy): domain Eukaryota; kingdom Metazoa; phylum Chordata; class Aves; order Charadriiformes; family Scolopacidae; genus Scolopax; species Scolopax mira. Next base: position 272,735 of record BJBW01000517.1, on the reverse strand, counting down.
CAGGGTTACTCACAGACTGAATTTAGCCAAAGGAGGTTAACCTCCTTAGGTCAATCCATGGCCACTATAGAGAAAATGAGAGACAGGCTCATAAAAAGAGCTAGTTTGAGCAGAAATTTTGTTTTATGCAATTTGAACAGATTTCTGGAAAAGCTTGCAGTGACTACACAAAGAGTCTAGGGGAGACTTGCCTCTGCAAAACTCAGCCTTAACTTCTGAAAACAGCCTCAGAAGCTATTTCCATTGGGGTAAAAAACTGTTCTGTCAGTTATTAGAGTCTGACCTTCTACATGAAAATGTTAAAATGCTCATGTCTGCAGAGAAAAAAAATTTCAAATTCTAAATCTAGTATAAAGTAATGAAGTAACACCTGTCTAATTGTGCATGTGAGCCTAGCACAACAGTCCTCCAACAAATGAAGTTTCCAGGCAAAAATTTTGAACAGGGTTAGAATAATAATATAATTGACCAATGACATTTAATTTTACTTCCTATTACATTTCTAATCAAAGCACAGGGAAAGTCAGCTGATTTCACTCCATGAAGAAACAGAAGGGATCAGCTGATGTAAATAGCATTTACTAGTGAGATATTATAGGAGGATTAGTTCAGAAATTACAATTAGAGATTTTCCCCTGCCATTTCTCCTACATTTATCCATGACAGTTTAAAAAAAACCCAAAACTTGTAGCAAACAACACTCCAGTCCTCCTTTGGTTTAAAATGGTGCCATGTTATTCAACAACTGTTGAATGCCCTCAGGTCCTGTTAAAGTCAGATAAATCCAGAATTGAAGATTGCCCATAAGATTGAATTAAAGAAAACAAACCAAATCAAAACAAAGGTCCTTTTTCTTTTTTTCTTGGTGACAGTCTTAAATATCAGTTCATATCATCCTCAAGTATTTCCCAAGAGCAATGATAGGATTATGAAGGCAGGACTTGCCTTATCACCCACCAGGGGAACCTGTAGGTATACTGCCCCAGAGAAGCATGTATCAAAGCATCATTTCCTAGTTTAATATGTGAAGTATTCTCCTTTGATTAGGTTATCATCAGTATATTAAAAAAAATTAATGTTATTTTCTTAGGTTTCTTGAAATACTATCAAGGCTACACAAAGTGCAAGGTCACTTTCAAAAGTCATCCATCTTCCTTATGCCCAAACCACTAGACAGGAGCATACTTTTCTCACAGACCTCTTGCTTCACTGTCAAGACTGCTGCTTTTAATCAAGTCACAGAACTACTCTCACATCAACAGGTTACAAGGTCAGAAGCAACCTCTTAGCTTGCTGTGAAGAAGGAGTAGGGATTATGAGACAGACAAGCTCTTGTTCACAGGTGCTTACTTATCAATATCATCATTTTTGTTTCTACTTCAGAGAAAAGCCAAGATGCCAAGAAGGAACAGACAAAAGCTTTCTTGTCAAGAAGGTATTACAAGGGATTGTCTGTAGCACTTGGAGAGCAAACTAAGTACGGCTATTAGTTGGGGTTTTTTTTTTGCTGATCACTTGCAGGTATCTTTTTAACACAGCAAGTAGCTGGACCAAACGACTTATTTCAAACAATTGTCAGCCACTGCATAAAAAGTGCCTGGCTTTTTATATATATATGTATGTATATATGAAATTATATGAGTAGCAAAGGGTAAAACCCCCCAAACATTAGACAACTTTCTGTCTTCTGACCCTTTCTCCACCTGTGTGAAAGCTGCTTTCAAACTCCAGTCTCTGTCCTCAGAGAGATGACTAGGATATAAGCTTCTGTAACAGAACCAATAATGAATGCTTGCAAAAGTGAATTTAAAAAGTGTTACTTACATATACCATATGTGTTTCTGAATGTGTTCTAGCTGTAAAGGAAAAGAAAACAAGGAATTAGTGCTGTAAAACAGAAAAGATGATACAACATCCTTATTCAAGGCTTATTCAGGTAAATCCAACAGTCCAGATATGGATCTGTGTAAACAACAGGAACTGGAAATGACACTATAGTTCTGGACATAAGGAATCTGTCAGGAGCAAATCCCAGGAACATGTATGAGTACAAGGCTTCACAGGAAAGTGTTTTGGCAATTCAAGTTTTTCCCTTCCTAAGCCCTTCCCCTCTATAACCTAACTGAAGCTAACAAACTGTTCCGTTCTGTATGGGGATAATAGCAGATACTTTATACCTACAGTTAATTTCTAGTTTTGTTTTTGGAAAAAGAGAGAGAGAGAAGGAAACAGAAACAGGTTTGAATAAATAACAAACAAAATAAATTGTGCATGTATGATATGACCTTCTGCCGGGAGTCATTCTTGAGTGGGTTCACATTTATCATTTAAGTCTAAAGACCAAATAGAATAAGGTTCTATGTCAAAATAATAACATTTATTGTTTCAGTATCTGAACACCAGACTGCAAATTTCTTTTACTTCCCTCTTTCCTGTTTCACACATGAACATTTTACTGTGTAATGGAGGACTGATCAAAGCTGAACTGTGTCTCCTTGTCCTGGAAGGACATGCCTATGGAAGGCAGATGCCAGCAAATGTTACACGATGACCATGTTTTCCACAAGCATGGAAAAGCTTGGGGAAAAGAAAGTAACACCCTTTTCCCAAGAGAAATTCTTAACAGTAGGCAGAACACAGTGTTCGTATGACACACTTATAGCAGAACCTTCCTAGTCTATTTCTGTTGGTTTGTGGGTTTTTTTAAGCATCATCACAGTAGAAAAGAACTTTTCATAGTTGCTCAGGGATTATTCATTATCCAGACAATATTTCTCATATTCATCATTATGAAGCACCTTTGTACATGCAGAACAATATGCACACTCACTGCACACAGGTTTGTATTTGTGCAAAACACAGGTGAGAGGCAGGGGAGAGCTGGAAGGAAACGCAAGTGCTAACAGCTATAAGATGAAATCACAGACCCATTAAACTGGTCAGGAAGAACAGAGACAGCTGTCCTGCTTTTATTACTTTCCACTTCAATTCCAGAATAATGAGAATCAGAGAGGGAAAAAAAGAAAGCAAAAAGGAATGGACAAACAACAAAATCTCAGAGACAGAAAGTAGGTGTTTGCCACAGAGGACAAGGAATTAGAGACCTCTGTGCTATGGAACAACAGCTCTGTGCCTGGGAAAACAGGAAAATACGAGGTCGGCTCTATATGAGATCATTTTTAAAGTGAGACAGAGCTATTCCTGAAAACAAAGAAACAAGGGAATACAGCTTAGGAAAGCATGACAGGAGACTGGGGGGATCAGTATGAGAGACAAACAGCCTCCTTTAAAACCCAGGCTGTACCAATGCTGCAATCAGAGGTGCAGTTGGTACTTGCATATCTAGCTGTCCTCTAACCAGCCCAGGTGCTCGGTGCACACAGTCCCCCAGCTCTGGCCTCAGCTCTGCCACAAGAATCACAGACAGTCATTTCATGCCTGCACGACTGAAAGAAAGATGGAGTATTCCTCAGACCCTGCTATCTCCCCCAACCAGCTAAACTCAAGGAGATAAGATACACATTATGAGTGCTCCCCTAACAGCCTGGAGATGCAGCCCTCCTCCTCCTGGTTCTTTGCAAGCTGAGGTACAAACACAGAATATAAGAAAAGCCTATTTTTTACCATTTCCATGGGACAGGATATTAGCATGGTTACTTATCAGGTCCATAGCACTGTGATCTGCTAAGGAGCACACTGTAATTTACCAAGTCTACTTGGTAAAGTGTGCTTGGTAAAACTACCCTAGGAGATGCGTATCTACTCGCTGTTTTCGTATACACCACATGGAGGGTTAGAGACATTAATGATTTTGGACAAGATGCAGATGACACAGCTAAGCGACGTCCAAGCCTCTTTCATGCTTGCTTCTCCTGCTGCATTTTCTGTCTCCATGGGTCACATTATTCTTTTGTGCCTGTGATATGAAGAAATGCCAAGGCAAAGCAGATAACAGCACTTCATTTTTTGAGTCAGAGAGGGGGAAGAAAGGAGGGTCACTAGTTCATGTCTTAGTCACAGAAACTCTGGGCTCCTTCAAAGAAGATGTCAAAGAGAAATCCCTTCTGCCCATCCCTGCTGATCAATCTCCTTCAAGCTAATGAACCAACAGCATTTTGCTGAAAAAGAAGCCGTATAGCATCTTGATATACATTTGAAGGTGCACGAGAGCTCTCACAGCTGCTGTTTACCTACACATCTGCCATTCAATCCACATCAAAATCATTGCTGTGAAGTACATTGGGATATCCCAGATATTAAAAGTATTCCACGAAGCCAGTTTCTATTCTGATTCAAATGTAATTGCATCGAAATATTATTACAAGTGTGCTTGCTGCTGCCAACATCTTCACTGCTTTTTTAAAGGTAATTAATTAATGCTTTGTTGCTTTTCATCTGCATTAAAGTGACAGGAGGGTTATGGGAGGGCGACTGGTTTTGACAAGAAGTCTGTAGGCTTTTTACTATGCAATGCAGGGGAGGGAGATACACAGTGGGAGCTAATCTCACTCCTCTTGCCTTCATTTAAAGACAATATTTAAATGCATTTAAATGATGAAGGCATTTAACAACCCTTCCCAGAGGGTTCTTCTTGCTGTTTGCTCATGAGTTTGCCAAATTTAGTGCCATTTTATGGAAGTTGTAAAAATGCTGCTTCCTAATATCTCCTATCCACTGCAGGCAATTGTCTCATGACGCCATCTCTCAAAACAGCAAAACACGTTCAGATCCACTGCACATGCACAGGCAGAGGAAAGACTTCTGCAAGCTAAAATGCTGTACTGAAAGGAGAGGGGGGATTCCTTTATCATGGTTTTTTGTAAAAGCACTTCCAATATGTATTAAACTTGTACACTAAAGTCGTATTTAGGAGCCCCGCTTACAGATGAGACCCCCATTGTGACACAGAGCTGTACAAGCTCACCAGAAAAAGAGGTCTCCTCCCCCAAGAAGGTTACATCTGAATTCTAAGGTGGGGAACAACAGATGGAGACAGACAGGCAGATGGAAAACAAGACAGCGTTGTCTACATCCTCAGCACTGAACTCAGCAGAGTGGTTGCCAAGCTAAAAAGTTCTGACCTGAAGAAAAACTTTCTTAAAGTCTATGGTTATCAATGAGGACTTCTGGGATTGAACTCATGTCAAATTTTAAACCTCCCTGTCCAAAAAAGGAACAGACTCAAATCCATCTGTACACTAAATTGACCCACACCTCAGATGAATCTTCTTCATTCAGAAGATCCTCTAGTTTAATTTAAAGGTCTAGTCTGAGCTGTAAACCTACTGTATAATGTCAAGATAGCGGCTCTTCCTGACCAAAGGATTCAAGCTGGCAGAACAAACAGCACTAGTAAAACCATTATCTGTGTCAGTGGTAGCAGCTGTATTATAGCACCCTCCAGGGACCTTGACAAGAACAAGGTATCACTCTGCTATGTGCATGGTGCATGAATAGGCCTTTGGCAGCCAAAAGCTTACAGCCTAAATACATCAACTGGACAATTATCTCTATTCTACAGGTGGTGGAGTGAGATAATTTAAATGATGTGATTGGCACCTTAACTATAAGACCTTCTAGAAAAATTAAGAAGGAATTGGGGTGTGTTTTCCCTTGTTCATTTTTTTAACATTGTTTAGACACTGCAATCCATCATTAGCACACATTAGACACAAGAAAAAACAAAATCAAACAGAGAGCAGAGAGGAGATTCTGAAAGTGCATATAATTTAAGTTGGATAACATTCAGGGACAGATATTTCAGTCTATGTAGGCATCCAACATGGAAGATGAGCCATCCTACTCTGGAAAAAAATGTCAACACTGAAACATTAACTGCTTTATCAGAATATCTTATTCTGCAGTATCTGCTCTGATCCACCTTGATCCACAAAGTTTCGATAATGCTCATCCAACTTTCAAAGGAAAGTGGATCAAAATATCCCTCCTCTCTCCCCTTTGCAATTGTGTTTCTGTAGAAGAAAATAGCAGCTGAGAATGTAAATGGATTCCACTACAGGAGCTGTATTTCTCTGCTGTAGAAATGCTGAATCATTTGAAACCTCCAAGGAAAAAAATATCCACTTTCTGAAGAGCACATAACTAGAAGTAATCTCATCTTGCAGGCACCGAGAACACTTATTCTCTTCTGTAAGCCTTCTCATACTTAAAACTAATTCAGTCTTCCCTCCCAACACGACTCCTACTAGAAAGCTGTCCCAGAACCCTACTAATATGGCTAAAATGCTGCTTCTCATTTCTAGCCTACTTTAATGTAAGGCCATTTGACATACATTTGTTTTTGTGCCAGTATCTTCCTTTAGTTTAAATAATACTCTCTTCCTAATAATTACCTCTAATGAATATGCAGACAACCAGTACAACCTTTCTGAGACACCACCTATGTAGACTAAGTAGAGCTCTTTTAGGCTGTGCTATTCAGACAGGCTGTCTCAAAAGCTGACCACCTTAGTACTCATTCTTTGTTTGATTTCATCTTTCCTGAACATGGGTTGTCACAAATATGACCCGCAGCTAGGATCAATTTTTGCAGTCTACTGAAAGAAAAACAGGGATTTTTTTATTTTAAAGCATGTTTAGTAAAACAGGCCCAATAAAGGAAAGTGGTCAAGGACATCTCACTAACAATGAGCATGAACAATATTCCACTAAGATAACATAAAGTTCTATCCGTAAATGAATCATATACAAAGAAAGGTAATGCCTACTTCTTAAGGCAGGAAAGGGCAAGCAACAATGAATCTGAGTACCCTCCTCTCCATTAATCCTCTCAAGCTTTAACACTGAAGCCAAATGATGACAGTTAAACGTGAATGCTAGTTCTGTTTTTGTTGATCATTTTAACAGATGGACTGGAGAAGGTGTGGGTGTGCTGTGAAATGGCAATTACTGCAGGGATGGAAATGCAGTTGGATGAAAAGATACAAATCAAAAAAAGGAACAAAGCAGATGGGGGAAGGGAAAAATGAAAGAAAAAAAATATGGTGACCTTACATTTCACTGTATTTTTCTGCTGAATTCACCAGTGAGATATTGAGCAAATGATCAGTAATGATAACAGCTATGTCTGTACTTATTTTACCCAAGCCACAATTTTGCTCAGATCTTTGTGTACATATCAAATTGATTCAAGTGAGATAGTTTCTAGGAATACAGGTTTCCAAATAAACCCATATTTATACCCTTTTTCACAATGGGTGTCACAGGACACAGCTAAAATAGAATTCAGATCTCTCCTCAAAATGAACTATATATTCCCAGCTCCTCTGCAGTAAACAAAGAGCTCCTTTCTGCTTGGCAATCTAAGCAACCGGCATGTCGACGGCATAGAAAGGGAAGGGTGACAGCAGCAGGGACAGCAAATGGAGGGACCCCAAAATAATGAAAATAAGATTGCAGCTAATAACAAAGAGCTATCCTCTTCTTCCCAGCTCTCAGCTCCTGAATACATTTTATTTCGAATTCTTATTCACAATTCACTGGTCAGTGTCTGTCAATAATGATCTGATCTGGTTTTTTTCCTCCCCAAGGAAATAAAAGCTTCACTTTGATCAAGAAAAGGGGAGGAGGGGAAGGGGTCACTCTGGGACCTTGATTTACCTTAACTGCTTTCTCTCTTCTGTGAAAACATTCTCTGTGTTGCAGAGTTAAAACATTTAGGGACTATGCTCTATGGCAAAACTCAGACAGAACAACTTGAAGATCTAATGTCTGATAATCAGCTCCCTGGCATACTCAAACCATCAGAAAAATCAAACAACAGAAAAACTTTTATGTGTACCTCAGGGAAAAGAAACTAAGCTAGAGAGAGACTTGGTGACTTCCTTAGTCATAAAGAACAGCTGTAATGCCCTAACCTCTGCAGCATTCTTTCCATGAAAATGCTTGGAAAAATATTATTTCTTTAAAAATCTATTTTTAAAAATACCTTTTATAGTGTCTCATATTTTTGTTATTTTTTTCCAATCAGTGCTACTTACACACTGCAAGAGTGATGGCTACTGGGTTTGCAGAAGAAAGGATACTAGTAATAGCATAAAGAACTTTTCACCTACGTCACCAAGTAGAGCATGAGCTGGTTTTGTAATGAATGAAAAAAAAACCCCAGCTGCAGCTGTCAGGTAATGATGTAAAGAGAGTTGTGAAGGGAGTTTCAGTTCACTTCTTATCAGACAGGTGTCTACATCCCAACAGCACCATCACAGCTGGCACAAAGTGATGCCGTTGTTAGCAATCTCAGAAGAGAGGCCGAGCACTGATCTGAGAGTTTATTTATAAATATTTTAGCAGACTGAAGAACCAGGAGGAGTTTTAAATTTACATTTCTTTATACATACTCCCACTCAGAATCTGTGACTTAGTAAATCTGTATAAAATCATCACCAGAGCCTGACAATAGGATTTACAAGGGCAACGTACCCATAAAGACAGAAGCCTCCACTGACAAGCAGGCAATCTTGCTTTCCAAAATGATTTTAATTGCTAATTTTTTTTAATTCCCTAAAACATTAACACAGTGTTAATGAAGGATACAATCACTACACAGTGCTCACCCTTACAGGGTCTCTGTTGTAGTGATGGGGTGTATCTTAGATGCAAAAGATCTGAATGCAAATGGTGCTGAATGCCAGGAGCTCATCACTATAGGCCTAATGGTTCTCAGGACCACAGGGCACAAGATGAAAGTGCAGGCAAGAAGACACTTGCTCTAAGGGCTGCTAGAGGATAACGTAGAGCACAGACAAGATAGAATATAATGCAGGTTGCGTGGCATGAAGAAAACATCACTTTTGATAGAAATATAAGAATAGCATACTCTGTCTAATAGCAAAGCTTCAAATAAGTCTAACAGTTCTGACCTTCAGACAGTTATATCACATCCCCAACAAACTGCTGTACCAGCCAGGAGAGCCAGACAACTCAGGTGGACTCCAAAGTGTTTAATGGGTGAGTGATGATGCTATGAGGAATTTATTACATATGAATGAGAATTATGAGGCTAAAGAAGAGACACAAAGGTAATCTACATTCATGATTCAAAAGAGGAGGTAACTAACTTCTTTCCAAAGACTCCACCAACTGCACTCATTCTTTGGTCAAGAGGAAACACACAGGAGTGGCAGTAAATCACAAGTTACCTTAGTTACTCAACCATAAGCCTTGCTCACATGACTCCCAGCAAATGCCTTCTTACCGTGAGACGTTTCGAGGCATCCACTTCAATCATCCCCCGCAAAAGGTTCTGACAGTCTGGGGGGATAAAATGTGGCATGTGGAACACTCCACGTTTCACCTTCTCCAACAGTTGCCGCAAGTTGTCGTCATCAAAAGGCAGGGCACCCTGCAGGGATGTGACAGAGCAGTGGATGGGAGAGATGAGCGAAAGGGAATTGGAGAGGGGAAAAAGAGAGAACAGCCAGGATAAGCATGGTGAGAGAATTGAAAAGAGGAAGTCAGCACATAATAAATTATTATAAAAAGTGGAAAAAACATTTTATCCATTGAAAATAAAGCATTTCTTAGTGCTGCTGTATTTTCTCCAACATAGGAAACAAAACTGAGGACACAGATTTTTATTAGACCTTTAATTAAAAAATGACTACCAGTATAAGACATAATGCAAAATATGAAATTGCCTTTCCAGGCAAATTCACCAAAGATGCATGGATTCACTTAAATTCAGCTCAAGCTTTTGATCTGCTGGTATTCCTCCTGGGCATACTTTCACAGCAAAAATGTTTATCGTCTCCTTACTTTTAATCTTCCTGAGACACATTTATTGCAGACATTGAAAAGGAGGTGAACAGCATTTGAGAGACTTTCAGTAAAGAGCATCCTCTTTCTGATGGAGCAGTGAAATGACTCAGCTGAAAGAAATCCTAACCAACATTAGCCTTTGGAAGCAGCAGATGTTCTACCTGTTTAATATACTTCATCCAGTTCCCATGCTGTGGTCAGGTCATCAGTTCCTATTGCTTCCCTACTGTAGCTCACTTACATGAATGGTTTGAGGTTTTTTCAGCTGAAATTACATTTTGAATAGATCATCAGCTTCCCACAAAAAGCAGCAAAAGATCTATCTTTGCTGCAAGGACAAAAAGGAAAAAAAGAAGTTGAAATCTTTAGGATAACTCCACCAACTGAAGCTGATACCCTTTTATAGCGGGTCTGTACCTTCCTAGAAGTTCTCACTTCCTTCTTTCACCACCTAATTCTAGTAGGTGCTGAGCTTCCTTGATTTCCAGGATGGTTTGTGGGAAGCTGCAAGCTGTCAGCTGCTGTGATAATGAACATTTAAATTGTCAATTCTGGCACTGCTCTTACTACAGTGAGTAGTGCATCTTTATAAGCAATCCTATGTCTATGGTTTATGGAGACCAATGGCTTCATTTACGGAAGTCTCAGAAAGACCACCTGATGGCAACGGCTACTGGGCACTATTTACTGTTGTTTGTTCATTCAAGTGGCCTTGAAGAGAGAGCAGTTCTGTTCCTCTATTCTGTTACCAATCTCCTGAGTTACCTACTTTTTTCCTAACCGTTCCAGACATAAAGGAAAATCAATTCTGATAGTTCAGTACTTTGGCTAACACAATTTAAGCCATGATGAAGTCAGCAAGGCTGCTTTGTGGCATTTCCTAAAGGTAGCAACTACAGCTCTTTTATTACTACCACCTGCTACTATAGCTTGAGAGTTTTTGTAGGGTTTGTCCTGACGTAATTAACTAGAGAGCTCTGAACTCTCCATCAATAACAGACTTTTTTCATTATTTTGCAGGCTCATATATATATACAGGAACACATGAAGATTCAGCAACAGAAAGGCACCAAATCTTGACAAAGAGTCCTCCTGAAAATGAAAAGTACACTCCTCCAAATCCTAACCATCTTGACACATCCTCTCTTCTAAATTCAAGAAGTTATATTAAGAGCTCATTATACAGTTGTATTTTATCAGCCATGAAAATAGCTGCTCAGGAGCGATAGATGACCAGGTGCTATCTAGTGAGACAGTTAAAATTCTCCCCTTGTAACATCACAATAAAAAATCTAAAACTTCAAAAATTACTAAAAAGAAAAAAAGAGTAATATTGGTTAAGGTGAATTAAAGCATTATACTGAGATTACTTCAAGATATGTTGATTTGGGCCATTAAAAAAATTACCTGCATATTTATTGAAACAAAAATCCTTTAAAATTTTCAAGTGTTTTAAACAAAAATAATGTGCAGAATCTAACTCTGATCATACGTTGTACAAATACTTTTGTCAAAATAAAATATTTAATTGAAGTTCTAACTTAGTATTAACTTAGTGAAGTACTAACCAACATTTAAGTTTGCTAATAAAAATACAAGGACATCAAAATTTGACTTCAGTCTTGTTATTTTTATAATTGTATGGGATCAGTTGAATTATTAGAGATATAAAAAAATTAACACGCACATAAAATCTATTCTCACATATAGTATCCGATCTGCACATGCTATATACTTATATGGACATAGATTATATTTTCCTACATTATACTATGAAAATTGCTAACAAATGCCAAGCCTATCTGCCTTCAGCTGGACATCCAATTGTATGTTTAGGAGGATTATATTACCACTGCAAATCGGAATAAATTCCACAGAAAAATGAAAATTTGATCAAAAGAAGAAAAAGTTACAAGATACCACACTTTGAATCCTAAAAAAAGTATTACTGAGCCAGATGGAAACTAATTTAAACTTTGTACTACTGGCTCAGTTTTATATTCCCAAGTGTATAAATTAAATGTAGCTCAATACTTGCATGAAAATTGTTGCGCTCAAATCTTCTCTTGATAAAACACTACAGTTATCGTATGCATATACCTACTGAAACACGTGTATACCATAGCAGAAAAACCCAAACATTTCCCAAAACCAGCCATATTTTGATCCTGTGAAGGACAACTTATTTGACACTCTCTGTATCCTGAAGTTTTAACCCTGCACATCCTTTCCAGTCAAAAAATGTACTGCAATATCACAATACAGTAAAGAGCATGGACGGAGACAAGTTTTTGATGCTTGTCTATGCTCTCCTGTGCAGGGCAGCAGCGTTTCAAAGAGGCAGTGAAATATTCCTCATGCTTTTCCTTTGGGACTGATGTAGAAATAAGAGGAAAGGAAGCGACTGAAAGATATAAAAATAGGGGAACTAAAAAAACCCATCTGTACATGATGTCAATAAAATCACCATTAAATACAGCAGCATTTTTGATTTTTCTTTTCTTTTTAAAGGATAGTGCAAGGAAGATGACTCACCACTAGCAACGCAAATAAAATGACTCCACAGCTCCAGACGTCTGCTTTCCTTCCATCATATTTTTCTCCCTGTGCAGCAATGACACAGAGGTTCAAAAGATTGCTCACTAGTAAATTAATTACTTATCCTTGAAGAACAAGAGAGGGGAGAATGGGAAACCCCACAGTTCAACCACATTCAACCACTTGCTTCCCAAGATGGCCCTCCCAAATAGGAGGCCATGACACACCCCATGAATTGACTTTTTATGAACAGTTGTATTTGGGATTTGTGAGAACAGGATCAGAAGTGAGGAGTAGGGTAACAGTGGTTGACAACTCACAAATGATTAGATGTGGCACCTAAACAGTGTCAGAGGAGCATTAAGGACGTCAAGAAGATGTTTGTCTCTTCCCTGGTTCTTCAGTGAGCTTGTCACCGGTCACATAATTTGTAAACTCAAACTCTCTGGACAGTCTCTTCTGAACGCTTTTTGGTTAGCTTTACATTAAAGATATGTTTTGAAAGAGGTGAATCTTGACCACTGAAATCTTGGATGCTTATTTTCAGAGGACAAAGGGAGGGTAGAGGGAAAGGATAGTTCATATCATTTAATGGAAACCAACGGAAACAGCTAACCCCAGTTCTTCTATTGAAATGACAGCTACATCAGAGACAAGAAAGCATAAGGGACTGCATCCCCTGGGTGGAAAGATCACATGAAATGAGGGTAGGTATTTCTGTCTGATCACGTGGCACAAAGGGTTCTGTGAGAATAACACATGATCATTTCATATGGTTGATGTGGCTTGATTCAGGGCTGAGCCAAACAAACAAAACCATAGTTATATTCCTTGTGTCCTTTCCAACACTGTCTGCCTTTTTCACAGATAGCCTGTACGGAAGGTCTTTGCACTTGCACTCTCACTTGCAATGAGTGACACTTTAAAAAACGTATTTTTACACAGTAATGTAACCAACTTACCCGGATGACTTCAGGGCAAGCATAGTGTGGTGATCTGAAACACAAAATACAGTCAAATGAGCATATAACAGCCTGGTGTTTATGGATTACATGCATTCCCATTTTGTTTAGCAGAATCGTGATTGGCTTGCCTATACAGAAGTCAAGTGTGCAAACCCAGCACTTTTCTTCTTACCTCAATGAGAACACATTTCTAAGAAACTCACAAAATGGTCAAGAAATAGCATAATTCAAAATTCAATGGTCCTACTATGAATTTCTTAAACGTGAGGAAGGAAGAGAAGATCAAGCATATTCTGTGATTATATAGAATTCCAGGCCTCTAACCCCAGACTTTAACTTGGCCTTGTATCAAATTAGAATGAAGGTACATGATGGATAGCCTTTTGTATGAAAAAAAGACAGAAAAGTATTTTCAAACCGAACACGTGCATTCCTAAACCATGCCTTGCATCTCTTCTGCTAAGATTGCTCTCAATTACGCCAATGGTCATAAAAACTGTCAATACATGATTTCAACATGCAATTATTTTTTTACTTTTAAAAAACTAAAAAGAATGGACAGTAGTACTATTACCTAGTGAGTTAATATATTCTTTTCGCATCCTTCTACCCATATATCTCTGGTTTGATTCCTGGCTGAGAATAGTTAATTACTTCAACTTGCCAGGTAATCATTTTAATTCCTAAAGATTATAGCCACAGCTATTTATTTTATAGCCTTCATTAAAGTAACTTGACAAGTGAAAGGGATGCAAACTGTCTGAGACCTGTGTGCAAATCATGCTATTGTTTATACTGACACCTCCCAGCAGTCTCTGAGCCTGTCTTCATTTGTGCATTTGTTTCTTGTGACAAATGCAATCATGGCTGGGCAATACCTGTCTCACAAAGTAATGAGCAAAACAGAAGAACCATGAGGTTAGCTTTGTGCTAGGACGCTACATTAATGCCCAGTGAGACAGCCCATTAATTGAATTTCCATACACACCATGCTTATCCTATGGCAAAATATCATCCCATGGGCATGGAACACTCTGATTTGTTATCAAGCTTTTGGAAGACCATGATAATAAACTCAGGATACACTTGGGACTGCAGCTACATTGACAGCAAAGCTTAAGAGAGGAGAGAAAAATTTTAGAAAAGGTGGAATTCAGAAGTCTAGCACAATATTTAATGTAACCCACTCACTCCATCCCCCATTTAACAGGTTATCACAAATATTCTAACCAGGTCTATCTGCTGAGTAGTACTCCCAAGTGTCTTAATTAAAACTGGATTTTAAAACCCTCGATTTGAGAGTCAAAACAGAGAACGAAAACCGGAGCCTTCCTTCAGAGAGCTGGCCAGAGTTGGTCCTTGGGAGCCCAAAAAGAATGAACTTGTTGCTAGTGGGTAAGACAGACTACCTGAGCTCTCTTGGCAGCTCTGTCGCTGGCAGCCATCTAGACATGGACAAGGTTACTTTAGCATTTTTAAAAGCTGCAGCAGGCCATAGTTTGAAAAAGGTGACCAAAATCCCACCACAAGTCTACTCTTCTGACTAAAACAAAAGCAATGCCACCATAGCTTTCATACCTCACTAAAGTTTGTATGACTGAATTCACTGAGATTTGTATAAGGCTTTGATCTTTTAGGGTAAAAGTTTCTACGGTAACAAAGAACAGGATAGCAACAATAATGAAATAAAGCTAAAGCAGGCAGTACATTAATAAAATTATTGCTTCTTGACTAAGCAGGGGCTTATCTGGGGGGACATATTGTTGTCCACAACTGCAGCATATTGTTGCCCACTGCTGGAAAGAAAGTGAGACTAGAGTGAGACAATGAATGCTATGTATGTGTTCCCAAGCTTCCAACACATACTGTTCTCTGTGAATTTGGTTCTTTATAGCAAACCAACAGCTACTCTACACCTGTTCTCTTTAATACACCAAAGCTTTAACCACTAAACAGTTGTATCACTGGACTAATGCATGGTTATAAAAGCTTTTAGAAGACAAGTTAAATTATTCTTTTGAGGATGCTTGACTAGTGGTGCTGTCTTTTTGGTTTTCATATAATAAAACCAAAAATAGCATACACACCACCCATAAGGTTCATACAAATCAGAATTAAGGAGCAGGACCAGAACTGGGACTGCAACCTGGGACTGGACAAGCACAGCCAGCTCTCACCAGTGCTGGATTGCTTAGGCAGAAGAGTGAAAGGGCAGTATGGGAGCTGTAATGAAGGTAGTAGTGCAACTGTAATTTGGAAAAAAGCCCAACATGGTAGCAAAAAGAGTATAGGAATTACATCAGATCATGGACATTCAGTCAGTTTAGTCACCTCAGAATAAAAAGACCAGTTCTGACATGTTCTATATAGCTAGTTACATTAGGTTTACTGGAGAACATATCTGGGGGGAAACAAAGGAGTCTAGGTAACTGTTGAGTTCCTGTCACTTAGTGTGTCTGAGTTTTTCTGCCTTGCATGCATTTTAGCTTCTGTCAGGTATGATGCTACCTTCCCTTTACTACAGAAGGTGAGTCATGGAGACACACAGTACATTAAATGGCTGTCACAGGGGGTGTCTGTGGCTGAGCTAGAAACTTAAGCCAGACCTCTCAAATTCTGCGTGGTATCCTGTATGGCTCAGCATCATCCTTCAGCACAATACTTTTTGGGTGTCATGCCATCTGGGCACTGGAAGAATCAGCACCACAATTTGCATAGTGCTTCTGAGGTTTATTATATGATGACTCCAACAAAGACTTTAGAACTCTTAATTGTGGATGCTGACCAATGCAACCACCTTGATAGCTTCCTGGGCTAATATCCTTGAAAAGAAGAAATCAAGCATTGTGAAGAACCCAAGATAGGTACTAACCAAGATAGGCTATGTGTCCCACTAGCAAATGCACTTAAAGCATTTACCCTCCTGAGGTCAGCTACAGTGCAGTGGAATCTGCTATGTGTCTTACAAAGCACCACTGAAATTCTGCTAAAATCTAGGAGAATGGGCAGAGAAAATACTATGATAAATCCTTTGAACAAGTTGGACTGATTTGATCATTCAACAGCTGCCCAGAAAGCACAAGTTTCTGGCATAGCCATTCTGAATTCTTGCCAGCACATGATAGCTAGGTATCTGCAGCGTTATCTTGGCTATCAGATTTAGAAAGGATTCTCCAGCCAGCCAGAATCCATAGAAAACTCATTTCTATGCTGCCAATCACATAGCAACTTCAACTGCTTTAGAGAGAAAACTCAAATTTAATCAAAAATCTAGTTATCTTTCTACAGAGTCATGAATATTTCTTTGGGTTTTATCAATAATTATTCAATATACGTGTGTCAAGAGCAACATTCTTTGCCTCTTCCCCTAGGCCACTTCCTCATTGTTCAGCTACATCTCTGTGCAGCAAAAGCCACAATCTGCCCTTGATAACAAGTAAGTGTATCGCTCAGCAAGATCAAGAAGCAGCTGCTGCCTGCGGGTACTGCTGCTGCAAAAGCATCAGTGTTGGCAGTGTTTATTTCAAGGGTGATGTGGAGTTTCCCAGGCTAGTCTGCCTGGGGCTGGAAGGGCTCTCTGAATGGTCATTCACAGCTATGACTCTAGGACACGGTAATCTTAAGGATCTTGAAGGACCTTAGCAAAGGATCTACGTGGGATTTCAACCAGAGGAAATGAGCCAGAGTGCAATGGTGAAATCCAGGACAGCCCTGGACAGATAAGTCAGGCATTCAAAAAGAAATGTATATATTCTTGATGCATCTATCCTGAATTTAATCTGAGGAACTAGAAAAGTAGTTCTGGATCTGTGCACATCAAAATATAGTAGCACAGCTACAGTAGATCTGAAATAACCAGGGCCATATCTTCAGTGCAGATGTGATGTGCCTGTGACCTACAGGCCTCATTATGGAGGTAAAAGAGACCTGCACTGTGCTCACACAAATCAACTTCCCATATATAGTTTATCTGGGAATATACAGTAAGTGCTTTTCCAGAAAAGCAATTGGTTCATCAAGAAGCATAGAGAAAGCTGTGTGATCCTACTCCACGGTGTGACATGTGTTATACTGCCTGATGGGTTCTCAGGTCCCATCAAAGATGAGACTGATGCCTTAAGACAGTACTACCTGGGGAAGAAGAAAAGCTTTTTTGAGTGACATTCTTTAGGCCTCACAGCTGGAGGGAGAGTTTCTGTAGAAAAGAAGGAACAAGAAGTCTCCTTCCCTCTGTCTTATGCCTGAAGTTACCTTGATACAGGAGGTTGTACAGGCACAAGTCCTTCCATGTCTAGCTGTTTTTGCTGTTTCTTGGATGCTAGAGGCACTTCTTCAACCGCCGTTAATCACTGTCTCTAAGCTGGCTTTCAGAGACAGAAGCTATGCACTAGTGCAAAAGGCCACCTGTGCTTTCCCCCCATGCTGGGTAGCAAAGGGTTGAGATGAAGGGGAACACCAGAGGAGTAGCAAAATAGATAAAGGAGGAGGACATGTTAGGGCATCCTGAGCAGAGAAAGCGATAGCCACAGATCACACAGAAAAGTAAGAAGGGGGAAACTGAAGAAATGGTTCCAGTAGCTGTGAGTAGTTAAGGCTGTAGTAGCTGTAGGTAAGGCTGCAACTAAGGTAGAGGCTGTTGCTAAAGCTGAGTGCTATTTTGCCGTTAAAGTTTCAACTCAGTCATTTAGCTTTATATGAGAATGCTCAACATCTAGCCCCCACCTTGATCTTACAGCTGTTTACTCCTTGAGTGCAATTACGTTTTTGGGGAATCTGCAAATCAGTTTATTAGTTAATGTATCGGTTCAAATTATTAAGACTTGGAACATTTTAGAGATCTGACTTTAAAAAATGAAACAGACCCCTATATTAAAAGGGGATAAAATTGCAAAGTTCAGAATTCAGAAGTTAAGAACTGCTAAGTCAGTGTGGAGTGGTGAATGTATTGCTCTCCCCAACACCTCTGTTTCACTTGTGGGAAGTCTGTAGCAACGTGAGGGAGGTTTAGTGCCACAAAGGACAAGCTTGTGATAGAGGCAGCTGATTGACATACTGGGGAATCAAACTCTCTCTCTGCCCCTGCCATTGAATCTTTCTGTGAAAAAAAATGAACAGGTGCCTTAAACTGAGATGTTCACAGGTAATTATGAGTTGCAGGTTCCCCAGTTTTCAAAATCACAGTGTGACACATCTGAAGTTTGATTTACAGTGTTTATAAGCACATGGAGCAGCCACTGCAGTCGGTAGGCACTCTGCTGTACAAGCTAAGGACTGTTATCAAGCACTGAGTATTCTGAGATATTAGGCCCCAGAGTATCCAACCACACACTCAAAACTGCTTGGTATTTTGCAGAATCACATGTCCTCATATAAATGGAAATAACCAGATCAATGTGGCATATATAATATGAAAACAGTATAATTAGTGTTTGTAAACCTAAGGCAACATGATGAAAACCCTATCTAGCATTCACAGCAACGCTTGAATGCAGTGAGCAGAAATTATGAATGGGTCCATAAAATGAAAGATGAGTAAAAATCAAGCATTAAATAACTGTTTATTAAAAAAAACCCCACACCATCCAAACATCAAATGAGGCAAAGATTTCTTGGAAAAAATCTGTACAAACTTGTAGTTAATGTCCATATCCTAATGTGCATGGGCTAAGTCAATGCTATACTGGCAATGAGAAGAATACCACATCTTAAATTCTCAGTGCTTCATTTTGCAGACTTAAAGCTCTTTTAACATACCTTAGGATGTACTATAGGTGAGGCTGGTATTAATGGTTATTAATTAGGTTGTCTGGTATTTCCCTTTACAATCCTCATCTTCAATTGCTTGTGACTTACCATCAATTTAAAAACTTAACAACAGTTTTCCTCGCTTTTTGCCTGCCTCACACTGGTTTTATGTTTGTGTGGGCATGCATCTTGTGAACAGGCCAATACGTTTCCACTATATAAGTCTAATCTGAATTAAATGTTTTTTCCCATAAAAAAAGAAAATTTCTACTATCCTCAACTGCAAAGGGAAAACTTGATATATTTGTTTGCAATCTCTAGAAAAAATGTATGCAAACTAGAAAACTGCAGTTTGCACGTACTAGCAGAAACTGTGTAAAGCATCAGGATCAAAATTCTACCTGCACTGGTAATGCTTCACGGAACAATTTTTCTACCTGAAACTAATCCTATGAGCTGCTATGGCTGGGGGTTATCACAACGTACCAACTTTAAAACAAACTGAATGCAAAACCAAGGGGAAATAGACCTAGGACTGACAGCAACTGACTGGGACAACCAGGTCAGAGAAACTAGAGCTGGAACCTAATGGACAAGAGAAAAGGATCTGTGATTTGTGACCAAATATGGAGCAGAAATGAATGGGAGAAGTCATCAAGACTAGAGTACAAATTAGGGAAGGAGATGGCAGCACAGTGCTGGTAATGGGAGCTCTTGATGAGATTGGGTAAAAAGTGGTAGTTCTGGCATTTCCAGTTTTAAGAGCCTAAATTTGCAACCCTAACAACACCTGGATGTAGGAAAGTTGCATATGTTTTAGACAACATGCACACATTTATTATAAAGGGCAAAGTATATGTCTTGTCATCAAAATCAGAAGTGGTGCTTGGACACTGAGGTGTGTGGCAACTGAATATCGCTCTTCTGAATTATCTACTCATGACAGGTGTGCTGATACACCAGATACAGATGTAAGGAAATCGGGAGGTAGATGAGCTCTGCCAGCATTTCTAACAAATACACACTGCATTGGTTGTGATACATACCTTAAGTTCAAAAAGATCTGGTAACCAATCATAATGAGAATACGTGATATTTTTTTTAACAGACCCAGGCAATCTGTGGGTCTGCAAAGTGTTGCTAGGAATTGCTAGGGAGAGCTGAGAGCAGAGGAATTGACTGTGCTGGGTTTAGAAGTTGCTGTTACTCCATTATGCCACTGACAGGCGCAAGGCTTTCTTCTCACTCTCAATAAGATCATAATCAGCATCGCTCTTCCCACATGGACAGAGTTTTCTGGATGAGAGCAGGGGTTCCCTGTGGAGACACCAATTTGTGGGAACCGTTGCATACAGTCAGTTAATTGTGGGACTGTCAGCAGTGGTGTCAGTCTCCATACTGACTACCTCTGCGGGGATTGGGTCTGGTGCTGGAATGAGCTACGTTTCCATGTCAGCTCTGTCCTAGCTCTTGGTTGGGATAGAGATATTTGGAGCAGGCAGCACAGAGACTCACACTGCTATGGGTTCTCAGTCACCTGGCAGCTTGCAGCAATCTCCATCCAGTAGGACTTAATGTTTCGAAGCTGTGATGAGTGAAATGGAGAGAAGTGATGACAAAATTTACTTTGCCAGGTTTCTGTAAGGAGCAATATTCATTTTAGCCATAAGCCCTCTTAGTTCAAGAAAAGGGAACAAGGTACAGGGAATGTCCCAACTTCCTACTTTTCCAAGACTCCTCTAGAAATGACTGCAATTCATGTTCAGAGCAACTTGGGCACTGCAATGACTTGCTAAGATGGAGATCTGAGGCAGAAGAAAGTAATGCATCTTGTCCAAGACCACCCTGCACGCCTTCAGCAGAGGCAGAAGTCAAGGTCAGATTATCAGAGTCTCAGTCCAGAGGTTTAACCCTCAGGCACTCACTCTTCTTGCCTAGTGACAATTCAGGATGGATTGGACAATATTTACCATTCTGAAACACTGCGAGGCAGCATGCTGTGAAGAATCTCTGTGAAAAGAGACAGGGGAGTGTCTCTTCATGTTATTGCCTGGATGGGTAGAGAAGGGAGAGCTGAAGAGATCTAAAATAATAGAAGCAGCATCCTACTACAACTTCTGCTTCCTTCCTTGTCTGCTGTCTGCTCACAGACCTCCTCTGCTCTTGGAGGAATGAAAAGATTCACTGATTCACTTTGGCATTTAAAGGACCATGTCTCCATGAGACTGCAGAAAATGCTGTGCAGAATTATTCCTGCAGACCCTACACACTGTTCATCTTCCCTTCAAGGATCTAAACACACATTTAAATCTACAGCTTATTTCTCTGTGCTGTGTATATGCAGGATTTGTGCTATATATATTTCCAGTAGTGGGGATTCATTACAATCAAGGCCCAATGCGCAGTCTGTCAGTGACAAGTTATGTGAATGAAACAGCAATCCCATCCTTACCTCCCTCTCCTACCCAAACACAACTGGATTGAACTTTTATGGTTTTCTCCAGGTAGCCATTTCTGCTACAGAAAACCAAGCAGCTTGAAGGCACAGCTCCCAGAAAACACCGACTCTGAGGTATTCAATACAGCAAACTTCAGGCTATATGATTATCTTCATGAAGCTAGTCCAAGCTCTGTGGTAACCTAAAGCCTACCCGAACTTTGGATGAAACTTAGCAGTTCACTCGTGACAGCAAAGAATTCTTGACTGCGCTCTAACCACTCTGCTGTACTGACAAAGTTGGCTGTATCACACGGCTCAACCCCATCTGATCCTCCCACTCTGATCGACAGAAATACCTGGAGACTCCTTGCGTGACTGTCAATGGAAATGTTACTGTTTCATCTCATTATCAGCGTTCAGAGCACAGATAAAACCATTCTGGAAATTAACTTCTGGGTGCACAGAAAAGCATCTCATTAAAGCTCAGTATTTCAGCCATGATTCACTCTGTTTTGTTCCCTTTCATGCTGGCTGAAAGTACCAACTCTAAGAGTAGGTAAAACTACTGCCTTGAAAAGCCCTGAGGTTGGTTACTGTATGTGTTCCGAGGGAAAGGGAATCTTAACTGGATTTCTTTGTGAAAGCCTTTCTTTGTGAACAGTGTGGCATATTGTTATATATTCCTTCCTTCCTTCCTCCCTTCACCCCCCAAACCAGAGAGATCATAAGACACCAGTATCAGCCATGCTGGGCTCCATGCCAGGAGAATTAATGAAGTGGTGTAATAGCTCACACAGAGGTCTAGTGATTGGCACCACACTTAAAATGCATCTGCAAGGCAGGAGATCATAGTGTTGCTGCTGTGTTCTGTTTATTACAGGCACGTCTCTTCCGTTCCATTGATTTCTTTATTAGCGCGTTTTAAGGTTGCAATGTGGGGGCTGGCTCTGCTTGAAGGTTTGAATTCCAGCACAGCTTATGGAAAGGAAGTCTCCCTTTGAGACTCTAGACCTGGATGGCAGAGCCCAGTGCTAACAAGAACAAGAACCCTACCAACAAGTTCCCCAAGAGTTTGAAAAATCCTACAGGGCAACGTGAGACCGGGTTGGTTTTTATACTTTCTTTTGGCTTTTTCATGGAAAGAAGGGGGGAAATTTTATCTAAAGAATATAGAGACTTTGTGGTAACTGCAGGGAGGATTCCATTTCCTAATCTATAAGGGAGGTTTGAAAGCAGCTGCCAGCAACAGATGTGTGGGCTCATAGCTCCTTGCTTTTCATCTGTGCTGTTAAGAGGTCAAATCTCCGCTTGACATGGACAAGGAAGGAACGGGTGGGTCTCAGTTTACTCATCAACCAGCATTCAATCACATAATGAACTTCAAATTATTTTGCTACCCACTATTCATGACTTGGAAAGCAGAGCTGTACAGCCCAGGGCAGGGAGGCAGTGGCTGGGCTGTACAGGGAACCATGATGGTTCTGTGTCTACCCTGAATTGTCTTGGTTCAGAGTGCAGATTGAAAAACCATGAAGTGTAACCAGCTGAGGATGGGGCTGGGCCAGAGTCATCAGATTCACACTCCTAAAGGCCAGGAAGAGAAGATCTGTATGGGAGGAACCGGAAATCTGCTGGTACTCCCTGCAACTCCAGTTGCTGAGCTTGCTGTTATAACAGATTCATAGAATCATAGAATCGTTTGAGTTGGAAGGGACCTTAGAGATCATCGAGTTCCAACCCCCCTGCAGGGGACAAATTCAGACACAGCTAAAAGCTGGTGTAGTGGTACCAGCCTGCAGCAGCTTGATGCAGTTGCTGCCTGCCCTTGCCACAGCTCCCTGCAGCAGCCCCCAGCACAGTCATCCCTGCACCAAGCCATAGCTATGGATGGGGCGATGGGGGCATGATCCAGTGGTGGCCCTAGAGGGGACAGCAATGAGAGAGCATTATCTCCGGACACCATGTCCTGTTCCAGACCAGCCTTTGTTAAGCTGTTGGGCTTATTGCTGGCTCCCTTGGAAATTCCTAGACAGCTCTTGCTGGCAACTGTATTGCCATGGAAATGTTTTTAGACTGCCCCTGCAATACTCCTCCAAGCAGTCTGCTTTGCATCTGCATTCATGCCCTGCTTGTAATTGCAAAGGACCTTGCTGCCTCCCTGTCATGTGAGCTGAAAGGAAGCAGCGTGGAGTGTGAACAGGAAGAGCTGCAAGCAGGCAGCCTAATCAGGACATGCAAATGCCATTTCAGAGCCCCTACATAAGTTTGTTTTTACACCCCCTAATATTTTTTAAAGCCTCTTCTTAAAACAGCCAATGCTACTGCTTTCAGTTCCCCAAAATGATATGGCCAGTGAAAGGAAACACACACCAGCTTATGCAGATGAATCCAAACCTGAAAGCTTTGATTTTTATATCCATGTGACACCTACAGAGGCCTGCTTTTCAACATAAAACACTTAAAACCCCTTCTTTTATCTATCTTATACACCATAGGCATCATACCAATTTATTATCTTGCTGGGAAATTACAATGCATGGTGTAAGTCTGCAGGTCTTTATTGAAAACTTTAGTATAAACAAAAGTTATGTCTGGAATCTATCACTGATTTTTGCAATATGTTCTGAGACACTCACCCACAACTGGTTTCTAACAAGCTGTCTCCAACCTGCAGTGATGCCATCCCGAAGTCTGCTATCCGGATGTTGTTCTTTTCATCCAACAGTAGGTTTTCTGGTTTTAAATCCCTGTGGCTGTAAGAAGAGGATCAAAATATGAGTTCAATTATCCACGACAGCTTTTCCACTCCAAAACTTATTCTTTATCCAGCATAACATCCAACCTATTATATTTTAATTGATTTCCTCTTTTTTTTTTTCCTGTCCCAAGCAGGAGAACACACATATCCAAGATCCAATCTTTGCAATACTCTAGACCATATCTCTCATGCTCACTCTCTATGAATGCAAGGCTTGAGCCTACAGCACCCTGACAGGAAATTAACATCTTCAACCTCCAGTGAAACCAACACAATTTGAGGGAGAGACTAGAAGAGAAGAGAATTTCAGCTTGGATTTAGGGCTGATAAACTCCATCATATGCCAGCTCCTTAAGGTAGAAGGCAACACGATTAACATATTCTGTCAACAAAAGAAAACAAAATAGTGATATCTAAGGAAAAAAAATCCGGTATAAATGCTACTTCAAAAGAGCCTGTTTATATTAGCATATACCTTTGAAATAATGATGGAGATTATTTCTGATGGAGAAGCCCCTTCAACGCAGCACTGCTTACAACTGAGGGTGCCGTGGGAAGGAAGAGAATTCCCTCCTTTCCATCAAAGCTTGATTCTCTTATTTGGCAATATGGGAAAAACCAGGTAGCCATTATCTTCAGGATGGCAACTCCTGCTCTAAATCAAAGGTGTCATATATTGACTAATTTATTCATCTGCATTACCCACAGCCAACAACACTGTGCACCCATGTCTGCTTCTTAGTACTCAAGTGCTTTTGTACAGCTATTACATTTACTTCATTTTATATCCAAAGACAAAAATCTTCCACAAAATTTGTGATGACTTTGCTTTTTATTTTTTTTATTTGCAATTCTTGAAGAGTCACAGAGATGAGAAAAGCACTTCAGTCAGGCTAAAGATGAATCTCTTTTCTTGTTTTTGCTTATGAGTAGGCAAAATGAGTCTTTGATGTCTTGCTAATAAAAGCTCCGAAGATGAGCACTCAAACCTTGCAGGCAGAATGGCCAGATCTGGTGTGCAGTCAGAACACAAACCTGTGGGAAATGGCCAGCCAACAACGTGTGTCAGGCAAAAACCAGTCATTTGCGGCAACAGTTTACTAAAACCAGTTGCCCTGACCAGAAACTGAACTCAGCAAAAGAACCAGCGTGAGGATAGTCTAGTCCAGTGACATCCGTAGTGGAAGGCATCCATTTCCTCTTCACGTTTTAAGACATTCCTCTAGCACTCCTCATGCACACAAGTATAATTCTGCCTCTATAGCACTGTAAAGAAGGACAGTCTCTGCCCGCTTGGAAAGACATGAGAGGCATGACAATACCTTGGAAATTATGTCCTCTCATCTGAAGAGAAGTCTGGAATGATCATTTACAGACAACTTGTAAATAATGTAGGTCAATTCTATGCAAAACCAGAGCAACTGTAACAGGACACCCCGGGGAATGTAACAGATATTTCCAAAGGGGACGTCCAAAATGGCACACGTTCAAAGCAGGTACTGGTCATTTACCTTAGCATTGAGTCTTACGATTTCTCGCCTTTCACTTTTTAAAGAGCATACACATTTGGTCTCCAATCTGGTATTAACATGATGAACCCTATGCATTAAAGTGACCTTGTTAACCATGGCCAAACAATCTGCTAGATAATGGAGCAGCATGATTCCGATTTGTGCATATTTTCATCTGACAGAGCAAAAGGTGCTTTATCAAATCTATCTTTCTCATAGAAATCAAAGTTTCATGGTAATTGGAGCCAGAAGACTTATTAGCCATATAATAAATATCAAGATAGTCATACCTACTTGACAAAAAAGCAGGAGATGAGTGACAAGGAAATGTTCCAGAGGCAGTGAATAAGCACTTAATGGCCACGAAAGAAGGCTTGAATACCATCATCAAGGACAGTAGTCCTGGAAAAAGGCAAGATGGTCAACATGTGCCAAATCTGAACATGCTCCAGCCCCAGGAGTGAAATGGAGTGAAGAGACCACAGTCCTAAGGCAAGCTAGGAAAGCTGTACACTAATGAGACAGTAGTGTGTGATTTAATCTTTCTTCCAGCAGACATCCTTGTCAGTTCTTGTCTTACAACTGGTTTCATTAATTGGGGTGCTGGGAAGATCTCAATTGACTTGGAAGATGCACTGAAGTTCTCCTGTCTGAAGAACGGGGCTCAGTGGCAAGTTAATAGCTCCCTGTAAAGCGAGCAGTGCTTGTTTGATGCTATGAAACAAGAAACCTCTCTGTAGCTCAAGCTGAGTGTGTTGTTGAGCTTCTACTGTGATTGGTTTTCCAGTGGCTATGGCTGTTTTTCAGTCTTGGCAACTGCTCCTGGCTGACTGCTGAACAGGTACATGGTGTAGAAGCTCAGGGTGCTGTTGCCTGTGCTTGTTCCACTGTTTGTGCACTGGCTGATGTCACTCATACACGCTCAGTCTATAGTAGGCAACTGCTGACATGTGCCTTTTGTACCTAAAACTTGAAATTCTTTGCTTATCATAAAATTGTATAGGTTTTTAGAGATAAGGCAAGTTGAAGGAATGATCAAGGCACAGCATTATGTAAGCACAGGATGTCCACAAGCATTTCTCCAGCTTGGATGCACAGTCATTACAAAACATCTCATGTTATTTCAGAAAAACAGTGCAGCTAAAGGAAATGCAAAAATGCTCCCCTTCCATGCCTCAAGGCTCCTGGCCTTAGCAGACCTCCCACAGGCCCTGGCTGGAGCAGAACATATGTGAAACTTGAACCAGTCCCACTCCCAGACCACCGAGAGGTGGTGAAAGGGAAGGGACGACACCTTTGAAAATGAGGACAGTATTGACTGGTAGAAAGGAGTCTCCTCTCTATTTTATTCTGTCTTCCCATTGGATCCACAACACAGACAGTTTTAGGCCTGGGTTTTTAGGAAGGATCAAGTCGGGAAAATGACATTCCAATAAACATTCTGGTTTTTATTGAAGAACCACTGTGAGACAGAGAGGAAAAAGAGGGTGCCACCATCCACATTCCAAATGTAGGGTAAGCTTCACCTCACTGCTTGCTTTTTCTTTTTTTTTCCAGACACTCACCAAAGTAAAACAAAGACAAATTATCTTGGTACAGCTCTTCACTATAGTCCATTGAGCAGAGTGTGGGCATTCATTGGTGACTCAGCCCTAAAATAGAACAACTGTCACAGAGCAGTTTTGCATTTCTCTGACCCTTCTGCATCCCTCTTTCAACGCAGCCCCTATGGATGCGCAGTGCCCAGTATGGATGGTTAGCATAGGAATTTCATGGCAGCCTGAGTACTTTTGCATTGTGGCAGCACTCCTCTCCAGAGATCAAGGTGCCAGTGGAATCAGGCGGTGCTTGACATTCAACCACCAGAGAATTTTATGCCCCAATGAAAATCTTCTTCTAGCTATCCATTTTTCTGCTATCCATTGTGGGACCACTTTGAATTCGTCGAGGCAACATCCTGGGGATAGAAGCCAGGCAGGAGTCTGCACCAGAGTGCTTGAAACAGCATCACTGCCACTGGGAATGAGACTTCCTCTCTACATTTGCATTTCCCATCTTTCCATTGCCAGCTTTTCAAAAGGCAGAAGGAAGAGAGAGGAACATATGGGAATAGTGAATGCTTGTTATAATTTACCTAAGAGCCCAGCAGCCCGGACAGCCTCATGCATTCATATTTGGAAATAATTCTCTTGTGCCAAAATGAAACAAAACAAAACAAAACAAAAATCCCACTGTATGTGGTAATTACTTGGCATTAATGGTACATTGCAGAGTAAATGCATTTAATTTGGTCCCATTCCAGCTGATCTCTCTGGTTCTCCATGTCTTACACGACCGCATCAACTCCTCTCTCTGCAGGTGAACAGAGGACTCGTTACCCTTTCACTGTTCTAAAGGCTCTAAAGCTGTAGGGGCTTTATCACATAGCTGGAAAATCAGAAGAGAAGAAAGCAGCATCTTTAGCGACAAACATGGCAAACTCTCCTATTGAGCCCTGCATAATCTGAGAAAGAATATGAAAGAGAAATAGAGCACAGCAGCAGAAGTCAGTGTAACCCTGATCCAGGGTGGCCACAGATTGCCCAGAGCTCCTCAGCCAAGACAACGGAGCAAGAAGTTAGCTCCAGGAGCCTGCATAAGGCAGGCTGTTGAAGGGAGAGTGTGTGAGTGAAAGGAAGCCATTAAACAAGCCATGACAGGGTAAGTACACACTGCCAGGCTCTCTGTAACGTCGCTCTTTTACAGATTAGAACAAAGGCTTTGCAATTCCCTTGCAGCACAAGGATACAGAGAGAGGTCTGAAAAAATTGTCCCATGGAAATGGGCACAGTTTTTGGAGGTGGTGCATAGAAAATGAAAGGCACACATATGCATTAATATGTTCCAGCTTCCTACTTAAACACTGGCCACGCTTCTTGCTTTCTGGTCGCTCCCAGTGATGCGATTCAGACAGCTTCTCTAGCTCCCTCCATTGCCTTTCTAGTCCATCCTCCTGCTCTGGGAATATCCCCGGATCTGTACTGCAGGCAATTGCAGCATACATAAAAAAGAGAAGTAAAATACTCTCTCCCTGTCATCCATGGTTCGCAGAAGATTTTTGATGTAGTGACAGACTCCAGATCTTAGATTCAAAGGAGCTATGTCACCTGCACAAGATGATGAACAAACCCCTTATTTTAAAGTGATTTTTGAGCCGAAACATTCCTATCAGTTTCTATGACAACTCGTAGGTCACAGATTTCTAACCCAAGAAACCTCCTAATTGGAGCAGTTGCAGGTCATTTGTACTAATCAAATTGTTGGCTACTTTGCAAATGCTTTTCTTCCTGATCTCAAAATCCCAGAAGGGACGGACCACAGAATAATTGCTCTGCAGCATGCCTCTTAAAAGGCTTGATATGATGCAAATAATTTATCAGTAATAATTAATAGTATAAGGAGCAATATTTTAATTTTCTTGAGCAGAAAAAGCATTTAATCTTACTTTCTCTTGCTTCTGCAAATCAGATGTGAATGTGTAGCTTGTATCTACCTACAGAAGAATCTTTGTTTAGAGCCATGGTTGCTATGCTCAAATTTAGTAATTTTTCAGAAAATTCTGCAGAACAAATACAGTTATAGCTAGGAAAAAGGACAACATCTATAAACATATATGGAGTCTTAGAGAAGCGTTTGTATGCATAAAACCTTGCTTGCTTTTTAACAATTAATTCCATCGAACTATTAAAATATACTATTCTTCCTTACCAGCCTTGCCTCAAAACATATATTCATGTATTTCAAAGCCAGAACTGACTGTCAGGTCTGACCACCACTGCTGTACTTGCCAGAGAATGTTACCTGGTTATGATTACAATAAGATTATGGCATTTTGGAGTTTCCAGTGGCTTATATAAAAATACAAAAACTTACAAAAATACTTGTCCTCTGACTTGAGCTCAGCTGGGAACTTTGCCCTTGGCATTGCAGCTGCAGTACTTGATGGGCTTTCTCTGGTTATCTTTACAGGGAAAATCTGAAAATACCTCCTTGTTTCAGAGTGAGTCTCAATCACAGACCTGAAACTCGCGGATTCAGGAAATGATTGGTGACTCTCAGCTCCCAGAAACCAACCTTATTAAATTCCATGATTTCTAGACTAGTTTCACATTTGGAGGACATCACATTTGGATGATTTCAAACTGTCCAGCTGCCGCAGTCTTAAGTGTTTGACAGATCATCCTCACAGAACACCGTAGCATGCTCCTTATAAATGAAGTAAGGCAGAGCAGGAATGACTAGGAAGGTGGCACTATTCTACAGATCACGACACCTGGCATTCTTCAGCTAATCTCTGCTTCTCCAAGACATCCCAGACTTCTCCCTGAAATCGTGCTTTCTTTAGTGGCAGTGCTCTGCAGATTATTCCAGGAATATACCAGAGATTTTGGTCCTACTGCTGTGAACTCTCGAAGCGTTATTTTAGAAGGAGCCTTCTCCCCTTCCCCTGCACTGACGGAAGGAACACAAGGCAAAAAGTCAAACAAAGCTCTTATTCATTGCCTCAGCTCTCTAAGTCACACACCGCGCTGCCTACGCACGCACACACACCGACGCTCTTCAGCAGGAGCCTTGTGTGTACTCAAGCAGGCAGAGCCCCAGGCAATGAGAGGAGAAAGGGACCTCATAATTGTCATTTATCAATATTCATAAAGAACCTGCCTTAACCCCCCTCTTGTGCACGCTCAGGAGAAAAAAAAAACCATAAAATGGAACCCAACCAAAATAAAAATAAAATGAAATAATCACCTCGCTGCTCATTACCGCAGGGGATTTCCTCTCAGTGTCACCACTGCCCTGCGCGGTAATTGGCATTATCTGTTATCTCTGAAGCCATAATAAGGTTTGCCACGGGGCATTTTCTGTAATCATATTTTTATTTGTCAGCTGGTGAGGTACAGACACCAAAAATGAGCTTGACCAGAGCAAAAACCCAAAGGCCCACCATACGCGCGGGCCGCCAATCCCAGCTCCCGCCGGTGATGTCACACCCAGCCAATGAGGAGCCCCCGCCCCGCCCCCGCCCCCGCACTTCTCCCCCCGCCCCCCTCACCGAAAGGAGACCCTGCCAGGGGAAAGTAAGGATTTGTGACCTACCCCGATACGTGCTCCTACATTGTATCCAACAGAAAATATCCCGGCACCTGAAGTAGCTGAGAGCAGTAGGGAGGCAGGACATCCGAAAAGGACTACTGATTAGGGGCACCCAGCTGAGACAGCCTAAAGGCCCTGAATTCAGGAGAGCAGATGCCCAGCCTTAGGTGAATTAAAAAAACCCACCAGTTACGCTCCCCAAAAAACCCCTCCTAGGCTAGGATGGGCCTTACAGCGATGTCCCAAGGAAGCCCAGGTTCCTCTGCGCTTTCTGGCGTCGCTGCTGAGCAGGTGTGCTCGGGGCACTGCAGCACAGAGGAAGGGCTGGGAGCAGGAGCAGTGAAGGCTGCACCACTGAGCTAAGGGCTCTGCTCCCCAGGGCAGGCGAAGCAGCAAAGTAACACAGGTAACACGGTTTGCAGCAGCCCACGTCGGACCTCTGCATGGCGCTGTCTGTGTGCCCCCACGGCGCTACACACGCAGAAAAGTTCTCAGAGAAACCTGCAGTGGGTTGGTTATCTGTAACCTTTCCCCCGTGGAGAACCTGTACCACAAAGCCCCTTCAGTGCCGGCAGCTTGGAGTGAGGTACACCAAATCTTCCCCCGCTGTTTCCATTAAATAAAGTAAGAACAGAAAGCTCATACTTTTTTTAAAACAACACACAACCAGACTCAAGCTCCAAGCCTATTCTGCTTCTTTGTTTGGGCTGCTTGTTTGGAAACGCCTCTCAGACACAGTTGATGTCTCCACACAGTAGCAGCAAAAGCCTTTTACTGATGAGACGACTGGGGAATCCTTTCTGATTCTTTGATCCAGGAATTCTAGTGTATCAATACATTTTGAGCAGTAAAAGCTGCTCAAAATTGTCTCGTACTGCTGTGAAAGTAAGCCACAGGTATTTCACAGTGTTTTGGGAAGTGCAGGAAGAAGATGGGACAATGATATGGGGCTGGGGACACCAGGCTATCAATCTATTCTGCCAGTAGGTTAGAGGCACCTACATTTAGTCATTAAGCAAAGCAGAAGCCTTCATTTTTCAAAGTGGTCATAACGGGATAACCTGGCTGATGAGATGATTTGTCATTTCACTGCCCCACGACAGGACAAGGTCAGGCTTCATTGCTTAGGAAAGCACATTAACTTTTATACTCACACACACAAACGTATATTTATGCATGCTCTGATTTCCAACAAGGGTTTAATGATAAGTGTCCAGAATACAACACAGAATCTAATATAACACAGAGCACACAAGTCTCAGAGTGACCTGGAGGGAGGGGAAGCTTATGATTTACTGCTAACTTATTCAGCACTAGCTGCTAGCCTAGTGGGAGCTGGCAAGGAGACAGAGGATTTACTTCTAAACAAGACTACTGCCCACGATCCAATATGTTTAACAGAGGAAAATGGATTCCTCAAGAGAGGCATGCACGCTGCCTTGAAAATTCTACATACCGTTAAACCTGCAGAGATGCTTGTCTGTCTGACAGCATCACCACGATCCTCACTCAGTTTACTAAGTCTGCCATATCAAGAGGTATCCATCACAAACCCAAAGGACTAGTATGTATGCATATATATGCATACTTTCACAGAAACTTCTATCCCAATGGAGATTTGTGTTTCACTCGAATATTCATGTGGAAGAGTAAATAATTTCTCTTCAGTTGTACTTAAACATTTTTGTGTCTTCTTGGACTGGGTCTCTAAGTGTTAAGCCAAGTAGGGAACAGAAACACGTATGTACACAATCCTCCAGTCGTTCACTGCCCAGTGTACATAAAAAATAACAGCTGTACAACATACCAAGGATTATGCTGATTGTAAAAAGGTCATGATCACTCAACCCAGATGATTAGCACAGAAGAAAAATTGTGGAATTCGCAGAATAAAACTTGTCAGAGGTCCCTGCCAACAGAAAAAACTTGGATCCTTCAGTTAGGGCCTGCAACCTGCTCTTGGCTACTCTGGGAATTCTCTGAATGTTGTAACCCTACCAGTGTCAGGTAGGCATTGTTCTCAGGAACCTTCTCACTCTGATCCACCATTTTGAACTGCCTTTTCTGCTAACAGTATACTCCTTATAATATATCCTCAAGAAAGGCTCTGATTTCCCATTTAAACTTACTAGAAATGTGCTCTCTTTCAGTCTTTGACTGCTGAAATGAGTCAAAGATGTAGAGGGAAGGGCCTAGAAAGCAAGTTAAATACTTAAGCATCCATTTTTTCTGTGGCCATTTATGCTGTGGATATTTGGTTTGCGAGTTCGTAGCTCAAAACTGGAGGTAAGGAAAACCACTGTACGGTTCCTGAGAGGCAACCGCACAGTGCCTGTCCAAATGCAACTACTGCAGTATCTATCAGTGGCCCTCGGCCTCCTGGAGGGGGGATCTATAGCTGTCTGTGGCTATGAAGAAGCAGCCACACAGACAAAATGTAAATGGTCTCTCCCCACCAACCTAACTGCGAAGAGCTGCATTTCTGAAAATAAGCAGGTAGTTAAGGGTCAGCAGCTACACAGAAACCCTGTGCTCCAACTGATCATAACAAGTTTAAATAGCCTCAACTTGCTGAAGATGAAAGAGAAACTGGCCCATTTTAAAGCCACCTGAAAGCACAGATTAAGCCACACTTGATGGTTAAATCATATGATGGAGTTAGTATCAATAGCAATCAGATCAAGGAAATTCTTCCCTGCTGGAAAGGAAATTAAAGGCAACAGTGACTTAAATGCCCAGAAGGGACTCAGTGAAGGGTGCCAGAATCCATCAGATTTCCAAAAACTGGGAGAAGCCAAAAAATGACTTGGCTGTATTCGTCATTGTCCCAAATTTCTTCAGGGACTCATTTTGACATACTGTGTGTAACTCTCTGTTCTTACCAAGTGCTCCAAGAATGATGGAAATTAAACTGCTTTTCTTTGGTGGTTTTGGTTTTCCTGGTTAAAGCATTCCCAGTGAATAAATTCTCCTCCAGTGAGAAATGATGAACAATCTTTCCCATGAATAGTCTATCTGTGACTGATGCACTGTCTCACAGACAGCCAAGAATTAAAAAAATATATCAGCACTTTAAACAATGCTTTCAGAGCTTTACAACATCAGTTACTTGGTAGTAGGTAAAAGTATTAAGAAATTAGATCCTTTTATTCTGTACTTTTAAGTAATAGGCAACTCCTGTTGGAAATGGCAGCACTCACCATATTGAATGACTATGGCAGAAATCTAAAGCAGAGATGATTTGTCGGAAGAACTTCCTGGCTTCTTTTGGTGTCAATCTTCCCTTTTTTACGAGATAGTCGAAGAGCTCCCCACCTGACACGTGTTCTAGCACCAAATACCTAGAAAACAACAAAGCCAGGATTTTGTAAGCACATTATCACACCAACCTTCTCACACATAAACACAGAGTTATATACAAACACCTCTATTTACATGTGGTTGAGGAGAGCATTTCTGAAAAGAACAGTGGAAGAGAATCAGAATTTTAAAATTGGGAGTGATCAATATTTTTAACAGCGGTTCTGCAAACTTCAGACATACCACTGTTGAATTCAGTGTTCAATATAATAATGAGAGATAATCTGGAAGCATAAATGACTCAAAAGGGGCAAAGGAGAATAATTAGGTATAAGCTTTCATAGCAGCTCTTAAAGCTACTGTGAAGTGAGACTAAGAAGCCTCAGGTTCCTTAACCAAGCTGACGGTTCCTTTATGAAACAGCTGTGGCAAAGCTGCACTCACATACTGTTCTGTCTTGGATACCTGAGAACCAGACAGATGTCAATAAACTAGAGGGAATTAAAAAAAAAAAAAAGAAAAAAAAAAAGGTGAAAAGTTTAAATTATGAAGAAAGATAAAAATAACTAACGTGTGCAGCCTACATAAGGGCTTCAGCTTTTGCTGCTGAACAGCAATGATTTTCTGGAGTAGTTGCCCTCCCTCGCAATTCAAATGTGAAAAATGTGACACTGAGTGAATCCGTGTGGCACAGTGAGGACCTAGGAGCAAGAGAGGAAACCCCAGACCTCACATAGCAGCCCTGGCAGTCACAGAGAGAAGAGTGAAATCTTCTCAAAGGGAAGGACTTGCCATGGATCATCCATCTTGTTGTTATAAGTGGGGGTAATGAAAGGCAGCCAGGCAGAGGAAAACTTAGTATATATTCTCCAAAAAATGTTGCCTAACAGTTGGAATGAAATAGTTTCTCCAGGGAAGTGGCAGGAACACCATCAACTGAACCATTTCAAAATTAACCAGCTGTAATATGGACTAAGCAATAGTCTCACACTGGCAAGAGGGCTGCTTGAAACCTCCATGGACTTTTTTTCATCTTTGCTTGTGATTTTGTGCTCTACTGTCTCCTTGCTTGTTTGTCCAGATTGTACTATTCTTATCAGAATGAAGAAATTATGCAGTAAGATTATTTATTCAGAATCTGAAATGACAAGTATAAACAACAAATTAGTATTATTTCTACTGAAAAATTACTTTTGTTCTTTGGCTCTGTTAGCTGGTTTAAGCCCTGTAAGAGAGGCAGAAGCCTGCACTCCTCCCTGGCTGCCTAACTCCTTTGCAGAGTTGGGGCTACACAGCAAGGCATGTAATCTGAAAGGTGGTTTCTGTAAAGCACCAATGCAAGGGTTAACAGGGCATTCAAACCTTTGGCAGTTTGTTTGAGAGACATCAGAAAACTTGCAAGGAAGAATTAGATATTTTCCAAATTTTGAGTGTACTTCTCAGTCCCCTCTGCCCAACAGCCCAGTGGACCAGCCTGAACTGTGTGAGCAGGACGATCTCCATCTCAACGCTTCACTTTACAGCAAGCTCGTTTTACTACCAGTGTTAATCCAACTCCTCACATTTGAGTGAACAATGAAAATAATTAATCCAGTATATTATCTTTTATGTACCTCAAGCAGCATAATCTTGGAGGAAATTTCTAAATTTGAAATGGAAAGAGGAGAACATTATTTTAAATTTGGGGACTTAATTATTCCTGTTTTCAATGCTTCCAAGAACGATGGAAAAGTTGAAGGAGTAAAAAGCTGTTCTGAGGAAAGTAAAACTGGCTTAATGATGATGGCATTAGCCTTGAAGTTGCAAAAGTGGGACCTGAACTCCTGATCCACCATCAGCTCCTGTGGGACTTCCAGCTATGCCAGCTCCCAGCCAGCACAAGGAGAAAGCATTTCTGTGCCTTAAAATGCAGCAGAGGATGCAGTAAGAGACAGACATTAATATTGTCTTGTCAGCTAAGTAGTACACAATCACAAAAAAGTGGCCAACAAAATTAAATTCTAAACTTCAGGGAATTAGAATGGTATTTTCTGCAATTTTTGTCAAAATAGAAAGTTATTAGAAATATGGCAATACTGACATGTTTCTCATTAAAACAAGTTAAAAAAGAGAAATCTATTGATTTGAAAATTACATTTTAAGTATGTGGGTTATCTTCTTTCCAAGAAGAGATGAACAGTTACCAGACTGTCTACTGAGTACACCTTGGTAATATGGAGATCACCTTTTATCTGCATTCCATTTTTTGAGCAAGACATTTGTCGTGGTTTGGGCCAGATTGGCCCTTAAATGAACGACAGAGGCTCTCTTTTACTTCTCTCTACCTTCAGGGAGAGAAGGCTGAGAGAGAAAAGAGACTTCTGAGTATAAAAAAGAAGCTAAAACTACTTTAATGAAAATATTAACAAAATAATAATAATAAAAAAGAAATATATACAGAACTGTATCAGCCTTCTCAGGATGACAATCATGTCCCAGACTGGACTCAGCAATGGGATGGGAACTGGATTCCAGATCTGGATTCTGTAATACATGGACTGGGATCAAAGGAAGAGATCGGGAACAAACAGAGTCCTCCTTGGATGCTGCTCATTGAAGAAAGAGAGCTGACCCTTTGATACCTCAGCTTTTATACTGAGCATGATGCAGACGGGATGGAATACCCCGTTGGCCAGTTTAGGGTCACCTGTTCTGTCTGCTCCTCCCTGCAGGTGCAACCCCTCCAGTCTTTTCTGCTTCCAACCCTCCAATGGGGCAAATAACAGTTACTTGACCTTGGTTACTACAGCAGTAAGTATAAGCAAGAGCCTCTCTGCATACCATTCCTTGGCATAAATTAGAAACAATCAGGTCTTATCACTCTGGAAGCAGACAGTGTTGATAAAATACGCTGTTAATTTCAGAGAGATCACTTAGAAGAGGCTTAGCTGAAAAGTAAAATAACTGAAGAGAAAATTGCTTCTGTTTTACCTCCAACTGGGACAACACTGAACTGCTCAGAAGAAAGCTGATATGTAGTAGCCACCAGCACTGGGATGACCACGTTTTCAAGTCCCAATCTTCACTTTCCAAGCCCTGGCTAACAGACACTCTGATAAGAGGGTTTGCTGTATATTTCATTCTCCCTCCCATACTAGAGACAGGTCTGATGAGCTATCCCATATGGCAGACCCGAGCCTGGCACAGAATCAATCCTAAAATTCTCCTTGACAGCTCCCTCTCTCACTGTGCCCAGCAGAAGCTGGATACAGCAGTGCATCTTGTCCCCAAGATTCCAATTGATTGCTGTTTTCATTTTCTGGGAGGTATTTTACAAAGATGATTGCAGCTATAGGCACACAGAACACTCTCTGCACTGGTTTCAAATGCAGAGTTTTGGAAAATTACAGATCCAGCATTTCTGTCACCCACAGCAGGAACTGCAAAGCAATTTATTTTCATCAACTTCATCTTATTAAAACCACTCAACAAAAATGCACTGACACGTTGTATGAAAAATAAAACAAATTGAAAGACAGGGAGCATTTACAAGGTTATTCATTTTTGCTTGCCACCTAGAAGCACCAGATATAATAATGGAAATGAACAGGGGAGAACATTTGAAAAAGATTTGTGCCTATGACAAGTCAAGGGACACAGAGAAGCACAGCGACGATGTATTCTGATCTGACAAAGCCCTCAACGTGACAGGAGTGAGAAGGACGACAAACACATTCCCCAGTGGTCAAGTGCAAGAAATAAATGCTGCAGGGATTGTTACACAAGTACTAAGCTGTTATGTTTCAGCTAGGATTTCTGAATTTGGATTTGCAGCTGGTCACCCGCCAATCCTGTTCCCTCCAGTACAATTTGGGGTTTTTTTAGGATAGCCCCCAACAAGGAGATTTTTGATTAAAGCAGGGCATAATTCAGCACCTGCCTCCATCTGTGCAAGCCAATGTTCTGCTAGTGCATTACATGGCACACTAGTAGTACACATGTTACTTCCAAACAGGCCAACAAGAGGGGTTTAAACATTTCCAAATGTTGCACCAGTTATAACTATCACCGTACAGCTTACACAACCCCCACAAAATGCCCTGTGTCTGTATCTATCCCTCTGTCTGTGTATGAGTGAGTGTTTCTGAGTGACTCCATAAAAGAAGAGAATACACTGAAAAAGCCAAACA
Organism: Scolopax mira; assembly: GCA_004320125.1. Lineage (NCBI taxonomy): Eukaryota > Metazoa > Chordata > Aves > Charadriiformes > Scolopacidae > Scolopax > Scolopax mira. Next base: position 234,399 of record BJBW01000517.1, on the reverse strand, counting down.
GAAAAAACACAGGAAATAAAGATAATTTTTCCACAGGCTGGAAAATAAGGCATACAGACACTACATCTTTCCTGAATCTGAGGCACAAAAGAGAAACCAGGTCTCCTGAGTCCACATCAGCATCTAAAATCCTTTACTTTAGCAAAGTTCTATAGGATTGGAAGTATGCCAGTGCCAATTCTTGGAGGATCTAGTAGAAGGTAAGTAACACATAGCCTGTAGGGGACAAAACCACTAAGAAGTATTTTCTCCAGTTTCCCCTTCCTTTTTATTTTTTCAGATATGACAGGTTCTCATCTCACGACAGTACTACTTTTCCCATTTACTCTAAGCAAGTCAGCAAGTTCTAAAAATCCCAGAAATGTAACCAGAACTAGTCTCCTATTACATTTGGAGATGAAAAGTAACTTACTGATGAATGAAGCTTTTTTTAAAATTTCCTGTTTATGTAAGATTGACAACATCAGTCTTCACACTGTAAAAACACAGGAAACCCAGCTCTGTAATAGCCATTGCAAGGAGGTTCAAGGAAAGGAAAGACCCAGCCTCTGGCTGGCACCATGCACACGACCTGCTGTGATAATACAGAGAGGAGCTACATTAGCACAAAGGACGTTGTAAGACCACTTAGCTCACATCTTGGATGCTCTGAACACATGCCAGCTCTTCTAATCTTTGCATTCCACATGACAGAAGCATGACAAGTATTAACCTCCTATTCTTTACTGATAGGGAACCACAAAGCAAAGTGACTTGACCAGGGTTCCAGTCACCCAATATCAGAGCTAGGATTAGCACCTGTGGTCCCTTGTGCCTTCTACTCCCTGCTGTTCCCACCACCAATTTCCCTTCTGTTTGCCAGGACACTGGAAAGGCAAGAAAATATCAGGCTCGTGCAACTCAATATAAAGCTAAACACAACGTGGTGTTAAAAATAAAATCTCAATTACTTGTTTTCCTCATTAGATATATTCTTTAAGAGGTTGCAAAAATTTTCATAGGCCACAATTCTTTCATAAAGACACCAAGATCCACATCTTGCATGATATCTCATGTTCCTGCTACAAGCCAAGACACGAAACAAAAAATCTCTGTTTATGTTTCAGAGCTTCTATCTATTCCCTTTGCCATTTTGCCATCTGCATCCCATCATCACCACCTCCCCAATAAAAGCTAATAAGTTCCTAACCTCAAATGACCCACTACATATCATATCAGAGACATGCATACAGCTTATAAAAGCAAGCTTAGAATAGAATAATCCTAGGCACTTTTCTTTATTTCTTTTTGTTTCATTTTTATTTACTCTTTCAGGAACCAAAACAGTAAAGAAGTAATAACAAAAGCTAAACAATATAGCAAAGGAGGGATGATTTCTGCATGTGAAAGAGATGGAGTAGCCATGATGAATGTGGAGAAATGTGGTCTTAAAAGTACCTTTGTACTCCTCAGCTTCTGGCTATACCAGGAACCAGCACAGACTCCAGAGCTCTCTAATTCACAGTAGCTTCCCCATGGTTGAGTGCGGGTTGTTATTTAGCTTAGAGTGGAAATTTAACAAAAGAGCACTGTGCCTCTCCTTATCATCATCCCGACTTGCCTGTATCCTGGGGATCACAAGATGTGGCAACCCACCAGTTTCACATCATTCCTGCACCCTTCAAATCATTTTAGTCTTTTCTAAGTCCTGCATGTCAGTAGGACTCCTACATAGAGGATGGTCCTTTTTCCCCTGGGAACAATCAATAAATATCCAATGATGAACTACAATTTTGTCTATAATCATCATATATTCTGTTTATATCCAACTATGGTAACTACCTGACAGGGCTATAAAGTTTTATGATGACACTACCACAAGGTAAAAAAAAATGCTGTCACTTTTGCCCCAAAACACACAGAAAAAATTTGCGAAATTTAGACAGATAAAATTCAGTACAGTTTTTTTCCTTTTCTCCTAAATAAACTAAGATGTTGGTTTTCATCTCTAACATCTTTGGGTGTCCTATCATCAGCTCAAACACAGCCTCACTAAGCCATTCAACTTCTTCCTTCCTCTACCCCTAGGGAGCTCACTGCTTGTTTGATTACAATTCAGGTTTGTAGTGTGGGTGTCACCTTTGACTCAGGCTTTCTTCAGATCTCTACAACTTGGTTGTACATCTGTTAGATGTTTCCTTTATTATACCTCTAGGATAATGTTTTTCCTATCCACAGGGCTGAAATTTCATGCCCAATTTTAGCCAGATATCTTGTATCTAAATTAATTTTGGGGAGGGACTTTTTATCAGGGGGTGTAGCGATAGGATGAGGGGTAATGGTTTTAAACTGAAAGAGGGAAGATTTAGGTTAGATACTAGGAAGAAATTCATGACTGTGAGAGTGGTGAGACGCTGGAACAGGTTGCCCAGAGAAGTTGTGGATCCCCCAACCCTGGAGGTGTTCAAGGCCAGGCTGGATGGGGCTTTGAGCAACCTGGTCTAGTGGGAGGTGTCCCTGTCCATGGCAGGGGGTTGGAACTTGATGATCTTTAAGGTCCCTTCCAACTCTAACAATTCTATGATTCTAATTCATCATCATCTCTTTCACTTTGATAAATACATTCTTGTCTCACTGTTAGCAATTTAAAATAGATAGCGGATCACCACTGCTACATCATTTTCTTAGCTTTCCACTTTGACCATTCCCTCCATGCCTCCATCTGTATCTAACATGAACTAGCTGTCTTCACTTCTAGACACCTTGTAGCCCCTGTAGGCAATCTAGGATCTCTTCCTCGGCCTTTGAGGCTGGCTTCTGTCTCTGACCAGCCTCCAAAGCCACATTCCATCATCCACTTATTAAATACTTAGATGAACAATTCTGTGTTCTTAAAACACCCCCCCTACACTTGGAAAAGATCATTGATGACAGAGCTACATCATCATTTTTCTTCAGCTCCTTCCTGAAGACTGTTCTTTGCTGTGATGCTTGAACACAGCCTGGACTTTCCCATTGCAGGGTTGCCAACAGTTGGTTTGTGTTTGGGATTGTAAGCTATCTAGGGCATAGGCTCTGGTTTTGCCCCATTCTTGTCCAGTGTCAGGACAGCAAGGTCCTCTCCATGACTAGATTGTCTTTGTGCTATAATATGAAGGCATAACATACGAGAGCAACAAGGACACTTTTGGTGATGATTTCTCCTTCCGATCTGGTGGATTATGCTACAGTTTACTAAAAGGTGCCGTTGCCCAAGCCCTAGGAAGCTTTGAGGAATAACTCAGAGAGCTCTCAGTGAGGCAAGCCAGCTACATGCTACCTCTAAAGCAGGACTGCAACAAAAGAAACAGCAATGTCTGGAAAAATGCTGTTAAAGAAAGACTAACTGGCACAGAGAACGCTGGGACCAGGCATTACAGATATTTATGGCAAAATAAGCAAAAAAAAAACAAAACAAAAAACCAAACAAGCACACAACTTATCTGTAAAGAACAAAAAGCTTCCTTTAAGCCATTAGCAAGAATGGTGTGAAACACTAGAATTCTTGCCAGATGGGATTGCTTGCAGCAGCCCATCACTACACATCGCAGTGTGGCTACACAGTTCCTGTTTTCTCAGCCTTATAGATGAAGACAATTTACGAGACATTCACAGCTACACAAATTAGGTCCTCTGGGGCAATACAAAAGTATTTATTATTATAAAAGCGTTAAATGGATAGAGATCTCTAGATGAAAGCTTATACTGAAACACAAAGTATTTCAGGTAAATATTATAAACATAAAATTAAGAGTCACAAGAAATACTCTCTGGTGCTCTAGGAATGGTAGTCGATTCATGCAGCTTCTTTTTTTAGTGAGGCAATAGAATGTTTCTTCATTAGGGCATGTGATTAGCTGTCTGTTAGGGAACCAGTTAATAATCCAGGGTAATGATCAGACAAGGGGTAATGATTTTAAACTAAAAGAAGCTAGATTTAGAGTAGATATAAGGAAGAGATTTTTTTTTAGAATGAGGATGATGAGACATTGGAAGTGGTTGCCCAGAGAGATGGTAGTTGTGCCATCCCTGGAAACATTCAAAGTCAGGATGGATGGGGCTCTGAGCAACCTGGTCTAGTTGAAGATGTCCCCGCTCATTGCAGAGGGGTGGCTGGAGAGTCCAACATAGGGCAACCAAGATGATTAAGGGGCTAGAGCACCTCCCTTACAAGGAAAGGCTGAGAGAGCTGGAGCTCTTTAGCCTGGAGAAGAGAAGACTGAGGGAAGAACTTATCTATGTTTACAAGTTCCTAAAGGTGGGTTGGAGGAGGAGGGAGCCAGACTCTTTTCAGTGGTTTCCAGCGAAAGGATGAGGGGGAATGGGCACAAGTTGGAACATAGGAAGTTCCACTCAAATATGAGGAAAAAACTTCCTTATAGTGAGGGTGACAGAGTGGAGACTGCCTGGATGCAGTCCTGAGTAATATGCTCTAGGCATCCCTGACTAGATGGCCTTTAAAGGTCCCTTCCAACCCAACTATTCTATGATTCTATGATATTTACACATATGACACACAACCTCAACTTAAACCTAAGCAAGTAGCCTGAATGTACCACTGGTACCATCACACACCACTGGGTGATGTTCTACTTTTACTAAATGAGAAGTGAGATTGCATGTTCATGTGGCACTGGCTAGCTTTTAAGATACAGAACTTCGTGTGTCCACTCCACCAAGATGCAAAACCCAGATGCAGTTATATAGACAGAGATACACACAAAAGCTAGAAAAATCAGGAGAGTTTCTGCTTGCTTCCTCTGTGCTCAAAAGTTTGCTGTTTTGTGATGCCTGTGGGTAAGACATTTCACGAAATGACCACATCTGATATGAAGCTCAACTACTCTGTTTTATCACTTAATAGCTGATTCTTTTATGAAAATCATGAGCATAATCCTAAAACATGGGGAACATGGCATGGATCAAGACGCTTCAGAGTTGAGGCAAATGTCTAAGCAATTACTGAGGCAAGGGACATGTCAGGTAGAAACTTCCTTTATAAAGAAAGATATGTCTTTCGTTCTTTTCTATCCCTATGTTTATTAATGCTCACATCTGTAAAAACCTATTGAACTTTGGCCACAGAATCAAACAAAAATGGAAATGGCTGCAGCAAAAATGGATGTGCTAGGCACTGCCACCAATCTTGATGAGTGCTCTACCATCTCACAGCAAACCAAAATCCCTGGCAGATTATTGAGGAGAAACTAGCTACTCCTTGTGACAAATTCAGCTAAGAGCTAGAAAACTCGTTACATTTCAAAGCTCTGGTGAATCAGCAAGGGATCTGTCTGGAATGGCAGACTGCTGAAGAAAAGCCTCTAGAAGAAAAAAGTCTGGGAAATTCCTCTTCCATGCTACCGCCCTATATGCAAAATTCCTTCCATATGTATATGCGAAGGGACATATGTATAGCAGGAAGAAGTTAAAAGCTGCCCAGCCAAGACTGACATGTTGTAGCTCTTTGACGGCTTTTTCACTGCACTGTTTTCTATTGATTAAATAATCTCTATCAGATATTAAGCCCCTTGTTATTGGCACAGCCTATAAATTATTCAGAAGTTATATAAATTCTTATGGTGGGCATGAATTTTTAAACCCTTATTTGGCATCAGGCCAGGATTTTTTTTTTTCCCCTTGCCTCCAAGAAAATATGCATGCATTAGATTTTTTTTTTCCAAAAGACAATTTTAACTCGAGTCTGCTTGTTTGAATGGAGATTGTATTTGATTGCTCATTATGTTTGGATATGAACAGGTTGGGGCTTTTGGGGAAAAGAGAGATAATAGGAGATTACACTGTTCACTCTATACCTTTGATTTATTGGGGATTAAAGGTGTTTTGAGCAGTGCCATGTAGTCATGCATGCCAAGGCACTGCAGCAGCCATCCTATTTGAGCAAACAATATGGAATGGATCCAGCCAGAGGGATCCTCAGCACAGGATGGGCAGAGCTGAGACAACACCCATCAGCTCACTGCTGCAATTCTGCTAGTGATCATATATATACTTTTGGGTTTTATTCTTCAGAGCTAAGTAGCCTTTCCTTTAACAGCTAGGGCCCAGACACACATAACATTGCTTACTGGAGCCTGAAAAAGAAAATGGGCATGTAAATATACTATAGTTCTAGGGTTACATCTCCCCTTGACCTTTGCTCACATCACAGAATTGCTCTACTATAGGCCTGTTTTCTCCCAAGCCCAGCATCACGGCCTGGACAGTATTCAAGCACACACGTCAGGCAGTCAGCAGAAGATACAGTCAGGCTTTTGGGTAGAGCTTATTAAGACTGTGGTGCACAGAATGTAATATTAATCATCACCACCACCTCTGTGCAAGCCCTGCACTGTGCCAGACTGGCATCCCTCCTACAAACGGTGACACCTGTCCTTAGCACAGCACCCTGTCCCTTTCTCCTGGCCCACCCTTGACTCAAAACCTCATCTGCACTGGCTCAACTCCTACAGCTACCTGCATTTGTCTTGGCTACATGCCGTTGTAATTCATGACAGTACTAAAACAAGTCATCAGCAACAGAAAAGGGGTCAAATTAGCTGGTTATGAATATTTCTCTTAATTCTAATCAAGTCTCGGGTGGAACATCATTTTGTTTTCCAATCCCGTTCTATTTTCTTTTCCTGTATCCACAGCATCTGACACCCCAGAACCAGATTACCAAGAAGCAAACCTACCACAAAACCAACTTTTAGAACCGAGCCCTTGGAGCCACTTCAACTTTCTGAATCCTCCTTCTGCCTTTAGACAAGTTTCCCCACAAATAGATCGAAATGTCAAACTCCTGGGCTACCAAACAGAAGAACACGCAGAATCCTTTTTTCTCTTTCTTGCCTTCTCTGGCACCTCACAATCAGTTTTCAACAAAAATAAACAGAATTACAGGAAAAGCCTGCAGGAGAGGACCAGCAGCATGAATGGCTCTGCAGACACCACCAGAGTTGTAAGTCTTTGACTCCTGCTGTCAGCTGATCTTGTTTAAGTCAGAAACGTGAGCTGTGCACAGGTAGGAGGACATTTTAATTTTGTTATCTGGCTAATTGGGAAGCACCTTCACCTCTGAAATCAGGAGGTGGTGTGTTGTGTACATTGCAATGAGGTTTGGGCACTTGCCCAGTCAGAGCACTGTATTGCTGAATGAAAAAGGGAGTTGTACTTAGAAAAAGAGCTGATGAATGCATTTCTGAGAACAATATTCTGGTGTCCACTCTTTCTCTCAAAGCAGAATCTTGTTTAAAATGCTGATCAACTTGGACAACATAAACATTTAAAATAAATGCTCTCACAAAATTTGAAAATCTGAAATCTTAAGCGTGAAGATTTGAAAATTAATAGATACAAATCTATACATATATACACTAATATCTGTATGCACCTATAAATAGAAATTTACATATATATATGTACAGACATTGATGGAAAGGAAATCAAGAAATAATAGTATAAACATCCGAAAAAAAAGGGCATGGAGAGGTCCTAGGATGTCATTACTCTGTCTCATTTCCACTCACACCAAACCCTCAATAATTTAAGCTAAATAACCAAATGAGATCAAATGGATAATGCCACTCCTGTTGGGAGTTCTGCAGCAAAATTGTATCAGTCAGCTCTATCCCTTTTGGAAAGGGAAGGTACATCTCCTGTGGACTATATGATGGCACTTAGGCTGCCATGATAACAGCTCCTCCAGCAGTTTTGGGACAATTGCTTTTCTTAGATCAGAAGGAAAGCTGAATTTACTGCATAAAATGCAGTAAATGTACATATCAGAGATTTAAGAATAAAGTATAAGGTTGCTTCCTAGAAAAATTCTGGGCCAACCACTTCACTCATGAAGGACTGGGCTTTGCATGTTTCCTCTTATTTAATCCTCAACAAGTCTGCTAATGACAACCTCCTGCTCATTCACAGTGGCAGGGCTGCTAACAGTGTAAGAATCCATCTTCCTCTCCAGCTGCTACACAAACTCTATCTAGGTACAAAGCAAGTCTGGGCTTACCCTATACCAGGCTACTTTAGCTCATTCTTAATCTTTAAAAGGGGAGGAAAATCCCCCTTCTTGGCTGTTTTTTCTATTAACATTATATGATGGGAGAGGAAGGCATAGATTGTCTATAGCTATTTCTAAATTCCCTATTACTGTGGACTCCCAATCTTGCTTGAAGGCCAGTGTGATCATACAACAAACAAGAAATAATTCAGCTGTCAGTAATATTGCTATTTTAGCCAATAAAATGTATATCTGAGGTGGTATACCAGCACCCATATAGAGAGCCACAGTGCAGCTGTGTCTTTCTCTATGCACCCAGAACTCTTCTCCACTGTCTTACTAAATAAGACAACTCAAAATACTGGATAAAGAGCTGGAAGTCTTTATCCAGCTATAGCCATCTCCATCTCTCCAGCCATCTTGGTAAAAAAATCACCAAAATAAACAGAAAATGACTGCTAGGCTAACACACATATGCTAACAGATTTTTATTATTTTTTAAAACTCATTTTCAATGTTAAATAAACTGTGGACAAAGGATTTGATTCATGGTTGTATTAGGAATCTACTCAACCAAAGCCCCTTGTCACAAATTAAAACATAACCCAAAAGTCAAACATGATTTGTGAAATTAACATTTATCGAGGAAATACTCCCCAGTGCTGCATCGTGATTAGTCTCTGGCATCTGAAATATCACCCATAATTCACGAGCTCCTCTAAACCAGGCCACTACTGTTACTGCTGAGATGGCATGCATGATGGAAAGGTGCTATAACAACCAGAGAGCAATCCCTTTTTTGATGCTGGTGAGAACCAGAGGTCACTGTGTCTTATTATTTGCCAAAGTAGACGCCTGCACACTTCTCAGCCCCCACACACTTGTAGCCCTTCGCCCTCCCCAGGCACTCTCTTCCACAGCTTAGATTTATTCCAAGCCTATGGCCGTTTCTAATTTTGAACATAGAGGCTTGGCAGAAGCTCTGCATTGTGCTCTTTCTTTAATATAGTGACTAAAAAAAATGAAAGGTAATTAACAGCCATTGGCTCTTTCATGGAATCAGTGTCTTTCAGCAGAGGGATTCAGTGCCTTTGTGGGGAGATGCAGACAGCTCAGTCCTACAGGCAGAGGAGCTACAGCACAAGCAAGACTTAGTGATTGTTAAAGGCTAAATGGTCACTGGCAAAGCACACTTTGGAGCTCAACATTTTTTAGAAGCCAGGATATCTAGATTATGCTTAAAAGTACAGAATGCTTCCCTTTTCAAGGTGATTTTCAGCAGAAAGATATTTTCCTGCCAAGGAATGCCCTCATTGGTGCTCTCAATACTAGATATTTTTCACATGAAGCAAAATAGGCCTCAAGTCTTTCCGGTTAAGTAAGAAGAGCTCAGTTCAGCTGCTGGCTTCACAGGCATTCAGAGCAAGAAGGAAGGCTCAGCATCTCTATAACCCATCCCCTTGCTCCAAGTGATGATCATGGTGTTTCTTCTTCATATATTCACAGGTTGTCTCCACTGCACAAGTACACTACACCTACCTGGAACACATCAGCTGTGTGCTGTGTTTATGCAAGTGTGCACGTGTTTGTGTGTGTGCATAGCTAAGACAACACGGCATACAAATAGTCAAGGAGCACAAAGAAGAATATTCCCTCTCTCTTAATCAAAAGAAAGCCTGGTGCCTTATCTTACCCCTCTTTAAACAGAATACAGACAAGTGTACTCTTATAAACGGTGACCCTCTTTTCAGGATTAAAGGAGAATTTATTGGCTGTAAAGCCTCATTTCCCTTTGCTACCCTTCTCCTGCACGCAGAGCAGCCTACGTTAGATCTGGACCATTGTCCTCAGCCGGGGCAAACTGGGCTTAATGGAGCCATGAGTGTTTATGTCATTGAGGTTAGAGTACTTGGCATGCAGCTCAGAGAACATCTGAGCCAGTCTCCACCCCGTGTCTGCACGTGCTCACTCTGGCAACCGCATTTCACCACGGATGGCAGGCTCTGCCCCAAAGGAGGATGGGGAATCCAAAAGAAATTACTGCTTGCTCTAGTAAGCTAACCCTTAGGCACAGAGGCCTTATTTCTTGGAACCAATTCATTGCTCCAGTAACAAGACTGGCTGAATAGTCCGTGAGGGATTGTCACCTCTATTCTACACACTTTCTTTGGGTAAACAGTCATTCCCTTCTTGTGTTGTGACATTAAGGAGAGGTCACCAATGGATGGTGGTTTTTCAAAATAGTTTAATTTTTTTTAACCACTCTCTTCTACTTGCAATAACCTGTTAAAAAGCTGAAAATAACACTGAGATCCCTACTGGGCTGCCCTTTTCCATTTGGAGAACATTGATTTTTTTTTCCTGTTGTGCCAAGATTAATGTAGCCTGTTTGTTTGACAACAGATTCAACATATCTAGTGCCCTGTCAAGCTAAAATGATTCTGTCTGTGGACAATATTCCTGTCTGACACTGGCAATGATCTGAAGAAAAAAAAAGGCTTTGCTACTTAACTGTTACTACAGAACCATCAGGAAATTTAAGCAACCCTTAAAACCAAAAATTGTTATTGATGGGGCAAATTTAAAATATTGTTAGTGAGAGTCAAATGAAAACTACTAGGCAAGGGAGGTTATCCAAATTATCCACTGTAACACTCTGTTACAGTTTTGATTCAAAATGGTTCCAGATCTTAGAGGTACAAACCTTCCTCCCCTCTTGCTGTTTCATAGAAAATGCTCATTTGTCCTCTCTCCTCCATTTTAAGTAGGAAACAGCAGATAAGTAAAGCACAGAAAAGAAAATGAAAAAAGCCAAGGAAATAAGGAGTGTTCCTTCTTTATCCAAGTACCAGATATCACACGGACACCAGCTGAGGGTGAAAACACCCCCTCCTCCATTCTTTCAAAAATGTTACCAAGTTTCAAAACCCTCATCTCCCTCCCTTCCTTCCTCCTTCCCTTCCCCTTTCTCTGGCAAAAGCCAGTAATACCTACAAATATTTTTTATTTTCGTAAACATCATGCAGCTTTAAAACGTGAGGGTGTTCTATCAACTTCAGGATGGCTATTTCCCGCTCCACCTGGAAGAAACAAAAAGAAAGAGAAGATTAGAAGCTTGATCTTATAATACATTAGGTATTGTCACACATTTTCTTCCCATTTATTCATTTTCCACTCTGCTTTATATGCAGAGAATATGGCAACTTACAACAATGTACCATATTTAGCACTCATATAATTTAAGAAAAATTCAATTTATTCAGCCTCAGCACTCCCTGCCCTGTGGAACCTAAAACCAGCAAAATTTTATGGTTGAAAGAAAAGTTTCCAATCTAACAAAGGGAATTAGCTAAATGAATTACATAAGCATTCAATGCTGTTCCTGCCTCACAATCCAAACCCAGTGACATATACTCAAAGCACAGAAATTCTATGGTGTAACTTAGGGCTTTCCTGCCCTCCCCCAGGCACACATGAAGCCATGCTGCAAGAGACATATTGCATACTCAAATAATATTAAAAAATCTCCATCCTGAAGAACTTGCAATGTATGCACAGGAGACAAAGAGTGGAAGACAGACAGCAAAGTGATTTAAAGCTGCAGAACTGAGAAACAGACAGGGAAAGAAATATAAGAAGTGACATAAGAATTACCAAAGCACAACAAGAAATTAAACCTGATTACTGGAGATGCAGTGTTCAGAGCCTTAAGCATAAGACTGTGATTTCTCTAATTCCCAATCTGTCTGAGTGTAGCTACTTCTAAGACTGTGTCTTCAAAATGGTGTTAACAAGTTGTGACTAAGTTCCTGTAATTAGCACAAGCCCTGTTCTCACCCAAAATTCTTATTATGAACTGCCACGGTGCCTTTAACGTGAACTTACTAAGGGTATTCCTTAGAGATGGAGTCAGTGCAATTCCTCAGCTGCTAGTAAAACTGCTCGGTGCTGCACAAAGCCACCCTGTAACTGCTCTGATTTGACCTAGGCCAACTCGACGGGAGTTGCTGTAGCACTGTGGAGACTGTAGATTTTTGAAATAAACTCTGCAACAAGATGTAGACTAAGCATTGTGTAGTTGGGCATGACAAATTTCCAGGAATCCACAACGGCAGGAAAAAGACCTAAAGAAGCAGACAAAGACAACTAGGTAGGTTTTTTTCCCAGTCCTTCGAATAACTGATTGTCCTGAAACTGCTACGCTTGCAAACAACACATGAACAAGCTACAAAACCATGTCTAAACATCTCCCCTTCAAAGATCAGGAGAATAATTAGGAACTTGCCCCAGTATACTTTTAGTTCATGATATTCTTTAATTTCCTGAGGCATCATACTCCGCTAAGCCTGAACACAGACAACTTTCCCTGGATGCCAGTAAGATATTCAGCAGGAAATTAGAAAGTGGTAGTTTTCCAGCACCGGGCAGAGGAGGAGGATTTCCCAGCATGTTGCCTATCACCCCAGATCTCTCTTCCTCTATATCACCACACAAAAACATCAAAAGAAGCTCTCACACCACATCACCCTTGGCCTTCCTCACGTACCAAGATGGAGGAACAGGTGTTTTTACATGTGTCAGTCTTAGTCCTTCGAAGACACTCATTCCTCTCTGCAGAGTTAAAAGTCATTAGAGATCTACTTACACACTTGGGATCTCTGGAAACAGCTCCATCAGAGAAATAAGGGAGAGAACAGCGTGTCAGGATGCTCTAATGGAATTAAGTGTGCATGTGTGCATGCATATCATCATGTATGTATGCAGTTCAGTGCTGCCAGGACTCAGTGATGAACTCTATGAATTCAGTGACACATGGTACTGGACAGTGACTTACTCATGATGGGCACTTAGATGAAAGCAGCACATGCAAATAGGAAACAATAGTTGGGTAGATTTCAACTGCACAGTTATTCTACAAAAAAGCCCACCTGGGGGTTATCTAGCTTATTCAATTTCTATCTCCTCTTCAAAAAGACCTATTGGTCTTTTCTCTTACAAGACACGCGCTGATATTTGCAGAGGGCTTGTTCAGCCCTATAATTGGTCAAGTTGGATTTGCCTCAAGAATGAGGAAAAACAAAACAGAAGAAGCACCCGCTCCCATAACACTCTTCCAATAGTACTGAGGTTCACCATCAGCACCTTGTACCACAGTTGCTCAGGAACTGGAACTCCAACCAAGTTCCCTTTGGATGGCGCAGGTTAGGAATTTAATGGGGAATGTGTCCATTTCAGCAGCTATCCCCCGTTCTCCCTCCTGGGGGAAATCCTGCCTGTGAAAAATGAAATTCCCTGAAGATGGGCTGTCTAGCTGCACTGGAGATTCAATTCTGAAAAAGCTCTTGTTAGGTGCAGTGGCTATGTAAGTTCAGACCAATTGAGTGATGGATGGCAGGATCCAGTCAGGATCCTGCTTGGTCACTGTCCTAAAGCATGAGAAGAGGCAGTGATTGGAGGAGGGGATTCAGTTACAGCACAACATGGCCTACGTTCAGTAAGAGAAAATCAGAAAGCAAGCATCTACTTACTACCTACAGATTTACACTCAAAACCAATTAAAAAGAAATAGCATGAGTTACTTTACGTTCATCATTTTAAGTGTACGAGTGTGGAAGGTTATGTGCGTATTTTTAACTTCCTGGGAAGTAAACCCTGAAAGGAAATAAGAGTTTCAAAGGTCTTGATTGCAACCCCGGCTATGCAGAAAGCATCCAGCACTTCCCTGCAATGGATTCAGTTCGGTGCTGTGTTGCACCACTCCAGTGCAGGCAGCACTCAGCTTTCCACAGTTTGATACTTCTTCTACCAAGGACAAAACTAATCTACTCATCTCAGTAAGACTTGGTATAATCCTTCAGTGAAAAGGGGCTTTATGAAGGAGAAGTGTCATTACTGTATTTCTCATAGTCCAGGCCTTGGCCCTGCATAGAAGAGCAAGACACTAATGGCTGTATTATTTCAAGAACTAGAGATTCCCAGCTCTCTCAACAACAATCTGAAAAAAATCACCCTCAAAAATCTTACAGTAGCATCCTGTCTTTTTTCCCTTACAAAGAAAAACAACAGGTCACAAAAATGTGCAACAGACCACCTTCTCAAAATTACTATTGCAGTCATTACTAATGGGTAACTCCCAGATCCTATTCATTTTTTATATCCCCACAGAGAAGTCAGTAATTGATACAGGTTGGACGGAGACCGTAGATCTCAATAATGATTTTACTTATGCCTGGCTCAGGAGGACCTAGCAGCCACCTTGTCATCAGAAAAGGAGAGGTATCTGAACTCACTGTCAGAATAGGAGGCCTGAAATAGCTTTGCCTTCTTCCCCAGAGCTTTGCCAGCCCTTGGCATGCCTTTCTTTGCGCATCCCTGTGCTTGCAGCCACGCAGTGCTGTCCAGCTCAGAGCTGGCAAGGACAGGGGAATGGAGAAACCCTGCAGGGGTGTTTGCTTTAATGCAGATGCAATTATCAGAAAGCAGGCCAAGCTCAGAATAGCCTGCCTAGGGAGGCTCGGGGTCTGTGATAAACAAGAAACACGGAGAAACTTTTGGATAATAGTTAAAATAGAAAGGAAAAAAAATAAAACTTCCTCCGTCACACAAACACCAGGTCACATCACAGGGTCCCGACTACAGCCCGTGTTGCCTTGTGCCTTGGTAGCCCCCGACTGTGCAGCACCCGGGGCTCCTTGGAGCTGGGGGAAAGAGCTGTGAAAAGCTCTGCAGGGCAAATGGAGACACATTGCTAACTTGTAACTTGCAGGTTCCAATTAGAGGTTTTAAAAATCTATGCAGGAGGCTGATTTGACAGGATGCTCCAGTGATTCAGCTAACGACAAAGTCCAATGCAACCAGGGCAATGCAACCCTGAGAGGAATAATGCAGAACTCTGGTTCTCTCTCCTCCACATCTATTTAACCTACCATCTCCTGCAGAGGAAATTGCATCTTTCTGGTTTAAGCCCCAGTCGTCAGCACAATCTTCACTGGTGACAAGTGCTGTCTCCTGCCTTCAGACTCATGCACAGGGTGCTAATTCACTTCGAAGGCAAGGAGGGCAGGTTGAGGGAGCCTGAAGATTTGGCGATGAAGAAAGTTTCCATTTCTCTTGTATTCATTTTTCACTGAATTTTTTTAGAGTTGGAAGGGACCATAGAGATCATCTAGTCCAGCTCCCCAATATTTGCTCAATAACAACTGGGTCACCCATCACCCATGGGTGGTGATGTGAGAACTTGAAAAATTGGCAGCTGTCTCGTATTACCAGGCTGTATTTTATGTACCAAATCTGTATAAGCACTATGCAACAGTGCTTAATAGAAGTGTTTCTAAAAGAATATCTATGCCAAAAAGTCAAGGGACAGCAGATGACATTTCTCTTTGGATGCTGTGAAGTTCACCAGCAGGCGCCACAAAGTTCTCTCTTCCTCCACTGACGTAGGTAGTTACCATATTGCCCAAAACACTGTCCTGTCCTAAAGTCTGGAGTTGTAGAAGTAGCGAGGGGCAATAAATGCAGGCTGCAAATGTGATGTGCTGTTTTTCCTTCTCAGAGCAAAATGGTGGAGGGGGGTAGGGGTGTAGGTTCTCATGTGAAAATCAAGCTGTCTATGGTTGACTCTTGCTTTGCTCTGAAGTAATTAATGAAATACTTTTCAGAACCCACAGCTGTCCCTCACTTACTAGAAACTAAGCCTGGACATGAACTTTCTCTGAGTTCAGAATTTTTTAGACTCAGGATGAACTTCACAGGATGCAGACATATGGATGCTCATCTAGCTCAGGCTACAACTCTGGGTAGAACTTGGACCAAAGTACCTACTTTTTCCCATGTCTGGCTTATTGTGCAGTAATTTGCAGTTCCATGATGAGAGCACAGCAAGCAGAAAGGAAATAACTGTGATATTTCACTGAGTTGAAGTAGCAAAACCAAAAATATTGGATAGGAAAAAACTAATCTCAAGTTCTCTGGAAAATTTCCATTTCTGTTGTAACAGAAATATCCCTGGAATAAAATCTTCTGAGATTTTATTAATTTGGTATTTTTGCTTCCATGTTATGTGGTACTGAAAATTAAAAATGGTGAAAAATGACTGGCTTTGGTGAAGACCATTTAGGTCACCTGTTAAATCCCTCCCATAATCACAGAATAAACAGGATACAATTGAAATCAGAAGAGAACAGCTTTAAAGCACAGATGGCTTTATACAACAAGTAACCATAGGCCCAGTGTGTTTTGTAGGGTCATTGCTCTGGGGATATCATTCTTCCAAACAAACTTAAGTAATTTCCAAATCTAAGCAATACTACATTGTATCAGCTGCATCCTTAATTTCAATGGGAGCATAAATATAGCAGAAGTGGAAAAAAAATCAGGATTTAAATGATTAAACATTAAAATATCTTCTCCTGCAGCCCTGAATTTAGTTGATTTTTTCACTTAAAGTGGTCTTGCATTACATTTATCTGCAACTTCTTCAGTAGGCCATTATGGAAGCAAACAGAGAACCAGAGAAGTTGTCTGTCTTTGGAGAGCATTTCCTGCTGTTCCTGTAGCCATTAGTTTTGCATTTCTGAATATACCGAGCAAGATTCAAAATGTATTGAAGTCAACAAAAGGCATCAATTGACTTAAGTGGGCCTTGAATCAGACCTTCTAATGATCACTAAGTGGTATCTGGAAGAAATCTTCTATTACACAATTTTGACTAATTAAATGCTTTAACATGAACTCAGATTTTCTACTAAGTACTAGTAATTACAGGAAAATTCTATAAGAAGTGGATAAATGGGGGGAGAAAGTAGACTTAGATCACAGACTCGGGCAGGTAGACGATGCTGTACAAAGTACTTACAACAAACAGAAAAAATTACTGGAAAGCTGAGCAATTCCTCATTTTATTGAAAGCTCTATTACAGGCTCATTCCACCACAATTTTTGTTTGCATGCATGCTTCTCAAAGCTATTTACTCATAAATGAAAATGAAAAAAGGTATGTGTGAGAAGCAAGTGAGATGCATATTTGATGTTAAAATTTGCATGTACAAACTTCTACACCATGATACTTTAGTAGGAAAATTTACTTTCCACAAACTACTGCTATAACAGAATGTCAGTTTCTACTTGTCTTTATTGAAACATAGTCCCTTCATTTTTCCATAGTCCCTTCAAAACTGCAACTCTAAAGCTCTGCTGAATTTAAAAATTTGGCATAAAGTCTGAGGGTATTAGCTCAGCTGAATGGATACTGTGAGAATTTTCTTGCAAATGCTTTCTGCTGTGCAAATGCACCTCCACAACATGTGGCCTGGCACACTGATTCCAAAGTCTTGAAGTGACAGAGTTTGGATCCTACAGGTTACCTAACCATGAAATATCCTACCCAGGAATTTCATGGTTTAATTCAGTCGTTAACACCTGCAGTGTTCCTCAGCACTCTGCCATAGGCTGCTGAGTAAATATGGCACTTAGACTTATCTGCAGCGTATGCTTCTTTAAGAAGCATCAGGGCTTCATGCAAGAGACACTGATGGGAGCTGACAAGGAGTGGATTTATTCATTCAGCACTTGAGATTATCTACTGCCTGGTGGTACACAGCGAACGAGTGACTGACGTGCAAGTCTCTGCCAGCAGTCAGCAGAATTGGCCCCTTACACCGGGAGGCAAATAGCCTCCCTGTGCCTCCTGTCACCTTCCGTGAGTGCCACATCCTGGTTGCCATCACCAAGTAGCGCAGGACACAGGACAGCCACTCGTCAGGAGAAATAGCCTGATCTTTGACTTGCCTTTCCCTTCCCCTCCTTACCCTGTTTTTCAATGTTAATGCGCACTGTGCTCTCTTTGACCCGACACAGAATGTTTGCAGCTGGGTTGTCTTTCATTTTTTTCTGGGGGAAAAAACTAACTTGTGTGCAGCCAGCCCAGTGTGCCTGAGAAACCCCCCACTTCCAGTCAGCAGCTACAGCCAAGCAAGCCCATGTGAACACTCGTATCTACTGCTCCAAAGTAGCACCTCAGTCCCTCTTGTGCGAGCAGCCCTCCCTGCCATGCCAGACCCGCTCATTCCAAACTTAGAAATTTAAGTCTACCCCACACAAGCAATGCATTAGGCAGTACTCACCTGCAGTTTTTCCCACTGAAGGGCCCACAAACTTACCCCTGACTCATTTCAGGGATGTATAGTTAAAGATTGTAAGAGCCAACAATGCAAGCAAACGGGCCCTGTGCAGGAGTGCATGAAAGGAGCATAATTCATAACTTATTTTCCCTCAGTAGAAGTTGCTTCTACTTAAGGTAGAAGACATATTCAAGAACATTTAATGTTTCATGGACTGCAATGCTCACCTATGGAAAAACAATCACTGCCCACACAGGAGAAAGAAGCTACAATATTGAGCGGTATGGAGAGTTCAACTTCAAACAACAGAAGTACAGAGCTCCTTGTAGTATTTGAGGCATCATAGATTAAATACGGGTAGTACCAAACACCACATTGGAATGTCTGAGCCAAAGAGTGGATGGAGGACGCGGGAGATGCTGAATCCCATCAAGGGAATATGGGCAAGCACAAAGGCAGTGATATAGCACAGAGCAGCATAACATTCTGCCAAAAATGTAGTGTCGAGCTTCTGAGAACACTGGCTGAGGATATGATAAGGCACAGGGGTTCCCAAGAGCATCCAGGAAAGGGACTGAGACAGTGAAGCAATGCTGACATAGACTGGATTCTTAAAGGAGTCCACCATCAGTAGGAAAAGAAATTTAAAAGCACAATTTTGGAAAAGTTTCAAAGGATATGGACCTGTTGGAACAGGTCCAGCAGAGGGTCACAAGGATGATCAGAGGGATGGAGCAGCTCTCCTATGAAGACAGGCTGAGAGAGCTGGGGTTGTTCAGCCTGGAGAAGAGAAGGCTCCAGGGAGACCTTATAACAGCCTATCAATATCTGAAGGGAGCCTACAGGAGAGCCGGAGAGGGACTGTTTACAAGGAAGTGTAGCGACAGGACAAGGGGCAACAGTTTTAAATTGGAAGAGGGGAGATTTAGATTAGACACCAGAAAGAAATTCTTTCTGTGAGGGGGGTGAGACACTGGAACAGGTTGCCCAGGGAAGTCGTGGATGCCCCATCCCTGAAAGTGTTCAAGGCCAGGCTGGATGGGGCTTTGAGCAACCTGGTCTAGTGGGAGGTGTCTCTACCCATGGTGTTGGAACTAGATGATCTTTAAGGTCCCTTCCAACTGAAACAATTCTATGATTCTATGATAAACTCTTCACTATTTTCTATGTGTCTCTGCTAGCCTCTTTGCCCCTCTTCCTCCTTTTCTCCATTAGTCACACTGGCCTTGTTTAGCTCATTGGCATTGTCTTACACAAATGCCCTTTACACTTTCTCCTTAATACTCTTCCAGAAGCAATCAATAGGATTGGTGCTGTTTCCTTCTCTACATCTTTCTTTAATGGCCATCTCTGGTTCCCTAAGAAATAAGACAGGTAACAAATGCTCCAGGAGAGGGCAGAATAGCTGGAGCTTTGCAGAGACTGGAGGCCGAATGCCAGACTCCGTCTCTGCCTTGCCCCACTCCACAAGCCTAATGACACCAATCATTTCAAAGAGTGAAAAACAGATAATATGATTTTTGTTATTCTACTATATTATCCTGTCCTTCACTTTTGGGTGACCCTTGACTCTTTAGATGGATACTTGTATATACTTCTGTTATTAGGATCTTCTTTCAGCTGAGTTAATAAACTCAGCGACATACAAATGGCTGATATCTAGAAGGGATTCTCCAAACCAATAGTCCTCACAGCTGGTAGTGACAGAAGCAGAAACTGAAGCAACCCACAGCTCTCTCCTTTGTTTTCATTTTCCAAACATGCTGCTGAAGCACAATTGCACCTCCCAGAGGGACACGGTCCCAAACAAAGAGCAGCATGGACCTCATCCAGGAACTGTGAAAAGGCTAAGGGCAACCCAGACTCACAAAGTTCATGTTTGCACTAAAGAGGGAGCCTTGAGGGGAGGCCTGGCAGCTGCCAGCAGAGGAATCAACAGCTGACTTTCTGCCAAACTGTAGAGCCAGCAGCTGCATACTTGGGGAGGCCGAGCAACCCCTCAGCCCAGCTCTTCCACCACAGCAGGTCAGCAACACTTCCTATTGCACTGCAGCATGAACAGCACCTCCTGCCTGATGCGGACTTGCTCTAGATTAGCACTTCTATGTTCATCCCATCTTAGTGACACTGATCCAAAGAATTACTTGTGATTCTTATCTGTGATGTTGGAATTAGTCTACTTTGTCCATGAAATAAACTCTCTGAGCACAGTCTGAGAAATGCAATTGTTCAGCATCTCTCTGTAATGGGATGACCCTAACTATACAAACTATATATACAACTATGATGACCAACACTATACAAAGACACGAATGAGCACTGTTCCAAGCATCCCTGCCCACTCATCTATATGTGGGGTTATAACTTTTTAATGCAGATCCACCTCACCCACAAGCATTTCTTTTAATCTCTTGCAAGACAGGACTGAACAGCATGGGAAATCAGCAGTGACCCCTCAATACCTTCACCTCTGAGCTACCTATTTGGATCTAGGCAACAGCAGAGGGGCTCAAAGCCTGTTACTCTCAGCCCTTTGGTGACTCACACAGCAAAATTAGCTTGATTGACTCAGCCTCAGTCCCAGGTCAAGATTAAATTATTGGTGGACAGTTTTTAAACTGCTGTTGTAAAACTGTCCCCTCTCCTCAAGTACCGCACATCAATGCTGAGAAATGACACAAACTTTCAAGATGATCCTAGTCCTGATGTAATAGGTTGGTGCATGGTGCCTGCCACTTCCTTTGGCATCACGGATGCAGCAAATATAGCAGCACTGGCTGGGAGGTTTCCATTGGGTTTCAATCTGCAAAAGGATGGCTAATAAGGCAGGAATTGTAGTACAAAGCAAGAGGCAGAAAGAGAGGAGAAGAAGAAATAAAATTTCATAATTTGCCTCAGTCTTGAAGCTGCCTTTACTCACTCTCTGTCTCTCCTCAGGTTCATCCTGCAACAGAAGACACTACAACAAGACTTGTACTCCCCTCCGTGAACGTCTTCCTCTGTTTTGTACAAGCAACAGAAGCAGCAGAAAATTAGTCGATTGCTGCCATCAGCATCCAGGATCTCTCACAGCTGGAAGTTAAGAGATCAAAGACAGCAACGAAGGAACATTTTGTTTCTCAGTTATTTTATCTCTGCTATTCTCATATCCTTCCCATCACACACCAGTCCCTTCTTGCTGGAGGTGCTAATGACATCTTGCAGCCTATCAATATCAGGATCAAGAAACCTCTTGGCAAGAGAGGTTTACAAACACCATTGTAAAGACAGGCTCTTGAGCATCTCAGGATCAGTGATGGGGATAAGCCAAGTCATTCCTTCTCCACATTGTCCAAACCTCCCTGAGAAAGGAGGCCACGTCCTTAAAAGCACCTCTGGCCACATCCTTAAAAAAAGGTCCAGAACATTCTACAGAGCTTAATACAATGCATCTTCATTATATTTTCCAATACATGGAAGTCTGGTTGGGCTTTCAGAAGTACTTAGCATTGGCCTATCACTTTATCTTAAAGTTTATGGGAATTTTACTACTAAATGAGACCACAGTCAGCCAGCAGTGAATGGCAAATTCCATCTTTTAGCTATATGTCCCTAGAGATGGGTCTTGTAATATGAGGCCTGCCTCATCATTTATGAGTCTATGCCTTGAATATTACTTCCCTGATCCTGCAGTATTTCTGAGCCTTTCTGAGTTCTACTGGTGAATTCTTCAGCATCGCCATCCTAAAACACAGCCAAAAGCATTCCCTATCCTAAACCAGATCATCTTTTCCACATAGTGACAATCACTTCTACAGTATAGAAAACTTCTCCCCTGAATTACTTGTGTCACTCCAAGGTAACCTATACGTGTCTGACAAGTGGTATGTTGCAATGCAGATGCACGCACCAACACAATATTAGAGAGACCAGGAAAAGCAAACAAATGAAGGCATTTTAAACTTGAGGAAGGTGGTATTTTCATTATTTCTGAAGGTGGTGTTGTGGGTTGTGCATTTTCAGAACTTTTTAGCATTTTCTGCCCAAGATCACATTCATTAGTCAGCTGAACCTTGTTTCCAGTCATCTTCAGTGCCACTGCTTACTCGAGTCTCTTCCCATTCCTTTTTATCTGCCCTACGCAACACATCTAATACAGAGTTCCAAGATATTTGGCTTCTGATGAAGAGCAAAGGCAGGATGCAACACTCTCTTATGTCAGGTGATAATGCATTGCTAAAGAAAGTGCTAATGACTCAAAAATTACATAGAGGAAGCAAGAGAAAAGTTCTAATGATAAATAAATTAGCTTAATTCTCTAAAAAGAATGGACTTGGCTGGACATGCTTATTCTAGCTATTCCTGGAAGTATCAGAGCAAACATTCCAAAACCAGAAGAAAAGTTGAAAACTGGGTTCACTTAAATCATACCATCTCAGGCCAGTACACCTCAGGATGCTCTGGCACATATACAGGCATCCTCCTTTCACAAACTAATTCAAAATCCCTTGCACTTGCCAAATACTTATGATAACACTTACATGTGCAGATTTAAAAGCGCTTGCAAATAATTTGCTAAGAAGATGGCAGGCTAAATTTGAAACCAGCAATATTTGAAATGGACAGCTGGGCTACATCTACACCCTCCTCCCCCCCAAACTTTTTAGCATTTTCTGCCCGAGATCACATTCATTAGTCAGCTGAACCTTGTTTCCAGATGTTTGAAACATGGAAAAAAGAACCTGTGAATTGGGGAGTTTTCCAATACTCAGCAAGATGGTCACAACAGAGTTTTGGAATGAAAAGGCAAGGGATGCTGTTCATGTCATCCTTTCTCTACAGAAAAAAACCCCACCAATTACATCTCTTTATAGAAGACATAGTTAGCTCCCTTCTTTCCAATGGAGAAAGACTTTCCCCCCATGAAAAGCTCTGTCTCCCATGCAAACACAGGACAGACAAAAACCCCTCCAAAATCTTGCTAAGGCGGATGCCATGCTGAGGAAACCCAGCAGTAACCTCTGATAGGAGGAAGCAGTGCCTGTGCTCTGAAGCTCACATGTTGAATCCTGACTTATCCAAACATATTTGGGAGGAAAGTACCACAGAGATATACTCCTTACACCATACAGAGTTTGGTGAGTTTGGATGCAAAGCCTCCAGATATTTAGGGGTAGTTGATCATTACATTAAGATATGTACAACGTCAGGGAATAGAGTGCATTGTAGAAGCAGTCGTGCCATCTAATATGGATTTGTGTGTGGGTCAGAAGTTTCATTTGTGTACTGCCTCCTACCCTTAAGCTCATTCCTACACTGCAACAGAAATAATTCACATTCACAGTCCCTCCTCTGAGTATGAAACATGCACTTTAGGTAAAGTATTTGCCTTCTATGCTTTGTTGCTAGAATCTGGATGGGAGTCAACACTTCCTTTCAGCTCTTCAGTGGGATCACTCCACTGATGATCTCCTTTAGACCTAAGGATCATTTAGCCACCCAATTTGCAGCAGGTTCCCTGCTCCTGGGAGAAATGTCTGATGCTACAAGTGAAACCAGGACCTCAGAGGTGAAGCAGGACTGCAAGAATCTTCAGAGGATTTACATGAATGAATGAATTTAATTTTCAAATTTAGGCCAGAAGCAGCCCGCCCAGCCTATTTTTTCCTCCCTCATACTGTTTATTCAACCAAAAGGATTTTCAGACAATCTGAGGGGATTGCCTTCATGCGTGAGCGTGTGTTTTACCAGAAGTCCTATTTGGCAGAATGACTTTTATTATAAGCATTTTGGTTTTGTTACCCCTGCTGCAAACTGCCTTTCTTGGCCTTCTGGCCATCTCCGAGTCCTGTGAAAACCTCCCTTTCCACAATGCACTGGAGGGATCTAGCAGATGCATAGGCTACATAGCTGAAGAATCACTTTATACCTCAAGCACTGCCTAAGAGTTTATGGTGCATCTTAAGAGGTCATATATATACTATGGTTTTCCTATGGAAAACCAGGGTGCCTTTGTAGAAATGCCCTCATTTTGCTTGAAACACCATCTGCATTTTGCAGGTGTGATCCTAAACCAGCAGAACAAATCCAGCAAGGGGTTTAAATAGGGTTTGTATTTTATTTCTAACCTGGGTCGGAGAATTCCCTTCCTTTTTCTCTTCCCCTTACGACACCTTTTTAAATAGAGTTGCTTTTTCCAGCCCCAAACCCACCTAATGCCAAGGGGTCAAGCTATGTTTCTGAAGTCCTTTGTTCCCCGGAGCAGTATGGGGGCGTGAGATAAGTCTTTGCCGAAGCCACCAACGATTAAGACATCAGCCCCATTAAGAGCTGCTGCCTTCTGTGCAGTCAGCTCTCTGTAAGCCACCCCGAGTCCTCTGCCGTATCAGAGCAGCCTGCCTCTCCCTGGGGGATCCCCCCAGCCAGCTCTGCAACGGGGCTTGTGCTCGGCTCCTCACATCCAGCCTGCCTGCTCATTAATCATTTGGGATGCGACTGCTACCGCCACTGCTGCAGACACCTAAAGACTGAGGATGTCGTCTCCTCCTCACTACACAAGGCTTTTCTCTGCCAACTGCTTTTAAAAGGAAACATTATTTTTTTTTTTTTATTTCTTGTGTGGGCTGTGACAGAAGAATATAGGTTGTGACCTTAAAAGCAGGAAAATGTGTTATACTGCAGTCCCCACAGTGGCTGTGGCTGACTCTCTGCTCCAGTGACGTTTCAGCAGAGTCAAGGCACTAAAATGTATGCATGGAAGCAAACTCCCACAGCAAAAGGCCACTGTGATCATGGCAGAGTTGGACTAAAGACTCCGTGCCAGTTTCCCACCCAGATGTGTCAGGGACACATGAAAATGCCAGCTGTTGGGTGAAGCACAGTTGCTATTCTCCTTCAGTCCCTGGAGCACAAAATATAAGAAACAAAGCAGAAGTCAGAGCAGTGGTGAGGCTACTCTAGCTTACCCTTAGAGACAGGCACTTTATCTCTACTCCCTCTAATGCAGCAGAGAGATTTCAGAAAGCAGGCTGTGCCCTTCAAGCTACCGACAAATATAACTGCTTGGCAAAATGCAGTATGTAATACCAAAGGGGAAGTCCTCTCTCAGTAATAGCTTTTCTAAACCAAAGATCAGTCAGCAGCTAAAACAGGACTGCCAAGCATTTCCAAAATGTAAGGCGTGTTCCCATTTTTTCAACTAATCAACAGAAAAGTAAGGGAGCTGCACATGCCCTGATGTGCTGGTACAAAGCAGCAGCAGTGATGTCAGAGCTCCTATTCCCTCTGCAGCACTGGCTGAGCACAAACAACAACAACCCCTTCACTGTCACAGATTACCCTTACAATGCGGCTGTTTTGTCCTGCAGGATAAACAGGAAGAAGCAGAAATCCAGAGAGAAATGAAGAAAACTAACTGCTTTCCACAAACTCATAGGGCAGCTCTGACGCACTCAGGGTGCTTCTACCTTCACACAGGACTTTGCCCATACAACAGCTCCTCTCAAATGCTGTGATAGAGCATTTAATGTTCCTTTGGTGGTAGTTTCCACCTGCATTCCTTTCTTGCCCTCCAGCGACAACCACCATGAACCCCTCCCCAGGCCAATTCTGGAACTGGCCAGGCACAAGGTGGTTTTCTCACAAACAATCATCATCCTTTTTGGTTTTTGTTCTTTGGTCCTTTACAACGAATTTTTCTTCAAGTCCTTGGAACAATCACTCACTTCAGTGAGTGCTCCAGGACCTGCAGGGCATGTGTGAGGGAGCAGTCTGTATTAGAAAGCATCAGCGTTGAACACCTCACTGGCACATCTTACTCACTGGGGACTGCTGTCAGTTACTGTAAAGCAGCCTCCCCAGGCTAATGGAACTTGGTTCAGGCCCTTGAAACGTGGTATCACACTTTTCATTCCCAAGGAAAATATTATTCAAACTTGAGCCCAGTGGATTTTCTTACATTAGGATTAAAGAGCATTTCTTACATGAGGGTTGGGGGTTTTTTTCCCCAAAATTCAATCATAATTTTAAAAAAATCAACATAGAGAAACGCTAAAAAGCTTTCTGTAATACTGCTTACAGTTAGTTATTCTTTCCCTCTATGAGTTCAGGTACTGCCAGTGGGAGCTTCATCAGATGCTAACAACTTCTCCCACCAGGAAACTCCTTAAGGAAGGATGTTTCCCCTCTGGCAGCTCTCCTGCGGGTGGCAGCAGGAGGTAATGCCCACATTTTCAAAAGGTTCAGGAATTTTGGCTTCTCCACACTTAAGCACTCTGGAGAGAGAATTCCAGCTACTGAACTACCCAGAGCTAAGATTTAAAGAAGAATCCTCTTTCCCATTAGGCACAATATAAAAATTGGATTTTCAAGTTGCTCAGACACAAAAGTTGTCTGTGTCTAATGAAAACCTAGCCTAAATTTTGGAGGTTCTGAGAGGCTGCTGTGGGATCCCACCTAAGGTGGAAGAAGTCAGTCTCATTACAGTAAATGTCTTCTACATAATCTTCAAAAGCACCCCAAATACAGGACACATCTATACTGTTTGGTATAAGTACATGTATAAGAGAATATTAAAATCAATTAAAAGACGCAATACTATTTATTGCATGTATATGCTTAGCTCCAAATTTGAATCTGAATGAGATCTGCGCCCAAATCCACCCCTTTGGTATATCTCTAAACAAAATGATAACCACCTAAAACATGGAGGTTTCATGAGGTGGGGTAAAAGTTGGAATGATTATCTGAAATGATATCCAGGGGAAGCCAAAAAGCTGTCTAAGGATCTCATAATTCAGTCTGGATTCACTGGATCTGGAAAGACTCTGGCAAACCTCTCTGGGAAATAGGGCATCAATACTGGCTTGCTCTGACAGGGCATACAAGGGAGGGTGTGAGGCTGAGCTGCTGATTTGGGATTCAGAAAGTCTAGCTACACTTTCTGATTTTCTTGACAGCTTCTTTTGCACTGGGTGGGTTCCTTAACCTATCTGTGCCTCAGTTCAGTATTTCTAGAATGAAAACTGTAAGATATTTGACTTTTCTCACATTTTTCTGCCTGTTTAGACTGTACATGCTTCAGGTCAGAGATGGCCCCGTGCTTTGTTATTAAACACAGCTCCAGTGCCCCGTATGCCAGGACACGTGCTAAGACACCCCCTGTCAAGCACAGACAAAAACCTACGTTTAAATGTTACCAGTAACTCAACTTGCATCCTGCAGAGAACAAAGCACTGCAATATGTCATATGGAGCAAAAATGTAAGTTCAAAGCGTGCTGTCAGGGCTGAGCACCTGATTGTGGTTGGTGCTGGTCCTCTGCTCTGCTGCCCTGGCTCCATGCAAGGAATCAGGAGTCAGCAACTGTCCCTCACGTAAGCCAGAAGCAAACAGAGACACCACGCACCCCCTGAGCACAGAAAAATACTGTGCCTCGTAAGCTGGGTGGGAGGGAAGGCAGCATTTCAGGTAGACTAGAAATAATAGAACAAGCTTCATGCTGAAAGCAGGGAATCTTTGTCATGACAACAGAGAGAGCTGTTAAACTATACAACAGGCGCAGGCAATGTAAAGATAGGCAGCATTCTGGGTCTCCTGCTCTCAGCAGGGAGGAACTGGCAGGACTGCAGCAGTGAATGATGGTTTATTTTTAACAACAGTTTCTAAAGCAGGAGTTGGTGATTTTGTTTGTTTGTCACTCTTTATTTCTCTAGATGGATACTAGCTCCTTTTACAATTTTTTATTTATTTATTATTGTTTCTCCTTGAAGCAGAGACTGCAAATGCTGCGATAAGTAGACTGAAAGGTTCACTTAGTTTCAGCTGCAGTTTCTCTAAGCGCTTCTGTGTCCCCTGCTGAACTGCTGTTTTGTAACGCTGTGGAGGTGGAGCACACTTTGGGGATATTCCACAGCTCTTCTCCTGCCTCCACCACACCACGAAACAACCATTTTTCCTCTCCCTTCCCTTCACCCTTCCTTTCCTATAAAGGGACAGGAACTACCAAAGAAGAAAGATGTACCATCGCCTTCTTCAGGCCTTTTTGCACCAACCAAAATCTTGCAAATCTAAGGCATTAACTAAGCAGTTTCGCTCCTGCCCCACGTCCTTCAGGGTGTGTGAACACAGCTTGCTGCAGACTAACAAGCCACACAGCAAACGCTTCACATTGTGGACTGATGTCAGGGGAGCAGAGGATCTAGAGCTGCAGCTCAGTGGTCTGAGGAAAAAGCTCTGCCAGTTTGTGCCCCTTAATAATGGGCAGTGAGCATAGAGGGCAAGCGTGACTAGGTAGGAGAAAAGAGGCTATCTAGGGAATCACGCAACATGAATGCTGGGCTTTGCAGTCCATAATCGGGGTGAGTCAGACTCTGAATTGCTGTGCTGCTATCTTGGTTACAGCAGATGCTAATTCAGCTGGTCGGGTAAAATGTGCTTTTAGGAGGCTAATATGAGCAAGCATATTGAGGCTCAGGGACCTTTCCAGGCTTCATAGCTGTTTTGTCTATCCTAAAGGTAGGAAGCACTGGTGAAACACAAATCCATATCACAGTCTGGGATGCCAGCCTCCTTCAGAGTTCGCTGGGGGGGGTAACACAAGACTCTGAGCTGTCTGGCAGATTAGTTTTGTCAGTTTATTCTGCTGTGGTAATTTCAGAGGCAGTTTAAGGCACTGTGGTGTGGGAAGGTCTCAGTTTCAAACAGGCACCCTCCACCAGCTTTATAAAAAAGTATGTGGAAACTTCTAACAGACTGATTTCAAAACAGGGGATAAAACATTGGGATGGAATGACAATGCTCCCTACCCTGCTTCTTAAATACCCAGCAGGATTTAAAGGTTTCCTTTAAAGTGCTCAACCAAGAACCCACTACAATGAACTCAAAAGACACTGACACTGGAGGGCATTGGATCAGGACCTACAAGGCTTTTGGACTCACAGTGCCACACCTGCAAACTCTCTCTTGGTCTTTCTGCACGGAGGGGAGGTAAGGAGGTAATAAAGAGGGACGAGACCCAGTGCCTCCCCTTTCCTGCAGGGATAGTTGACATGCAGTGAGGAGCCAGGCAGTCCTCTGGGTGCCACTGCATAAGGTAGAACAGACACAGCTCTTCCCTTTGGTAGTTATACAGACCTGCAGTACTGACAGTAACAACAGCTTGTTGTTGTCAGCTAACGAAGCAGCTATGATGACGGCAGTGTGCTGAGAGCAGACCCAGGCAGAGGCAGGGTGCCATTTTTAGGGTTATTTTATTCCGACTGGAACCACGCTCCAGCCCTTTGGGAGCTGACCCTTTTGACTGAGCTTTCTGGAGGGAGCAAAGGAGCGGAGGTGAGATTCTCAGCCGAGACATCGGAGCCAAGCTGTTCTCTGAACCATTCTTTGTTGCTGTCTCTTCACAAGCCTGCAGCCTCCGCTCCCTCCTCCCCTTCCCAAAAATAAAGCTCCATGATGTAAAAACATTCCTTTGGGGCTGGAGGTGGAAAAACTAGGACACCACAGTTCGGAAAACGCTCGGCACTGCATGAAATATTCACTATCAACCGAAACAGGTTTACCCGGAGGAGAGTATGATGAAAAAGGATCGGGGAATCAATTTTACTGTCCTATGGTTTGTTATTCTGGCTGCTTCTTCTATTCTCCAAATAAGCTAAGCTATTTGGAAGCGTCTGTCTGACCCAATTCTCATTCCGTCAATTTTCAATCCTTCTATCCCTCCTGTTTTATAAGCAAATAAACATGCATCCTAAAGGCATCCTTGCCCAGTCCTAAACACTGCTGCTGTCCAGAGCAGGACTAATAATGTAATGATGCATCAGAGAGAAAGAGAGCGCATGTGCAGCCGAGCGATCCATCATCTGTGCACCCGGGGGGATGGGAAAGCACTGAGTAGTGCCCCCCAGCCCCTCAAAGGGCCTTCCCATTGCCTTCACAGAAACAGCAAGAACAAAACAAAGGTTGCAAGAATGGCTATTTATTTCTGCTCTTCAAATGCTGCACTTGAGGATCAGGAGTGAATCAAAATACTTCGCTCTATAGTTGATTACCAAGTTTTCCGTAATGTTTTTAGTCAATGCAAATGACAGGAAGAAACCTGGGAAATAGGCAAAGCAGGAAAAAAGGCTCTGGTGACGTATCAGCCTCACGTGTTTGCATTCTGCCTGCTGCAGTTACAGGTTTTAGTGCAGCTCCATTCTGAAGCAAAATAAACTGTCTGAATGTGTGTCCAGGTATACAAGGGGTTCAACCACATCACCACATACAACATCCCAAGCAATAACAAGGTGTTCAGACAGTACAATGGGAAACAGGAGAAGATCAGAAGAGGTGATGAGAGCGATGACACAAACTAAATCTTTGGTTATCCCAGGATGGGAGATCAAGGTAAAGCCAAAATGCCCAGGCAGAGCTGCAAGGGAGAAAGATGATGTTTGTCTGCCTGGGATACAACCCCCAGACTCTCATAATACCCCCCAGAAACTTAAGCCCAACTCATCACATTCAGGCAACACATATGGGAAACCACACATTTAATTTTTTTTCAATGACCTCTTATAGAGAATGGAGCTTATACACAAAGCCCAGCTCCCATACGCTGTCAGCTTTAAAAAAAGCTATAACTAAAAGCTAATCTGCAATGAATACATTTTCCGCTCAACCAAACCCCAAACACAGTTTATCAAACAAAGGAGCTCTTTAAATGATCACCTGCTCCAAAGGGCATTTTCCTGATGGTGAAGAGCACGTGCACTCAGCCCTTGTTCCACTACAAGTGAACAAGGAGCTGTATCGTCCTACCAAGACAGGGAAACCACGCTCATCTTATTTGATAGACAGTACCTTCTCCTACTGTCACAGCCGGAGCTGCTTTGTTGTAGACTTGATGGGATAACCCAGTGCATCCCTCTGAGATCTCCGAACAGGCAATATGGGCCTAAACCTATGGCTAAACAGAGCAGTAATAAATGTAGCCTGGTTATAAAAAGTCTTTACCACATTTACCAATGCCATTCTCAGCTGAGTCTGGTCTTATAATTTAATTCTTTGTGCTTATAATCTTTATCAATTATCTTTTTTAGTATTCATATTTTGCTAAGGCCCCATTTAATATCGTGCCTTTGTTTTGATACCTGTAATACAAAAATAGACAGTTCTAGCCTTACTGAGACTGGAAAAGCAGTTAGAGGTGGATGTTAGACTAAGGGTCTGGCTAGTCCAGAAATTTCCCAGCAGATGCCAGCAGCCACTGTTCCTGGAAACACACTAACAAACTGAGCAACTAAGGAGATAGTTTCCCCTAGTTAATCTGCTACCTTGGTCTTTTGACAATCAGCAAGGGACACTTAACCTGGAACATCTATCCAACCATCTCTCTTTAACGCTTGGGCCTACACGTGCTTTAGGCTCACATTATTTTGCAGTTTCATGATGTCGTTTTTGTTAGGTTTAAACCCCATATTTCAATCATTTAATTGATTTCCCACTCATTCTGGCAGGCAAATCCCTAATCACTTCTTAAAACCAAAGTTCTCATGATAGGCCCATGGTCAACAGTAGCTAGGACAAGGATTCATATTTCAAAGAGCATTTAGGAAGTGAGATGAAGGCTACCTCCCAGTACCCATTTTTTATCTCTTTTCCAGGAGTTCACTCAATCCAAGAATTCCACTCATTAAAACTGCAGTGTTTTGTATAAAGTGAAAATAGACAATAAATAACTGTATATGTTGCTCTTTTGTTTGGTTTTTTTTTTTTTCTCTGTAAGGACAAAGAAATCTTCTTCTATTCATTAATGGAAAGTTCCTAAATAATAATGTGCTAGCTCTCGTCAGTGATGCTTTTCTAGAGAAGTAATCATTGGAAAGAAAAGAAGATTCCGTAATCAGTAGCAGATTAGAATGGAGTGAATGGATGGATAACAGGAAAATGCTGTGCTTAGTTGAGATGGAGGAAGAGGACTGGTAAAGAAAAGTCACAGTGAATTAAGTCGATAAGTATTTATTACCTACAACACTCTGCAATAAAGATCTAGTTCTGTTTACTACCTGCTGCTTGTATTTGCTTTTAGGAATAAAGTTGGCCTTTATGATCTGAAAAGTTGTTTCTTTACTTTCATTAAAATGTGAGATCAGTTTTTAAAGGGGTGCTCCATCTGAAAAAGGTCAGTTCTATGCTGTGCCCCTAGAGGGCTGCAGCAGAAGGTGTTATCAGTGATAGCATCAAGGAAGACCACCAGCTGAATAGTAATAGCATATTTGAGGAATTGCACATCTTCGCTGTACAGGCGGACCTCTTCAGACTCAGTTTCTCACCAGGGGATGGTGTATTTGCTCCCTATACAATGTCAGGAATATGAAGAAGTCACATGGCCACAGTTCCATTCAAAATTACAGTCTCTGCAGGATATAAACAAGCAAAGCCTTACTACCTGCATGAACCACTATGCGGATTGGTTCTGGTGGCTTCTGCAAGAGAAATCAAGAATGCTCCCAGAAGCTTACAAATTGCTTAAAAAGACACTGTCTAATTCCTACATACTCTGCAGGACTTATTAAAATCCTCCAGGAGACAGCCACAAGCACAATTAGAGCTGGTTCCAGTAGCACACAGCTGCATCCTGTGATAAGCAGGGGATTGAGTGCATGGCAACACAATTTGACTCAGCCAAAATGCCTATCAGAGGGACTGATCATCACTATCTTCCTTTCTACTTGCAGTATGCTGTCACTGTGCTGGCAGCAACAAATTTCATAGGGAATAAGCACACCTGGGACAGGGCAGAATTTGGCAGGCACCTGGAACTCAGCAGATGCCAGGTGTGTTACATATCATGCATTTTCCTTGTAAAATCTGTCCATTTGAATAAACGTTCATTGACATAAATGGAGATACCAGTCCTGCTCTCTTCCACCTGCTTTCAGAAGGCCTGGCCACCATTATTTATTTACCTACTTGTGAGGAATTGAGAGAGGATCTACACCTTTCTGTCTCCAAGCAGGAATCATCACTGTGCATTCCTCCAGTGACAGCTGGTGGTTTGCCTTCATCCATTAACAGCAGGCACTGGGGCCAAGCTGAGCTGCCTACCTTGAATTTAGGGCTCTATGACATTTTACCAGTCCAAAATGCCGCACGATCTTTTGAATTCTTGTGGTTTTAGACTGCATAAGGGTTTTGGGGTTTCGGGGGCAGAAAGAAGAAGGTGGAAGATAAGCAGAAGAAAAATCAGTCTCAGCCTTAGGGAAGATTTCAATGGATGGATGCAATTTCATTTGACTCACATGGGCCACACCAGACCCGTATCTCCTAGTCATTGGCCTCCCTGTCCTCTCTAGTGCCAAGGTAGCTTTCCAGGTAAGGAAGAACATATTACATGTAAATAATGGCAGTCCATTGCTGACTGGTTCATTTTACATGAAAAAGAGGTCTGCCATCACCGAATAATATTTTAAGTAACACTTGAAAAGCACCTGAAGTGAAAACCTTGGGAGTTTATTCACTGTTTAACTTTGGGTTAGCAATTTGTGTCTCCCTACAAAGTGGGAACAGTCAGTCTTAGTTTGTAGGAATGTAATATATTTTCATTCATTAATTCTTCATGGAATTCTGGTGGAAATTGATTCATGATTTCTTGCAAAGCACTATGAAACTCTTGAAAAGCAGTGCTCACACAATCTGATATAGGGGAAAGGCATTATGCCAGGAGCAAGAAGAGCTGATGCCTCCTCTACCTCTGCCTTCTACCTTGCATGTGTTGCCAGGTACATCACAATCACTCGATCTATCCTTTAATTGACTATTGAGAAGGTTAATTTTTGGAATAAGGATTGCCTATTCCTGTCTGTTTGTACAATACCACATTCACGCTTCAGCCAAGTCTATGCTAAGTAACACAAATAATAATTTCAAAGACTATCGCCTATGCTGTATCATTCTGTTCATGGATTTTGATAGAAGAGATACTGGATTAGTAAGTGTCAATCAGAAATACAGAAGGCCAGCCCCTCTGCAGCTGCCCAAGGAGAGCTCTGGAGATAAATAGCTCAGCTATTTCTAACTGGCACATATTGTTCTATGGGATTATTAATGCCTGCTGCAAACTTGGCTTCCAGTGGGTGCCTTCTCTGGGATCAGTGGGTGTTCACAAAGCTTTTCCTTTGCAGAAGGTGTTAACAGCACTGCTTACAAGCAATATCCCCAGTGTCTGTATTGTCATGGGGATTTCTGCAGATGGCTCACAGTGATGACTCTTTGTAATTTATTACTGTTCCTTGCTCTTCTTCCTTCCTTTCCCTCTATGCAGGCTCTTTCTAACACTCCTTTCCTTTATCCGTAGCAGACAGCCTGCAAGAAGCCTTGGCCAAGGGGGAATGCTAGTCCAAATGAGATGGACACAGCACCTCAGACAGGTGCACAGCTCAGGGGCAAGTGACAGCACAGCCTCAAGTCAAGTGCGTCAGCCCTGGATTAGATAAACTGGCTGCCAGCCACCAAGATAAAGTGCCTGCCTCTGAATTCAGCAATGTCAATTGTCACAAAGTTAAAAAGGGATGGAGGGAAGGGGGGATGTGGGGGCGATGGCACAAGCTGGTGAACACATGCAGGTGAACCAAATTGGACAGATAAAAAAAGAAGACAAAGATGATACATGCTAAACATACCTCATTACTGCAAGCTTCGTCCTGCTGACCTTGGCCAATGATTAATGTTACTTTAGAGCACATTCAAGTCTGCTCTTACTATGAATCCCTCTGGCCTGGAACTGGGACAAATGCCACTCAGTCCCACTGCATGGGACAATCTGTGAGGAGTGGAATGCTCCTTATTGCCATTTAAATAATTTCATTTCTGGCTGAAGTTTATGCCTGAATTTCATGCTGTGCAACCTTCTTTCTCCAGACCAGATTCCACACCTCCCTATTGCAAAAACAAGCAGCAGATCCAAGTTGGTCACACTGCTTGAATGAAGTGGAGGAAAACCAGGGTGGAGAGGAGTTGTTCAAACACGCAAGATCTTTCCTTACCCATTATCCTTCCGGACAGATTAAGATGTGTCTACCAAACCATCTGAAAGATGCAAAGAGCCCAAATCTTCATTTACCAGAAAAATTTGCATGGTGCTAGTTGTTGGGAGATTCAGGACTTCCATAAGAGAAGCAGGAAGAACTGTGATAGGCTGGTAAATGGCAGCCTGGAGCTACAAAACTGAAGTCATGGAGAGGTTCCTGATCCAGAGCCTGAGGCAAGGCTAAAAGAGAAGCTGTCCAAAGGCAACTCGTGCATCTCTGGACTACGGCATGTCTAGCACTAGCTAAATCACAAGATGACCAAATCTGCTAGAATATTTTAAGGGAAATAGCAGCCACTGGGTCTGAAGCTTATTCTTTTAACTTGCTTTTCTTTCTGAGATCTGCTTTCACACATCTACAGTTGTAGAATCTACTCCCCTCCCCTTCTCTCCCTTCTTCCTGCACAGTGATAGGTAAATCATAGAGAATGGAGCCTTCTGAATTCTGCTTAATATATTTCTAACTTATCTCATAGTCTCACAATATTCCAGCAAAATCAGGGATGCTTCAAACAGGGAAGATCAGATCTCTAAGGAATAGATTAAGAAAAAGTATCCCAGCATAAGTACAGCAGTCATTCACTAAACTCAAGTCATAGTTGGCCACTACCTCTCATGCAAAAATGGTACGTGCCTGGCCTGAGACAAAATCTGAGTGCTTTTCTCTAGGGAGCACCACCATCAATTTCTGTCACCATTCTCTACATGCACCTGGGCACCAGCTATTTGCACCAGTTGGCACTTCCAGTCATCCAAATACTTCAAATAATTCATAAGCCTAAAGCAGTAAACACCCACCTTCATGCCATTTATATCTTTCCCCGGGAGAGCTCAGCTCAGACACAGCATTAAGGTTTCTGCTTTTTACCCAATTTTCCAGCTGGGTTAACTGAGGCATGCCGAGGTCAAGTGACTCGCCCAAGGCCAGGCAGTCAGCTGCTTAGCCATCCCTGCATCCCGGGCACCGCCAGTCCTGTGGACATTTGCTCCAGCCGCCTGACCGTGAGGCTTCCCTCTGAATTGTCATATGGTGCACACAGCTCCTACAGGCCAGAGGAATCTTTGACTTCCAGCTAGAAGAGGCCCAGAAAAGAGCAGGAGACCGTGTGGTGGGGTTGTAGCTGTAATGAGGGCAGGCGCAGGTGTGGGAATTCTCATTTAGGAGACAAACAGCTGCTCTTAGTGGCAGGCTGAGCCTGTAACTGATTAGCTTTAATAAGAATGACACTTAAGTGTGCATCAGAGCCTCGGACAGGGAGACCCATGTAGCTTACTAAAGATGTGCCTTTCACAGCCTCTGAAAACAGTGAGCATCAATGAGAAGTTGGGTTTACACTATGCTAGGGACTCTTCAAATGGCTGACCTCAGTTCACAGGAAAAGCAGCTGCCACAGAGAAGAGAGAGAGGTAGAAACTGCATCATTGCGCAGCTATGGCTTTTACTAGTGACACGGACACTGGAAAAGAAAACTTCACAGATTGTGCTCAGAGACTTCTCCTGCCTTTCAGGAGAAGCCCAGCTGAATACATTCCTCTGTTTATTTAAAATATATAGAGCAAAATGTGTCAAATAAATAAGAGCAAGGGTGGCAACAGAAATTAAAGCCAAACCTGCTCTGCTCCGAGCAGCACTCCTCCACACCTTATTCACTCTCCCTGCACCCCAAACCAGAATAAAGGAATCAGCCTGTTCTTTTAGGATAAATAATCTTGTTGCCCAAAACCAGGAGTAGATTTACTAGGGGCCGTAATTGCAACCACAGTCCTAACCCATGCCTTCATCTATGACTAGCATCTCCCAGTGTGCCTTCTATGCTCCCAGGTACATGATGTAGTTGCAATCACATGGTTGCACTTAGTATGAACTGGGAACCTCACACATTTCAAAACATCCACAAGAGAAATACTATTCTTGACTACCACTGTGCTACAACGCTGATTAAAATATAGACCTGAGAGGCAGGTATCTTTTTTGACCTTCATAAAGGTCAAAAAACCCCCCAACCTTCCCAAAACCAGCCACCATTGAGGGCCATAACCACCCTGCTAACACCTCCCTCTTACCTCCTCTGGTCTGTCAACTTTACTTGTGTCTATTTACTCATTTTAATCCTTCTGCAGAATCAACACTGGGAAACAGTCACCAAGGCTGAGGAAAAGGCTGACTCAATGCCCTCTTCACTTCACTCTTCAATAGTAAGACCAGTTGTTCTCAAGGATACCCAACCCTCTGAGCTGGATGACACAGATGGGCAGCAGAATGAACCCTCATAATCCAAGGGGAAATGCTTTGTGAGCTACTACACCACTTAGGTGTTTACAAGTCTATGGGGCCAGATGGGATCCACCCAAGAGTACTGAGGGAGATAGCAGAATTGGTCCCCAAGCCACTTTCCATCATTTACCAACCATTCTGACTAACTAGAGAGGTCACAGTTGACTGGAGGCTAGCAAATGTGATGTCCATCTACAAGAAGGGCAGGAAGGATAATCTGGGGAATTTCAGGCATGCCAGTCTGACCTCAGTCACAGGGAAGGTTATGGAGCAGATCACCTCAAGTGCCATCACATGGCACACACAGGACAACCAGGCGAAAAAGGCCCAGTCAGCATAGGTTTAGGAAAGGCAGGTCCTACTTGACTAACCTGATGTCCTTTTATGACAAGATGACCCACACCGTAGATGAGGGAAAGGCTGTGAACGTCATCTTCCTGGACTTTTACTAAAGCTTTTGATACTATTTCCCACAGCACTCTCTGGAGAAACTGATTGCTCATGACCTGGATGGGCATTCACTTCACTGGGTAACAAACGGTCTGCATGGCCAAACCCAAGGAGTTGGGGGTGAATGGAATTAAATTCAGTTGGTGGCCAGTTACAAGTGGTGTTCCCCAGGGCTCAGTATTGGGGCCAGTTCTGTTTAATATATTTATCAACAATCTGGATGAGGGGATCAAGTACACCCTCAGTAAGTTTGCAGATGACATCAAGTGTTGATCTGATTGAGGGTAGGAAGGCTCTGCAGAAGGATCTGGACAGGCTGGAGGCCAAGACATCAAGTGTTGATCTGATTGAGGGTAGGAAGGCTCTGCAGAAGGATCTGGACAGGCTGGAGGCCAAGACCAATGGTGTGTGGTTAAACAAGGCCAAGTGCTGGGTCTTGCACTTGGGTTACAATAACCCCATGCAACATTACAGACTTGGGGATGAGTGGCTGGAAAGCTGCCCAGCAGAAAATTGACAGCCTGCTGAATATGAGCCATCAGTGTGCCTTGGTGGCCAAGAAGACCAACAGTATGCTGGCTTGTATCAAAAATGTGTCCAGCAGGATGAGGTAAGTGATTGTCTGCCCATACTCAGCACTGGTGTGGCTGCCCCTCAAGTACTGTGTTCTGTTTTGGGTCCCTTACTACAAAAGGGCCCCAGAGAAGGGGCATGAAGCTTCTGAAGGGTCTAGAGAACAAGTCCTATAAGGAGTGGATGAGGGAACTGGAGTTGTTTAGCCTGGAGAAAAGGAGGCTTAAGGAGATTGTAGTAAGGTGGGAGCGGGTCTCTTCTCGCAAGTAACAGGCAATAGGACAAGAAGAAATGGCCTCAAGTTGTGCCAGGGGAGGTTTAGATTGGATAACAAAAAATTTCTTCACAGAAAGGGTTGTCAAGCACTGGAACAGGCTGCCCAGGGAAGTAGTTGAGTCACCATCCCTGGAGGTATTTAAATGATGTGTAGATGTGGCACTGAGGGATATGATTTAGTGGTAACTTGGCAGTGCTAGGTTAATGGTTAGACTTGATGATCTGTAAAGTCTCTTCCAATCAAAACAATTCTAGGATTCTATCACAAGCGAACCCTACGCCCGGACCTCAGCCACTCCCTCACTGTCCAGCAGAGCAATTGAAACCACAGATAACAGTAAGCTAATGTGCCTGATGGACCTCCTCTTCTGCCAGCTCTGCAATGGGAATGGTAATGAGCAGTAAAAGGATATTAATATCTTACAACCACTTCAGCCATTTGCTTAGCGATGCAGACAGAGACCCTAGTCCCACTTGGTGGGATGCTCCTCTAACTGCTGTCTGGTAAATTGGATTATTGGTAAAAAATCTGAAGATCATTTCTTTTCTTACATACTCAACCTCTGTCTTGAGCAGAATATCCTTAAAAAACATACATTGATTTAGCGTTTTACGGATCCATGAGAGAAAGAGGAGAGCTGAGAAGCAGAAATTTAAGACATGCCAAAGCCAAATGCCACCAGGTAACTGCAAGAAAAAAGATCTCAGTTCCTTTTAAGCTGCACAGTCCATGAGCTATGAGGGAAAGCTTCCAGTCCTTCCTCCTGATTGCTACCCTCATCCTTCAACACTACAATGCTATTTGTGAATCTTCAGTTATTATTTCACTCAGTGTTGGCTGCTAAAGTAAAAGAAACAATTAAAAATATGGAAGACCACGGCTATGACTTAAAGGCTTAGGTCAGCAAGATGGGGCATTGGTGCTTTGGCAACAACCTGTACCCAAATGTGTTACAGCGCTTCTGGCTCCCCATCTATATCCATCTTACTGAGCTGTTGTATCATGGATGCAACCTCCATTACAGTAAAACCTACCGAGAGTGGAAGTGCATTCTTAGTGACATAGACAGGAATGTGATATTGCCACCACAATCATGTGCTCTACAGTAGCCTTTCCATCTTCACCAAACTTGTGCATGTTTTTAGTTCCTGCTTTATTTTTTTTTGGTTGGGGTTTTTGTTTTGAGATACTTTTGAATGAGTGATACACACCTTTGTTATCATTATGTAGGAATAAAGTAGTCAAACAACACCTGTGTAGAACCTACTGGTCCCTTTGTTCACTACAACGGCCTGTGCCCCTTTCTATCTACTCTTTCTAAAGACCCTCAGGCAAAGACGTTTTCTCATCGTCTAAGGGATTGCATTATTTTCTGTGCACACCCAATACTTATGTGGGAAGAGGGGCATATACTGTTCATTATTTACCATGACAACCTCTTCTCTCACCTGTGTTAAAAAGTTACAGTCAGATAATGAGAAGGTAAGCCATATAACCAAGCCATATAACCTAGGCACAAACTAGAAACATATTAGTGCAACTAATATGAATGGTTTTGCTAATAACATTTTTCTAAAAAATTCCTTAATCCCAAATGTGTCACTGAAATACTGACAAATGGATTCATGGAAGCTACAGTAAATTCACAAACTAGCATCCCGATCATGAACTCAGAAGTAGAAACCAGACCTAAATTTACTGTAAAATTAACTTGAAATTAATATTATAACCAAATTTGCTGAGGAATATACTTCAGGGAACTTTGCATTTAGGTCAGCAGGAAAGACAAGAGATACTAAAAAGGCATTTCCCACTTCACAGTTCTTCTATCACCAGCACAACTTAAAGCTGGGGGTATATAAACCCTACCAAAATACTACAGAGGGAATATTATAACCAAAGCAATATATTGTTTGTATCTTACTGATTGCGAAACAAGCAGGAGATTCTGTTGTACAGAGCCCTCTAATACAAGATAATAGATCTCTGAAATGAAAATGGAAACCAAAAAGGAAAGTGTCACCAAGAAAAAGCAGAAATACATTTTCTGGAAGCTGGGTGCTGGTGGGAAGGGTCCCTGGTAGGGCATTCAGATTGTGCACAATAATTTGGAGCATGTAACCAGCTGCAGTGATTTACAGGTTAGCAGAGCAGTGGGCGCAGATTACACTTGTGCTGATAGAGGCAGAATAACTCCTGGAAATGAGATGCCAGCCAACACAGAGCAAAAGGCAGATGAAAGCCCCTAAAGGGTGCATGAATAATTGTTTGGCTTCCATTAGGAATCCTCTCCATTTATATCACAGTTTTGTTGCTGTACAAACAATTCTTTTTTAACAACACAGATAGTACCTCTCTTCCCTAATGGTCTTGGTTTACCCTTAGTGCCAAGAGGCAAAATATCTCCTGCCTGCTGGTTATAAAGCCATCAAGAAAAGACAGTTAGCAATAAAAAAATTACATGGCTCAAACAGAACCAAAATGCTTTGGAAATTAGCTCCTTCCCATGCAAAGTGTCTCGTACTTTCACTTGCAACAGAGTTCTAACGCAAGAGCTCAAAGCACAGTGTTTTCTGAAAACCAGATTTTAGTTCTTAAGGCTCCTTGAAATTAAGATAGGAAAAATTTCTGTGGACAGTCTGCAAGCAATGAGGCAAAGGCTGTGAAGAATGTAAGACAGAAGCTTGGAGTGCGCTCATTCAATGGACTGGTAATTTTTAATGCCACTTACTCAGCTATGATATATGTTGGTATCTCCCAAAATTAGTTAGTCTTGAACATTGGAGGACAAATGACCTATTTAAGGAGGCAACACTGTGATTCTGTGTTGCAGCAGAACATTTTTAAAAATGACCACTGTATTTGAACCTTCAATTTGAGACCTCATTGAAGAAAGTAGTTTTTGAACTGTGTGACCAAAATGTAAGACACAAAAAAACCTGTAGAGATGTCGGGCTTTCAAGGCTCAATTCAATAGCAAAGGTATACTTCCATCAGAGGTTTCACCCCTTCAGTCTTCAGCACACAGCAGGATAAAAGCTAGTCAACCATATTTTCTTCACTTGTGACTAAAGATGACATGTAGATAGGAAGAGAGGAAGCACAGGACTCTGTAGAGAGACTTCCTGCCTTCAACATATATCTTTTTACTGCCAGCTACGGTGGTATAGAGCCAGCCACCATGCTAAGGGCCTGCGCCAGAATGCATATACAGTTAAGGAGTTGTTAATGTGCCTTTGCACTGCCTAAAAAGTCCACTTGCATGGAAAGGTGGCAGTACGCTGCCAAATTCTCATCCCAGGCTTTGCCTTGTGCTTCTGCGCTGCAGTTCACGGCTGTTCTGGCTAATCCAAAGACATCATAAATTTACTACAAAGAGACTAATTTTTCTTTTTATGTACTGATAGGAAAAGATGAGTACTACAGAAGTTCCTCTGATACCAATCGGAGTTGAACTTACTGGCTAATTATTTTATTCCTGCCTGTGTCAATGGGGTTAAAACTTCTGTCCAAGAGCAGGAATGGAATTCTAAAATACTGAAAACAATGATTACAATACATTTCCAAAGCCCCAAATGATAGTGAAACACAGGTGCTAAGAAGAATCATTCACTATTAACAAGTCAAACTTTATTCAAACTTCAGAGACAGCGGGACTACAAACACTGCTTTTGTAGGAACATTTTTTCAACAGAGGCCAAGAAAAAAAATAAATGATAACTACCCATCAACATCATGTGTTCACTCAGCATAGCCAGAATGAAATAGATAGAAAGAAATTAAAAATAAATTTCAATACTATAAATTAAAAGATGCCACAGAAGGTATGCAAATTGCACGCCACAAGGTCTTGTTTTTTGTTTACAAAGAATGTGTTTTCAGTTTGATGGAGAGGCATCATTACGGAGGGAATTTGAGGCATTTTAAATAGCAGAAGCACTCATTAAGAATTCATTTTTAACAGGAAGACTCGAAAAAAAATTAAAATTAATGAGCAAGATGAAGTGGGGGGGAACTTTGAAGATGACAGCTTCTTGCTAAAAAAAGACACACTTGATATTAATCACAAGCAGTTCACATACGTGCATTACCCCTAACTCCACTGTCACCATCTCCAGGACTAATTCACAGTTACTTCATGTTCACTTGGTGTCAGGCTACTTGGCAAAGCAGGCAAAGCATAGTGTGGCCCCTCAGATACTGTGGTGATAAAGACGAGGAATAGGTCACCAGGCAAAGAACGCGGCGTAGCCTGGGTTAAACCTGCGTGATTCGCTATTCCCACAGTGGCCATCACAGGAGACCCTCTGGAAGAGCTACAGCTACAGTCTACACCAAAAGCTCAAACTGAGCAGTTTACGAGTAGGAAAAGCACAAGAGTTCTTGCTGCACCATTATCACAGAATCACCTAGGTTGGAAGGGACCTCATCATGTATTTTTGTAAATAAATGAAATCTGTCTGTGACAATTTGTAGCTGGGACATTAAAACACCATAGCATTTTTAAAGTCTCTTCAAAAATCTGCCTGGTTCTAACAGGCAGGTCTAATAGGACAGCAGAGAGATTTTCACAAATATTGTTTCCTTAGTGTTAAAAGAAGGAAAAAAAAAGCCAACCTTTTCTTTTAAACACATACACAAGCTAGACTGCTTAACTGATGCACAACATCACATATGTTTTAGAAAATTCAGTGTTGTGCAACCATTGATTTATTCTTCAATACCCTCACAAAATAAAATAAAGCTTTTATTATTCCTTCTGTAAAAAATTTTGTTTCTTTTAAATTCTCACATTCTTGATGAAGGAGTTGGGGAGAGGGGAGGGTATCTGGTTCAGGCTTGCTATAAAAAGTGGTAACTACAAAAAGGAGACATGGGCAAGCCTTTCCTCTCTTTGGATCTCAGTTTAGATTAAAAAACCTGAAGCTAGATCTGGAAGAGAACAGACTAATCCAAACTGACCTGACCCTGTCAGTGGCAGTATGGAGGGCATCCTGGGCAAGTGTGAAACACCTGGGACAGAGAGAAGCAAAAGCAGCAAAGCAGAAATTACTGGAGCAAAGCAGCAATAACGGGAGTTGCATGAAAATGTTTGAGGGAATGAGCATTTGACTTTGGTCTTGTTTCATACAGAGAATGTGCCAGAAGATGACTTCATGCTAAGCATCTTTCTTACTAATGTGATGTTCTTTCAGCATGGTATTTCTCTTTGTTTGACCATTCCCACTGTCCCCAGTGAATTGGGTTTATTTCCTTCTGGTCCTGCAGACAGCACGCAGAAGATGTGCCCCACATGGTAGACAGAAATACAACCTTACTGAGGGATACCCTCCTGAAAATAACATCCAGGCCTGTTCCAAAGTCCACTGAAATTAGTGGAAAGACTTTCTCAGAATTTAGTGAGCTGTGGATCAGGCCTAGATAAAGCCTAAGCTCATTTGGAGGAGAACTAAGAAGTTTCCATGCTGGGCAGAGATGTCTCAGCTACCTCCAAACAAGCTGCCTAATGAGCCCAAGCTGAGAGCTGCCTGATAGAGCTATAGTGTTTCTGTCCCCATATGGGCAATGCTAACTTAGGTGACTCTGCATGACCCCGTATAGTATCATGTGGACATATCTCAACTGCTTTTCTGCTTTCCTTTTGAAATGATAGCAGCAGCGACAGAACAGGCAGTTTACAATTACA
The DNA here is from genome assembly GCA_004320125.1 of Scolopax mira. Taxonomy (NCBI): domain Eukaryota; kingdom Metazoa; phylum Chordata; class Aves; order Charadriiformes; family Scolopacidae; genus Scolopax; species Scolopax mira. The sequence goes on along the minus strand of BJBW01000517.1, from coordinate 189,945 downwards.
GGTTTATTTCTTATTAGTAGCCCCTTTAAGGTTTGGCATCTTCAACAACCATGTATGAAAATGGGTTGAAAAGACTGCATGAAAATTCTCCTTTAGGACTCAGCTGACCCAAATACACAGTTCTCTTGCTCTCAATTTCCCTATATAGTGCAGGGAGACAAACTGCTCTGTTTTCTCTCTCTCTCTCTCCTTTTTTTTTTTTTTTTCCCCTTCCTCTTCCATAATGCTGCATTGCAGGACCAAATTTTCTGATTATCATGCAGTATTTTATTTTGATTGTCCTTTCCCCAAATGAAATTATTCTGGTACTGTCAGGACAATCATGAACAATCTATCTCCTGCTCCGAGGCAGTAGGTAGTGCCTTTCTGTAATAGGTGAGCTTAAAAGCAAACGTACAGCCAGAAAAGTGGTTGCACTTCAGGGCGCTGCCAACATGATTATATTAGACAGTGTCACGACAACATATGACTAAAAAAAGCCATGAGCACAGGAACCCTTTCTGTCAATGCAGTGGCAGCATCAAAACACATTTTTCACTGCTTTAGCTTTCATTGTGTAGGGTGAGGGTAACTAATAAGGCTGTTTTCCCAACAGCAGTGCTGTACTGGTATTGCGTAAGTATTTTGTCAGAGTGGTTGGCACAGCCTTCAAAAAAAACCCCTCTTGCTCTGTGTTGTATATTCATAGACAATTCTGCATAGCCAAATGACACAAACAAGGTTTTAACAGTTCTATCCTTGCAGAGTAAGAACTGCCATGCCAGAAGGATTAATATCTACTTACGTTCCTGTATCCTCAATAAAGCTAATCAACTAACCTTGAGGTGTAGAAGCTTTACCTTCAGGTATCTTTACCAAGTCAGTGAGTATCTGAAACTAACAATTAGAAAATCCTTTTTTCTCACTTGCAAGCTTGGACATATTTGATCTACAAACCACAGACAGAAAAAAAAGCAAACAGGAAAACCTAAAATACCATGATTTTGTACAGACATAATTTAGAAGCAGAGCCATACTGCAAAACTGGCTCTTCTAGCTCCTCACAGATAGATACCTGCACAAGCACTTAACAACTGCAAGAACATTCAAGGTCAAAGGCAAACTCTTTTTGGAGATAAGTTGCCTTCTAGCTATAGCACTAAACTCTGCAAAATAGAGCCTGTATTGTAGATGAGATGACTGGGGGATTCCTAAATCAAATAGCAAGCTCTATGAACAATGTACATAAATAAGAGCTTTATTGAGCCCTGTATCTGAAATTCATACACAACAGGAGAATTGGAATGGGAAAGCTGGTCTGCTCTGCTTCAATGAATCACTATACATCAAGCCTACTCTTCTATTTCAGCAAAGTACACTCAGTCTAGCTTTCAAGACTCTGAAGCAATTAAGGGATAGGAAAGCACACAACCCCACATCAGTATAGAAAAGAGGAAAAGGCAGCACTAGTTATACTTTACTTCCACCAAGCTAACTCTTTGCTGGCTCCTTATTACAAGAGCTTTACCAAAAGTGCTAGAAAAGCATGAAGAGAACAGTCCTTAACACTGTGCTTAACACCCTTGTATCCACGTGATTCTGGCTGAAACTCCTGAAGTCTCATCTCAGCACGTGTCAGGATCAGTAAAAAGGTGGAAGGTATCTGAGAAATAAGAGCTTTCAGGTCTCCAAAGTGCTGGGCCAACGTCTCATAGCAGTGTATGGTACTGCTCCTTCTCCAGCTCGAGTTCAGGACTCCACCGAAACAAAAAGTACTCTCCTACAATAACATAAAGCACAGTGGGAAGCTCTGCCGATAAAAAAACCAACCACCTGTTATTGGCATCTGCTTTGTTTAGTTTTCCTATGAAAAGCTATATTGGGCCAGACTGTCAAGTATGCAACCTGCAGTTACTCAGCTGTTGACCAGCTTTGGCTGGAAACATCTGCAGCAGAAACTTCTCAAATTGTTTAACACTGTGCAGAAACAGAGCCTTGAGATAAAACAGAATGGAAGAAGGGACCAGTCTGGGGTTAGTAACCGAGGAGAGAAAGCAACAAATTAAAGAAAATTCACTATAGATAAATGAAACCTTGGAAGAGCATAGTTTTCCCTGACACCGGGAGTCTTAGCTGAAATGGGATGCTGCATGGAGCCCAAGAAGGAAAAAAGGCTTCTGGTATCTCAATTAGTCACTCACAGTATTTCTGATATTGTTGTGACATGAAGAACTACTTGGAAAGTCTGATCTGTTATTTGCACAAAAGAAGAGTAAGGCTAGCAGAAAAAGATTAAACAGTCTGTCAATTAAGCATATAATTTGTTCAACTTGTAATGGAAGGAGAATGAAAAGGAAAACCATGGAAATTAGCTGTAGATGTGCTATCAGACTATAACCAGAGCCCAGGATGAGACAGGGAAAAGATTTTTCCTGTTTCTCATGGAGAGACAAACACTGTAGCAAAGCTATTTCAACTTGCCTGGCGTCCTGCTCTCCAAAATGAAGGCAAAAAGCAGTCTCCTCCTGCTTCAAACCTGAAACGTGTCTGGTCTTCCTACCAGCAGCTCCAAGTTTTCTGAAGTAACAAATGGTTTGCAGTGCTGCAGCCTAAGACTCCTAACACACAAACAGAAAACTGGTCTAATTTTCCAGTAATGTTATTTCATCATCATAGGGAATAATTAAGACAAGAAATGCAGTGCACTTGCAGATACTTAAGACAAGTTTGATTGCAGGATTGGGAAAATGCAAAAGCACAGGAAGAGAAAGACACACAGAGCACAAGGTTCAGAGGATAAACTGTTCCAGGAAGAAGGAAGTTTAACCTTTGTCTATGATTAAGTGGTTGATTCTGCAAAGCTGGGCAGGTATCAAGAACTGGTTAATTGAGGGCAAGACAGAGTTATAGTACAAAGTGAAAACAGAGCAGTCAAGGGGAGAAAAACAGCTGCCACAAAGTCTGTTTTCCCTTAGGGTTTCTAGTTATCATTTGAAGATAAATATACTTTTCAACTAACCTATTCCATGAAGCTAATTGTCTGGAAGTGCCGAGAGTCCACTAATACTATTGCCTAATATATTCAGGAGTCGATGGGTCTGTATCTGTGTAGTGTCCTTTCAGATTTCCTACCTAAAAAACCCAAACTAACACACCAGTGATGGAAGCATTGCATGCATACATTTAGTCATCCCTCATAGCAGACGGCCAGTAGACATCCCAAAGCAAGTGCTAGACTTAATGCAATGCGTGTAACAGCAAAAAAAGGCAGGTTCTATACAGAGAGGGGGAAAACCTGAGGCCTTAGGTTTTGCAGCTGTGCACAGGTGAAGGACAACAGCCCCTCTGATAAAATAATGTGATCTTTGCTATCTGTAAAGTTTGCTTTTCATAAGGCAGCCACAAATCCTGCCCAGGGACTGAAGCTATGTAGATAGCACCAGGTGTAATATGTTGGGTATATTTTATATATTTTGGGAGTCAAAGTACTGTCCATGCTACCTGCATACTGCTTTTTCAAAAGCATAGTTTCTGAAGTCTGTGTACACTATTTACAAACTATTTATTAAAACTTATTCCAGTTCTATGCTGGTTTTCTGATCTATATAGTTTTGTGACTGCACTGTACCAGCAGACCTATTGGGTGAATTCAAGTCTATGGAGAGAGACTAACTGTACTAACCCAGGCAGTCTATGCCCTTTGGTGATTTGGGTGAGACGTCAACATCCCACAGAAACCTCTGTGCTTCTTCTCACATTGCTGTGGCATGCAGAGAGGGAGGTGCCCAGAAGCAAAGAACATTTAGCATAATGACTCAGATGGGTGGTCAGCAGTTTAAACCAGCCACTCGATATTACTGTAATGAGGATTCAGTTTAACAGTTGTTTCACATGCACAGAAATCCCCCCATCCCCAGGAAATCACTTAAAATGAACAAGAATCAAATCATCTATTTGAGAAGGAGGTTATAGCTTGGAAAATGCACATAATGGGTGGAGCAAAAATGCCCATGGGTGAATAAAAATTATTTCTCACAGCAAGAGGATCAGGGACCATCTGAGCTTTATCTCAGGGATGACACACTACAAATAAAACTCCAGGGCCAAATTCAGAACTGTAGGAATTAACTTCCCTTTTGCTGAATCCAAGAGAAGTAGAATCCTCTTATGATAATTCTGAGCTTAGGCCAGTGTGTTTTATACACATTTTGAGACACAGAAGTCTTGCTTGAAAATGAATGAAAGTTATTTCCATGTTGATTAGCAGAATTGCATCATATGCCACTTACTTACCAGGCAACAAATACCTGTTATAAACTGTCTACTAAATCAATTAAAAAATTCCCATCCAGCATCAATACATTCTGATGTATATAGGAGCAACGCTGATCTTTCAACTACTACATCATTAGCTGTCTGAAACTCATCACCAAAACTAATTCATTAAACATATTCTCAGGAATATGCCTGGCCCATAAAACCCTGAAATACTTCTTAATTTCTATAGGGTTTAAGTAGAGGCTTTAAGCTTAGGATGTCTAAACATCTATATATGCATTAAATCTATCAAGATATAACCTTTTTGCCAGGCCCTGAATCCTTCAGTTCTGCTCAGATGCCTCCCTTCTCCCATTACATTGTATGTTGTGGATCTAGGTAGTCATAGTCCTGATTATAAGATTAATTCTTAACTGTGGATATAAACATTGTAACTTCAAAAATTCATATTTGCATATGCAAATGAAGGAGCTGATAATTCTGAATAGCTATTAAAAGCATTTTCTTTAAATCAGGCTGTGTTAAATTCTGCATTCAGTCATACTGAAGGTCACAGAGTTGGTTATCAGATCATTAGACATGACAGCAGGATTTGTGGCATATTGTTTTGGTTCAGAATGCACACAAAATAGACCCTAGTTTTGTTAAGTTCCATAAGATTTTTGTGAAAGAAAAAAAAAAGGTAAATTAACAGCTTTTAAGGCATATGTGCATTAGCAGACCACAGCTAAATGTTGAACTGAGGTCTGAGGATATAGAACTGCCAGGGGTTATAACTGATAATAAAGACAGCTGTGGGGATAGTCTGAAGAGATACAGAGACGACCTAGAATCAAAATAGGAGAAGAAAAATATTTGCAGACAGTTATAGTAATGAAGAAGAAATTAAGGATGATATGAATGGTACTGCTGTTCAAAAGATGTGTGAAAATAAGGGGAGAGAAGCCAAGCATCTCTAACTGGATATGCACCTGGAAAATAAGTGGAAGAGAAATAGAAACTGTAATGAAAGGGACAGCTGGAGAAATTATATCAGAGGATGGAGGTCAAGCCTCTGTGAGAACCAGCAATTTGAGAGTGAGAAATGACACAGAAATAGCCACGACCTCTTTAGAAGTGCAGTGAAGATATGTCAATATGTTCATTATTTCATCTGTTTTCTGCTGGTTGTTCCTCAAGCTCTAGTTACGGAAGTATTTAAAATTTGATTAATATCTATCACTTAAAGCACAGAAATTCAGTAATCATGTCCTTTATTCCAGACCAGTGCATTTATGATCCCACTTCCAGTGTTCCCTCCAACAGTTTGCTGACATCTCCTCTCAAGACTCCAGGTAGGCTCTAAGAAAGCTTTCCTCCTTCAACATATATACATGATGGTATTCAATACAAATAAGATGTGATCATTACCATGAATTCCTTTAGGCTGCTTAAGTCTCAGAGTCCCCTCAGTAAAGCAGCCTTTGAACTGGAGTCCTAAACCCTCTTCATGCTACTGCTGTAAAGTTTGTTTTCACCTGCTGAGACAACTATTCTTTGTATGGTAGTGTGTTGCTTCTCAGTTTTACTCATCAATTTTCCTTCTGTTGCCCCTTTTGATACTAATTTTTCCTGGCACAGCTCTTAATTTCACTGATCGGTTGCTCCTACCATGAGACTGCAGCAACCAATACTGTCGCTACAGTTCTCTGAGGCATTACATTTTTCTTCCGACTCTTTGAATTGTTCTAAACCTTTACTTGATGACTGACACAGTTTATTCATCACTGAAGGCAACAGCAGTGATAGCTGTCCAATCTCTCTCCTCTTATCTCACTACGGTTCAGGTTAGACATTAGGGATGGATTAGATCACCAGGATTGTAATGTAGCACTGGAGCAGGCTGTCCAGAGAGGCTGAAGGATCTCAATCCCTTAAGGTTTCCAAAACCAAGCAAAACAAAGCAATGGCTGACCCATGTCAACCACAGTCCTCGTTTGAGTGGGAAGATGTACCACGTAAACCCTCAGAGCTCCCTTCCAACACTTATTTCTATGATTCTATAAATTTGTCCAATATTTCATTCCTATACCCTGTAACAATCTGGCTATCTTAGATTTCTTCATCCTTGATATCTCCTTTTTCACTCAAGCAGTATGTCATCAGCTCCAGTCTTGACATCTGAGAGTCCGAAAGATGGTTCAATTTGTATTGTGATGCATCTGCAGCCAAACGGATGCAGAAACACATTGAATCATTGGTATCTGCCAAAAACAAGGTGACAGGTTGCCAAGTGGCAGGATAGCTCAATAAACTATATGTCCTCTTGGTATACAAGCAGCACGTGGCTGTTGCCTGGTGCTGAGCAGATACTATGTCCTCAGTCACTGGTAATTGGTACCGCTCTCTCCTCAATACTAAGTAAAGCAGTTTTCAGCAGTGCTTTTACCTAAAAGTGTTCTCACCCCTACTGGCCTTGCCCAGCCATGCAGGAGGAAAAAGAAACCTTTTCTCTCAAAATGAAGGCTTTATGGTTAACAGATCTCTGATGGTTTTTTTTACTAACAGCAGGCAGTGTTTAGAAATGTTTCTACCTGTTGCTGGACTTCCACATCAGACCCTGTGAAATACATCTTTTGATTCTGCTGGGCAGGGTCCTGATGCCTTGTATCTTATATTGGGAATATTCTGGTACTATAAAGCAATCAAATCTAAAATTTGCACTGCACTGCTGCCCAGAAATGGTTTGGCACTCTTAGGTATCCTCACAAGACTACTTCCTAATCCAAGTTCCTCCGTGGATGATAAACTTAAAATTTACATCCCTATATGAAGAAGTGAAAACATGACCCCAGATGACTGTGAGAACAGCTGTGTGCCACTCTGTCCTGTGTCCAATGATCTTACCCATTTGTTCTTAAGTAAATGTTATTATTTGCTGGATTTGATAAATCAGGGATTGATTTAAGAGGTGGAAATGAGGATAAAACGAATCTGTAATACCTAGAGGATAATATGCACTCTCTTACTACATGTATCTTTCCTTTTTGCCTTGAAAGTGCTGCTGTGATGGTGAGGGACAACAGGAGGTTAGTAAAGGACAGAAGGGATTTAGGAAGGAAATTCAGGGACAGCTGAGGGAGCAGGAGTGAAGAGAGGAAATTCATCAAAGAAAAGCGATAAGAACATTAGACTGAGGGAATTTATTTCAGAGTATTAGGAAGGAAATATAAGAAGAAAAGTCTCTAAAAATAACTTTATGCTAAAGTATTTCACAGCTGGGGGAAACTATTCTGCCTCTATCATCAGCATGTTTTTTCTGCTGGACCATCTCCACACACTGATCTAGACACGTGCACCAGATTTTTTCCCACAGAGCAATAATAAATTCCAGTCTATTCCAGTAAATAGTAAAATCCACTGTGACAGGTTTCTGACAGAAAGTGTGATTGAACTTCTGCAATGTCACGAAATATAACCTATTAACAATTCTTATAGGACAATAATATGTGTGTATCACAACTGTTGAAAATCTGTTTCGGGTACAATGGAGAAAACTAGTAACATAATCCCCTCCTGGCATGTTTGTTATGACAGAGTTTCTGGTGACTCTTCTTCATTTTAGATCTTCTAGCCTTGGTTACTTAGTTATATAGAGCTGTACAGAAGGGTAGAACAAGCTATTAGGAACTGGAGGAATAAGCTAAAATATGTATACCCTGTTTAAAAGATGGGAGTATTCCTTATGAACAGACTTGAGATGAAACTAGATGTTGCTGTCTTGTTTATACATGTTGCTATTATTTATTTCCTGTAGTTAGGCCTGCATCTGAGAGATGATAAAGCATGTTGCTGTGTCCTGGAGCCTTGAAAGCTCCCTGAAACACTGGAGCAACAGAAAATCTAAAAATAGAAAAAGATACAGAGCTGCACTCTGTTGTGTTACACCTTGCAGCGGTGACATTTCCTTACCACTTTCCTACTGAATGTACAGAAGAGAAAGTGCTTGTGAGAGCTGCAAGCAATGTAAGAGTGTTTCTGCCTGTGGTATACACCAAGAACAGGAACATGTTTCTTAGGCCAGATCCTTCTTGAGTGTTTAGAACTGTTTGCCCCTGCCTCACCAAAATTTCCTAAAAGAAGACATTGAATGTGATAATCTTAGCCTAATGTAGAGCATCAGTCCCAAATTTCCAGAAAGGAAAATTATTTTGGCTGCCAGACTGAGTTTTCACGGAGCACTCTTAAAAAAGCCAGCCTGTACCCTGGAATTTCTTACTGCTTTCAAAAGTCCCTATTTCCACCAGGGGCGATGCATGATAACATAACAGAGATGTTACTGAGCAAATGTTACATGCTGAGAGACTGCAACAGATGCTGAAGTTCAGGATTAAACTCAATCTCTCCTTCTATATGGTTTGTAGAGAATTAAGGTAACATCTCCATTATCCCTCACAGCACAAAGCCATTGCTGCTGCCTCCCCATGCAGCTGCAGAACATATCATATTATATTATATTACACTGCAAGGTTCAAGAATACCAGGTGTTCTGACAAAGCAGTGATTGCTTCTCCCACATCAGAGCAAAATCAACCATGCCATGACGGCAATTTTGCCACCGCGTGGTAGCTGGACCACCAGAGCATGGGCTTGAGCTCTCTTAGTATTAGTGCACCTGGAAGATTCTTTCAGAGTTGGACAAGAAACACAATTTTGAACTAAAACTCTGGAGTCTCCTCCATGGGAGGACAGCAGGGGACTGCAAACAATGGTTTATTGCTATGGGTTTGCTCTTCATGAACAGACCAGCATATTAAATGCATGCTAACCATGGATCCAGCATCTCAGGATGCCAGAAGGCAAGGCAGTGACTTCAAAGATAGCAGCTGGTAACAGAGGAAATGCCCAAATATCTAAAAACTTACAACTACACAGATCAACATTGTCTAACAGCAGCAAAGCAAACCCATGGCATATTGTATCCAGCTCCACCTGACAGCTCTGGAACTAACAGTTAATTGTACTGGGATTGAGCCTTCCCAGATTTCCCAAATTTGTGCCAACTACTTAATAGCACAAACTGCAGGGATAGATGGAGTGAGGCCTGGTTTACGCTTAACAAATGATCAGCAAAATGTTCATGTTGGATAGAAGAATGCAAAACAAACAAAAGAGCCTGCAATCCCTTAGCCTAGAGTGCAATACCAGCCCTCGGCTCTCAGTTGTACTAGTTACAACTAGTTACTCCATTAGGTGACACATAACCAAGACAGAGCCTTGAATCAGACACAGAACCAAGACAGGGAATCTACCCCTCACCTGAGCTTCCCCTTGCCTTTCAGGGTAACTCCTACTAGTTGTCCTCCTGGGAAACTGAGCATCAGGTCTGACAACTGCTGAAGATCCTGGTGGTTTCTGCTACTCTCTCATGTAGCAACGCTTTGTATGGTCACAACTCTCTCTGGAGATGCTGGGTCTCCCCTCAGCTGTGGACTCTTGGAGCTTGTCTCAAGACTTCCTATATCTTGGCATCTTGGTTTGATAACGTGAGGCTCAGAGATGGTGGAAGTCCCTGTAGAGGTAAGGCTTTCAGGGTCTCTGCTTTGGAGATGGCAAGCAGGACTCTAACAGCCTGCTACGAATCCAGAGAGACTTAAAAAGAAACCTAGTCTTTGATACATTGGGAATTCACTGAGCCAAAGTTATTCCAGAGAAAACAAGTTTGCTGATGACACAAAATTAGGAGGTGTGGCTGACACCCTAGAAGGCTGTGCCACCATCCAGCAAGACCTGGACAGGCTGGAGAGTTGGACAGACAGAAACCTAATGAAATTTAACAAGGACAAGTGCAGGGTGCCCCCTGCATCAGTGAAGGTTGGGGGCTGACCTGCTTGAGAACAGCTCTGAGGAATAAGACCTGGGAATTCTTGTGGACAACAGGATGACCATGAGCCAGCAATGTGCCCTTGTGGCCAAAAAGGCAAATGGCATCCTGGGGTGCATCATGAAGAGCATGGTCGAGGGAGGTCATCCTGCCCCTTTGCTCTGCCCTGCTGAGGCCCCATCTAAGAGTACTGCATCCAGTTCTGGGCTCCCCAGTTCAGGAAGGACAGGGAAATGCTGGAGAGGGTACAGCAAAGGGACACAAAGATGATTAAGGGCCTCGAGCATCTCTCCTATAAAGAGAGGCTGAGGGACTTGGGTCTTTTTAGTCTTGAGAAGACTAAAGGGGAGATCTGATAATTGCATACAAATACTTAAAGGGACAGTGTCAGGAGGACGGGGCTGGTCTTTTCTCAGTGGTGCCCAGTGACAGGACAAGAGGAAATGGGCACAAACTTGAGTATAAGTTCCACCTAAACATGAGGAGGAACTTCTTTACTGTGAGAGTGGCAGAGCACTGGAACAGGCTGCTCAGAGAGGTGGTGGAGTCTCCTCCTCTGGAGACATTCAAAACCTGCCTGGACAAGTTCCTGTACAATGTGCTCTAGGTAGCCCCACTCTGGTGGGGAGGTTGGACTAGATGATCTGCAGAGGTCCCTTCCAACTCCATTTGATTCTATGATTCTATGATTTTAGTGAATCAGCATCTTTTGATAAAACTAAGCTTTGGCAAAGGAAGAGGAGAATTCCTCCACAGAAGGAGGTATTCTTAAAGAATGAAGCTTCCATAGAGGAAGCAACATGAAGTCAAACTATGGCCTGTCTCACCCCAAATGCAAGCATGGTGCAATTACAGTGGAAAAAGATAAAAAAAAAGCTGAATAGAAAGGGTTTTTACATGTTAATTATTGACAGCAGCTTCACAGGTGGAAAAGGATTAGATGGCAGACCATGTCATCTCTGAGAGCAGTTCCTTCCCTATCCAAGCATTTTGGTTGTGATCAAGTGAAACAAATGGAAAAAGCATTCCTTGACTTCAACTAGCTCTAGCTGGGGCTCCTGAGGGGCATTTATTGCTGCATGACCAAGTGCACTTCTGTGTCTATGTGTTTGCACACATAGGGCTGTGGCTACAACATGTTTCATACAACAGAGGTTTGAGCCAGACTGCTGTAATACAAGTCTGCGGAATTAAAAGTAGGCTGGAAAAAATAGGGATAATTATTTTTATAGCTTGCCCAAATGCCTCAATTGATCATACTAACTTTAGAAAGCAAAAGGCACTGTGCACTCTTGACAGGTTTGTTCTTCTGACAGGTACATCATGTGCTCGTGATTCCTGTTTAATTTCCTTCTTTAAGAATACCTCAAACTGTGTTCCTTGTGGGTGTGGTGGAAAGCGGAGGCGGAGAGTGATTCTTCTCTAAAGGAAAATACAATTACCCAACTTCTTTAAATGCTCAAACGTATGACAAGTGAACAGGCTTTCAATGCTCCCCACCAGCTCCAGTTTGAAACAAAACACTCTACATTATACATTCAGTAACAGATCCCTACTCCCAAACTCCCTATAGCAGAAGGGAACCAGGGAAAAAAAAAAAAGAAGCCTCTTTTATTTTCCCTGTGCTTTTCATATTGCAAGGTGCTTTTTTATCTCTTTGAACTCAGGAGAGAGACTTGCACACATGAAGCTGTGCTGCGCTAACTGGGTTGTTACTGGAATACAAACTAGGGTCACTGAGGTGGGGGGTGAGTGTTTGTGCACTCGTGTTCTTTGATGAGTGCCAATCACTCCTGCAGTTTGTTCACCACCTATGCACTGTCAAACATACGCACAGACACGCAGACACCTCTAATCTGTTATCTTCCAGTGCTAAAAGCAGACAAGTGTGTGGTAATTCTCTAGGTTAAAGATAAACCACAATGAGGGTTGAGAGTGTGTGTTTCTAACAAGCTCATGCAGAAGATGTGCAAGGGACTATCCATGTGAACACACTCAGTTGTTCATTGTAACCTGTGTGTTCAACAGCAAGTGAAAGTACAAGTATCAGAGAATACATAAATGTTTGGGGGAGATTTATTTTCCTTTATCCTTTCATTTTTTTTTTTTTTTTTGCCATGAATACAAGGTCCTCTGGGTTATTCTCTCATTATTGGCAATATGCCAATCAATCAGAAGAATAATAGATGAGTACCAGCAAGTTAGCACAGCGTTTCTTAATCAGGGAGTCCTGGAAAGTTTAATGAATGCTTTAAAACCTTTTCTTTAGGACTTCTGTCTAATAAAGGGAAATACTTTCCCTCCTCTTTGCTATTTTTAATATGACCATCTCCAAAATATCGTGTACCAGTATTTTAGATTAATCTAAATACATTTCACTGATGAAATCGGACAGTGTCATTTCTTTGTTCATTTTGTACCCAATGGTAGGGTTATTCAGTAGGATTCAGCATCAGCTTAACACCAATTTCACAATCAATCAATAGTAAATCTCCTAAATACTGCAGCTACTAGGCTGCTACTAAAGACATTAAGAAAAAATTCTGATTTGGTGAAATTCAGGTTTGGCATTGGTGAGTTTGGCTTCGATAGTGTCAGGGAAACTGCGCTTGTTACAATCAAGGCTGAAATTGAACTAAGTTATACTATTCGGTCCATTTCTTTTTCAGATTTAGCTTTTCCCTAACACTGTCCTCATATTCTGGTAATGATTTCTGTAGACCAGGCCTCTAGTCAGCAGCTGAGGACAGCTAAGTCAGCCAATATTGACAGTCTTTTGTTTGAAAAGACTGAAAATGAGGTATTCCAAAGCAAAGATGCTGCTCTCAAGTATTTCCTTCTTCAACTTTGCTTGGGGGAGCCTAAATTTCTGCTTCTGCAGCTACCTTGCACATGTGCCTCCCCTTACGCTCCAGACAGAGAGAAGTGACTTTTTACAGATTTCAAGTGTGTGATTAGAAATTCACAGCTCCATGGATTTTAAGGCCAGAGTGTCTGTTGTGTTAATCTAGTCAGACTTAACACACAGGACAGATCAGGAAACCATTTTCAACTACTTGCTGCTGCAACTCCAGCAGCTGAAACTGAACTAGGATTTAGGTTTTAGAAAAACACACACAATTTAAGATGAATTTTAATAACCTTTCAGGAGAGAAACTCAACAGAGCTTTCAGTGGCTTCTTCTAATTAGTGACTTCGTCCAGTGCTCAAATAGGCCTAGTATTTCTACATTTAATCTGTCTACCTATGGCTTACAACTATTAGTTTCCAATAAGATTTTTGCCCCCAAGACTGTCATATCTTCTCTCATCAAAAGCCCATATTAGTGTTTACAGACCATGATTAAGTTAAATCTTAACCTTCTCTTTAATAAACTAGGTAGATTGAGTTCCCCGAGCCTCTCATAAAACATGAGTTCTGATTGTTTACTTACTCTCTCAGATACTTTCTGAAGCTTCGTTGCCCTCCTCTGCGCTCGCTCCAGCACCTCGATGTCTCTCTCGTACTGAGGTGCCCAGAACTGGACACAACACTTGAGGTGTGGCCTCACCAGTGCTGAGTACAGGGGGACAATCACCTCCCTACTTCTGCTGGTCACACTATTTCTAATCCAAGCCAGGATTTCTTGGCCACCTGGGCACACTGCTGGCTCATATTCAGACACCTGTCAATTAGAACCCCAGGTCTTTTTCTGCCAGGCAGCTTTCCAGCCACACTTCCCCAAGCCTGTAGCACTGCATGGGGTTATTGTGGCCCAAGTGCAGAACTGGGCACTTGTTGAAGCTCATACAATTAATGTTGGCCCAATGATCCAATCTAAGTCTCCCTGTAGAGCTTCCCTATCCTCATGTGAATCNNACACCCTATGTCCTTATCAAGATCATCAATAAAGATGTTTAACAGGAATGGTCCTAACACTGAGACCTGAGGCATACCACTTATGACCACCCACCAGCTGGATTTACATCCATTGAGCACCACTCTTTGGGACCTTCCAGCCAGCCAGTGCTTGATCCAGTGGATTGTATGCTCATCCAGGCTGTGCACAGACAGTTTTTCCACAAGAATTCTATGGGGCACAGTATCGAATACTGAAGAAGAAGAATGAAAAGGTTAAAAAGAGGCAAAATAATAACAGAAAGAAATTGGAGAAGGAAGGAAAGACTCAAAGTAGGAAAAAGTAGTAAAGAAATAAGTAGCTACTGAAACAGAAACTCAGGAAGAAGCAAGAGATGACGAAAAGACCATAGAAAGCAGTGCCTATTTACAAATATGCTTTCAAAAGTTATCTAGGCAGTTCCAAGAGGTTGACCCTCGATCCTGTCACCTATCCCTCCAGTGAATTATTTCATGCAATCAGTGATCTCCGACAGTGATATTACGTGATCCTCCCTACTTAAGAGCATACACTACACCTTTGCAGAGTTTTTTAGAAGCAGAGCTCACTAGCACCACAAGGCACAAAAATGACCTCCCCCACACCCACCACCCACGTTTCAATTGAGGTCCACAAGAAAAACGTGGAAGGGACTGTGTCTCTTCCCATCCCCCACCCTGGAAATACTTGCCTCACTTCAAGGACAGCACTGGAGGACTCAGAACAAACAAAAGGCACCTCTACACAAAGCACACATACGGAGCTCTGGGCTCTAGTCATCAAGCCTGGGACATCTGTGGCTTTCTCAGGATGCCTGCGTGTTCAAGTAATTAGCCCAAGGCCAGCTGTCCCCTTCTCCCTCTTCACTCTTTATGCTCCCATTGCTTCTACCACCACTCTGTCCAAAGACTATTTCCTCTGAAGGATCACCAAAAGAGTATTTGTTGTTTATTCTTTGGAAGAAGGGTGAGGAAGAGAACAGGTGAGGCAGTAAAGAGGAGATAAATCTGAATACATCTAATGAGATGCCTCAATGTTTCCAAACAAGCTTTGGCCACCATCAGAGGAAAGATTTGCTTTAACCTTTATATTTTGAAGTTATAAACTCCAAATGCTTGTGTTGGTACTGAAAATGCAAACATCAATAGTTAATCTACCTGTTCAGGAAAGCTTACTGCTTTTCGGACACATTTAGCTCTTGTATTCTGGGCCTAATTTCCCTCTCAGTGATTCAGAAGTAATTCAGGGAAATTAAGGAAGTCCTATTTTAAATTCAAGATGCTCCCTATAACGCACTAATTTCTGAAATCTTTCTGTTGATTTATGCTAGAGCAAGCTAGAGGTACCACGGGAGGCAGGTCTCCACATTCACAGTGGGGCTGAAGAAACCCAGCTGAAGCTTTTACTGGTTGTGTGAAAGCAGGAGAGAGAACAGAACCAGCCCTTCTGTGCTCATCTCTGAAATTACATTTGTAGCTCTGCCCCAGAACCAGGCTCCCGAAGAGTCCCAAGCTGGACCTGGGAAAGGAAAGCTGCTCCCCAGCCCTTGTTTAGCGAGTGAGGGCATGACAAAGCAAAAGGCTCGTGTGTGCATTGAGCAGCCCTGTCCTCTGATAGGGCAGCAAGCGCTTGGATGATACATTTACTGCAGCTTGTGCTGCATCGTGCTTGCCCGTGTATCATCTCCATAGCAGCAGTTCTGCTAATTGAGACCAGCTGCTTCAGTTCCAAATTCTTCTCTCCAGAAATATCGATACTACAACGTTATGATTAGAAGGCACTTTACCAAATGCCTCTCAATTCTGCACAGCTCGGATGAAGAGCAGCTGCAGAAAGAAGGGACAGTTCCCTGAACGTACAGAAAAAAACACTGCAAAAACACTGCAGAAATGAAGGCGATAAGAAGCACATCAAAATAGAATAATGATGGCAGAGAAAGCAGCCTGCTGTATGTGCCTGTGCCTGTCATTTTAGATGTTGAATAGACCAGGAGCAGACTTCTTCCTTATGCTCTAGGATAAATGGCCACGGCACTGCAGTGTTACAGCTTCATGCGGCAGGTGTGTGCATTTGTCAGATCCAGTTCTTCTGTCCAAGGATGGATTAAAGTAAAATCCATCAATCTGGGTCTGTCTTTGGAGAGTAGCTGGGGTCTTGCATCATTTGGCTCCAGGGACTGTTCTGCAGCCCGCTGGCAAAGAGAGTTACTGGAACTGCTAAGCTAGTGGGAAGATTTGCAAAGCAGGAATGCCACCACACCACCACGACTTGGCTTCACCGTTGGCTATTTCCCTGTGGCTGCTGACTCCACACAGCAAGCTGTCAGCTGGATGCTTGGCAAAGGTCACACTGGGATTGCTGAAAGCTGCAAGCATTTTTCCCCCTTTGGCCAGGCTGGATTAAGCTGGCTAACAGTACAGTCAATTCCAAATTCACTTAGAAGTCTCAGGCCCTGTCTGTGACCATCAGACATAGGGCATTCCCGAAAAGACATCTGGTTACTGAGTTTATGCAAGAACTGGACAAACCACTTTACTCCCATCTGTTGTTCCAACCTCCTGAGCACAAGAGAACAGAATCCTTGAAGGAGAAAATCTCACCGAGAATGGTCTGAAAATGAGAATCATGATACAATGCATGGTTTCCTCCTGAGAAAGATGCTGTACAATCTTTCAGAAAACATGGCATGCTTCAGCATGTGTCTGTGTAAACAAGGGCCTAACACACCATTTCACTACTCAGATTTCATACTATAGCCGAGGTAATGCAACACAACTAAAGCAGAGAGATCACTTTGCTATGCTAAGTGATTTGCCTCCTACTCTGAAAATAAATGAGGTAAATAAAATATTTTATACAGATACCAGACAGTGTCTCTCAGCAAACAAAATGCTCATGTTTTAAAAAATATTCCCACTATATTACTCTGGAAAATATTCAAAATGTTTAGAGTCTCATTCATTCATAAGAAAGAGCACTGTAAAGATATATGCTCCATGTGCTTATAGGGAAGCTACCTCAACAAAGTGCTCTTCACCACATGCAGACCTGTTAGTGTCATTTGGAGGTGAGAGCTTGATGAAATTCTGTTGATTGCAATACAGTTCTAATCCCTTCCATCAAGCTGAATTTAGCCTTTCTAGTCACCAAATCACATGAAAAAATTTTTATGAATACATTTATTTTATTTTTAGGTCTCCAAGATCAATCAATGACACTCATGCAAGGAGATGGTTATCACAAGGCTAGGTAAAAAATGCATTAAGCTCTTCTGTACACTGCAGTCATTGGGACCATCGGGACAGACACTGATGGTCTCCAATGGCTCAGCTCTGTGGAACGTTAAGAGAATTATAAGAGCTTTAAACAGTCATGGACCTTGATGCATCAGATCATAATGAACCCATGCAGCAGAGCAAGCAGTAGGAGTACTCAAACAACAGATTCACCAGCCTCTCTTAAATCTCTTCCTACTGACATTTGTACACCTCAGTCTGCAGTGTGCAGCAACTCTTATGCGCTGCTGCAGCAGTGGAAGGCAGATGCCCAGCACACATCTGCCCCAGCAGAGAAGCAACGACTCTGCAGTTGACCATTTATTTTGTTCACAAAGCACAGGCATACTCCCATTTAATTTTAGCTGCCCTAGCCTCTCCCACATCTAAGTTATTGTTATTATGCTCCGCATAATCCTCGTACTGACAGGGATGTTTGTTATAGGTAATTAAAGATATTAATTTTGCGTGGAACAGAAGACACAGAGCCAAGAACTTGATTTTTTAAAAAATCTCCCATTAGAAAATTACCTTCATTAGCACCGACTCGCTGAGCTTCTCTCTGTTGACAATTTTTATCGCGACCTTCTGACATGTAACACAGTGAACCCCCAACTTCACAAGTCCTGCAGGAGAAACAGAGCAAAACAGAAAAGAAGTGGTTAGAGATAGCCGCTGTTAAGATTTGTGCTGTTAGTACACTGCCCAGCAGTTGGCAGCTTATATACAAACAAACTACCACCAGTCTCTTCTCCAGCCAGATAAGGTCTTCTAAGTAATGAAGCCCCTGCAGCCCACATCGGGACCATTTGGCAGTGAAGAGCCACCAACATCCTTAACGCTACTGCAGTTTCTGCTATTAAAGTTGTATTTTTGTTGAAGCACTGTATTTCAGCTCTGTCCATTCAAAGTATGTTCTACCAGTAAGAAGCCAATTTAACCACGCTAGAATAAAGGCTTTTGCTGACATCTGACATCAATGAAAGCTCAGAAATCAACAAAACTAGATGGTCAAAAGTCTGCAATGTAGACATGGGCTCTAAGTTTTTCTTTTTCCCAAGCTTTCAGAGCCATAATAAAAAGGTACTCAATTATGCTTTCCCTTACTGTTTTAATTTATCCTACTGTATAAAATTAACACTGTGATGAACACCATCATGGCATGGAGCAACACCAACATATGCTGGTACAATTCTGAATTCTTCTTATTTGTTATTATTTATTATATCCTTGTCCTCAAATAATGAAGAGCACTGCTAATTACTATAATGGCAAAAGGATATGGATGTCCCTGACAGTATCAGGATGTCAGGTCCATCACCAAAATACAGAACAAAACTCCAAGAATTAAAGAGGTAAGTAACATACACAAAGCATTATCTTCTGCAAAATTTTGACCTGTATGAAAGTACATTGAAGTATTTCCCACAAGGGAGTTTAAGATAGTCCCGTAAGCTCTCAACTCCATTATCATTAACAAAATTAGTATCCAGAAAAATTGTACTTTATAGGTCTATTCAAGTGAGATCTTGTTTGCTTTAGCTTTTACTCTTGCCAAACGTGCACATGCAGCACAACACCTGAGAAAGGTTGGATCCCATCCCACTCCACACACAATATGCCAAATTGCCATTTAGTTTAATTCAGTTATAACTGAAGTAAGAAGCAGCAGCACCTCCCCAGTGTCACTGAGACCTGCTGGGCTTCACAGAGCATTTGTGAGCAATGACTTCACACAGCAAGAAAAAGTCTAGCTCAGCTCACACTCCTAGGTTGGGTTGCACTTACGATCCTGACCCCATCCCCTGATGCGAACCACAAAGCCAAACAGGTTGCTTTATCTGCAAATTAAACACAACACATCTGTAGTTCAGCAAAATTATGAACACAGGACTTCATATTTCTTATCTAGGAATGAATGTATAGACTATTGCCTTACTACAAACTGTCCCCATTGAAGTGAACTGGAGCTTCATCAGGGACTTCAATAATCTCTTGCAGCTACCTGTCTGTCTTTTTGATACATAGTTAATAATAAATTTGGAACTATTAATTGCTGATTATTATGCTAAGAAATAAACTCCCAACTTGCTTCCAGTCACATCTCTTTTATGGCATGCTCAAGTGTTCTGGATATTTCTAGTCACATAATTTCTCAGACTCATCTGCTTAAACGCTGACATCCTTACTTTCAGCCATGATATAAACAAGTCACAAAAATTAAGAATGCTGCACACTGACAAATCCATTTGAAACTGTGCATAGCAATAGCCTGCCCTTTGCCTGAAGTGCCCGAGAGGTGCAGCTGGGAGAAAATGCTGTGATGTCCAGCCAATGCTCACTCTTATGTCTGAATTTTGTCTATTCAATAAATGTATAATAGTACCCATAGCGTTACCGGCTCTATTGGTAGCAGCTACAGCCCTGCTTATGCTGCTTCTCTTTGGCTTTGTTCTGTGTTTGGATAGTGGCTACTTGGCACCACTTTGTTGAAAGTGTGCACAGTTTCAACCTGTGCTGATTGCTCCCTTCCTGCTCCCAGCACAGGTCACAGCTCTATGACACTTAGAGCACTAACACATCACTTTTTACATGCTCCTAGTTACACTTTTGAATCGCAGCAGAACTTCTAGCTCAGTCCTTTAGACCTAGAGTCTCAGGATCTGTGGTATGGTGCTGTACTGTAACGTGCTGCAGACCAATTATTTTAAGAGGCCAATAAAGGTGACAAACAACTGCTCTCTGTAACTTGTCCTTCACCCCGAAAAAAATATAACGGCTTGTGGTATCTCAAACTTCAGGGTTTCATTTCAAATGTCATTGCTCCCAAACCAAGACATCTTTCCCACTGAACTTGGCTGATATGTAAACTATTTTTCCTTTACCTGAAGCACTCTGTCACTAAGTCATAGGAGGGTTTTAACCATGAACTTCTGAGAAAATGCCTTGCTGAACAGGCAATTTTCACAGCACCCTCTGTCCTTCTAACCTACCTACATAACCTACTACAGAAACTCAAAAATTAAGATTAAACCATTCTGTTTACTCCACTAAAAAAGTTAATCAGTTGTTAGAAGACACTGCACACCTTTCAAACTGAATTACACTGATTTTGAATTACACTGATATCAAAGTCATTTCATTGACCTCAAGAAATTGTTCCTGATTTACACCACGGCACCAGAGGACAGGAAGAGAAAACACGTGAGATTTAATGCATTTTTTTTTTCACATTTTAAAAATCAAGAAAAAAATTGCACTGTCACCACTGTCTGTTTTGTGGAGATAGAACTTTTAAGACAACCCCCTGAACAGCCCAAGACAGTACTTTTCACTGCACTAAATTCACTGAAAGTAATCGCAGGATAAAAATCCGTTGCTCTGCCTTACCCCCTCCCCTACCCACTTCCTTTTGGCATCTGACTGCCAGCCTAACCAAAAAACTCCCCTCTTCATAAGTCCATTTATACGCTAAGGCCCTCCTGCTACTCAGCAGAAATCATAATTGAGCTTGGGCAGGAAGGGCCTGTTCTCAGGACTTCTGTTTCTGCCCTGCAGTTCCAGTCCAGTGCATAAGTACTTAGAGCTAACTTCCACTAGGAGTTGAACTCTTGTGAGCTTCTGATGCTTGGGCAGCCCTTTTCCTGACAAAGAGAACATAAACCATTCAAGATGTATTATATATCTGTGTAATGACAGACCTTTAGAGGGAATAAGAAGCAGCTACGTGAGTAAACTGTTGAGCTGTTACTGAAATGAAAGTGGCAGAAATGCCTGCTTAGAAACAAGTGTCCAAGGTACGTCCAAGGGTTGTGGAAGTGGCTGTAGACCTTCCAGTTTTGTCCCTCCTGTATACGCAGCTGTTAACGAGCACCTCGAATCTATAGCAAAACTCCAATATAATGTGTCAATAAGTTAGGTACTTACTTGTAAAGCTTATCTATACATTCAGACCAGCACAGGTACCTATGTAGTCCCCAAAGGAAAACAAACAAAGCTGCAACTAAGAGGATATTTTGCACTGCCTTAGTTTAAAGCAAGTCTGGCAAGCAACAAATAATTTGAGCTTGTCAGCTTCACAAGTAATTAACCCATCAAATGCAGGCAAGTAGTCTTCAGGATTGTTAAAGTTAACTGTGGTCTGTGCTGGCAGAAAATCTAAGGTGTTTTGGGAATCAATCACTTGACATTCCCCCCAACCACCCACATAGCTGTCCCACTCACTCCCTCCTCTGGGCACACTTCAGATTTCCATCCATTGGTGCTTTCAAATGGGCTGTTCCATCCTATGAGCTGCAAACACTGGTCTGCTTCTGATCTGAGCCACTGAACAGCACCAGAACCAGAACTATAATTTCAGGTTGGTGAGCAAAGACGAAAAATGAATATGTTGAGAAGTAAGGGGATGCATAAGCTAGCAGTGTCTTTTAATGTATAATTAAAAGCCATTAATTGAAAAACAATGAGCCTGAGGAACCTCAGACGACACAAGGGAAAGATGCCATTCAGGGAAGAAGAGCAAAGGGAAGCATACAGGCTAACAACCATGCCTGCACATTTTTCTGCTGGTCAACTCCCACTCTGCAGATGCTTAAAGATACATAGATCTTTTCTGAAATGGACAGGAGCTTCTGTGATGAGCAAAGGACAGATTTAGCCCATCCTGAAGCAATAGAGAGAGAAATCCTTTATTTTATCCAAGAAGAACACACTGTGGGGATGAAGAAACAAAAGCTTCCCTCCAGCTGAGACAATAAATGCACTGTGAATCCCTGACCACAGAAAGTCATCTCCATGGTCTAGACTGTAACTGGAAATCATCTCCATGTCTTTTTTCATAAGGACAGGATTTTAGAAAACGCTGATTTCCTTTTGCCTTGCATTTTCTGTAGTAATTTCCTCAGAGTTCAGAGCTGGTGCTATTTCATATCTACTTTACAGCTGTGTAAATAGCAGCATGAGGGAACATAACTGTGGATAGTAAGACCTTCCTAATGATCCTGTTATTCCAACTCTTCATTAAAGACACATTCTGGGAACAAGAGAAAACTGTTTTTCAGTCCTATCCAAACTTGGAGTCTGTCAAAAACACAGACCTGAAACAAATTATCATTTCGCGAGAGAGACTAATAAATAATGAAACAACATTTTTCTTTAAATACAAGCACTTACAGTATATTCATTCTTAATAAATAATATTCCCACAGTCTTTCAGAAATGTTAAACACAAGTAACTCATTATCCTGATTTTTAACCATAAGGCAAATGACTACTTCAAGAAGTGGAATGAAAAATTAGGTACATTTGCAACATTTAATATATGTGATTTTTCCAATGGTAAACGGAGGTCTTTCATTTTCTTTTGAAATAAAACCAACCCAATACCCTAGTTCTAAGTATTGATAAATTCTGGTAGCAGGGAAACTAGCCACTGATTTCAGATGATGATCTGCATACCGCATGTTGCTTGCTCTTCATTTCACTTCAGAGCGCACTGTCTAAAAGCTTCTTAAAAAAATCGGAGTGGAAAGGCCTGGTCTGGCCACTAGTATCAATTTTGGCTGGATGAGCAATTAAAAGAATGTCTAGAGAGAAATAGCACTCCTCTTTTAACTTGAGTTAGCTAATTGCCAATTAATTCAAGTCAATGAACGCTCTGGAAATGTTAATCTAGGCACTGCAGGACACCAACTTTTGTGGTTTACTTCAGGGCTCAGACTAGTACTGGGAACAAACTATCTAGATTAAAGGAAGAATAAAAATTTTAGGATGAACAAACCCAAGTACACTGATTTTTAAACAGCTTAGTGTGCACACCATTGCTGTATATGACCTTTCTTTATATATAAGTAATGTAAATTCTTCCCACAAATTGGAGGTTGCTGTTGTAAATCTTAAAAGTATTTATGGATGCTCATTCCTGAAAACAACATGCACGAGCATTTGCAAGATCTCCAAACCTTCAGTGATGCCAGTTTAGAAAATCAATCCTTAAAGCAAACAAAAGCATCACTACAAATCAAGTGGAGCATAGGACAATGCTTGAAGTGTAATATTCTTGCTCTATTCTTGTTATCTTCACAAACACTGTAGTTTCAATTAGGGTTAAATCAGTTCAGTTACAGTGTCTAACTGCTGACTGCAATGAAGTTGCTTTAGATCTACGACAGTGGAAAACAGATTAAAATTTGGCCCAGAGCAACACGATTTCCATAGCCGTAAAATAAGGATAGTAACTACTTGCCTTATAGAAGGATTAAGTGATTAATCCTTGCAAAGAATGTTGGCAAGGAATCTAAACCTTACGCAAGTTTTACATGTTACAACCAGAGAAACTGCATCTTAAATACAATCGGGAAAGAAAGGTCTAGATAATTTTCTATTAATAGCTTCCATTTCATTTCCCGATTCTTTTAGCATCTAGATGTCTGGTCTCCTACAATATGCATCTTAGGCTCTTCTTGGTTGCACTGGGAAGAACTTTGCCACTGAGCATCCTACTTATGGAAACCAATAATTCCCCTTAATTACTCAGTCTTCTCATTGAACAGATGTTTATTTTTCCATAGCAATTGTTATCTTTAATTACTGCCTTTAAAATAAACAGAGTCTTATATCAAGTGACAGGTAAATTATACAGTATCAATTTATAATTGCATATGGGGAAAGGAGGTATAGCGTTGTTTAGAAATCTAAAAGGATAAGGATGGAACTACCCATGCTGGTAATGAAATAATTTGACCATGGGCTTTTCTAGAGAGAAATTCTAGTGCTATAAGTCTGTTCTAAGGGCTCATGCAATAACTGTTTCTAAATTGAATAAATTGTAATTACAGTAAGACTAAAGCCAGAGTTCAAACGCTCAGTAGGAGCATGAAAGGAGATGTTCATCAGTTCCAGGATTCATGTGCCACAGCTTAGAGCACAGAGAAGCTGCACACTACATTGCTATAGTCTGGATTTATTCTCCTGAGCTACAAACACTGTCAAATGCACACTGGTTCGTCCAGCTGAAGGGACACATTCCTAAGCTCAAAGATTGGTGAGAACAATGCATCAGCTCAGATGTGACTGGATCCACATGCCTGATCTTAGGGAACAAGAGAAAGAGACATGTATATATATGCACAGCAGCTCACTAGGAGCAGGTTTTACACTGTATGCCTCAGAGATTATGGTAGGATCATCCTCCAAGCTCAGCAGGATCAAAACACAGAGAACCAACATCACCTCTATTGATTTTTATCTTGGTCTCTTTCTTACAATATTTCATAAATCAATACTTCTCAGAGACACTTTGTGCCCCCTGAATACAGCAAAGAATGTGATTGTTGAGTCTTTCCCATCTTACTATAGACACGTGTCTAAAGAAATCCCCACCCTCTCCCAAGGGAATCGGGACACAGGTCTTGATGGGCACACTGGATGCTGCTTTTGTAAAATGCCATTATTTCATCAGCCAAACTCTAACAAACTCTTGAAGTCCTCTGGGATCTATCAGCAGCTTGTGATGTCTAGTGGGCTGAGCTCCTATTTCAGATCAAATCTTTGTTCCCATATAAAACCACTTAGGAGGCTAAGCTTTGCTGCCACAGGAGAAGTGCGGACTTCAGCCTCCATCATGTATGTCTGAAAGCATTTGGGCAACACTCCCACCCCCTGCAGACAGGGAAAGAGAAGGGTGGTTTCATTGTTTTCAAATGAAAAAGATAAATTAAAAATATAACACCTTTCCATTGATGCATCAGAAAAAAGTTTCACTTTTTAACATCTCTATGTGGATACTGGGAAAACTCTGTTTTTGCCCTCAACTCTCCTAGTCAAAAGCTTTTCTTTCCACTTTCCAAGAGCTGAATCCATGTCCCCCTTCAGACTTCATCAATCCTTTGTCAAGAAATGACCAAAGATGCGGATTTTCAGGTATAGCAGGAAGCCAGCAGAGCTGTCTATCCTGCCTAAGATATCTTTTAGAAAACATGTCACTTTAATTAGGTAGCATCTGGGTAATGAGCCACAATGTCCCCACTTAGTCCAGTGATCTATCAAGAAGGGCTAATGCACTAACAAGGAGGAAACTATGCGCAGCAGAGAAGGAGGAGGTGAGGAAGGAGGAGGGGAAACAGCAGAAGCAGATAAACCGCTCTTCACATGTGCTTTTAGCTGATCTTAATCCCATTTTCTGTGCTCATTTCCTACATCTCTCCTTCTCCACCACACCTTTCAACCCTCCCTCTGTCAGAAAATCCTCACACCCTTTTGACCCTCCCATCAACCATGATTGTTTCAGCTAGGTTATATGTATATTAAGAACTTAATTAAAAAGGAGGGTTACCATGGAAAACCTTTATACAGAAGACAAAGGTCATGCTCTTCACAAGATTAGGCTCACCACAGAACACTTCATCTACCCAGCTCAGTGCTGATGCAGCTTACTCTGCCCTCTGACATCCCTTAATCACCCACTGACAGATTCTTAACAGGATTTTCACTGACTGCTGATACGCTGCACTAGAGGCTCAAGAAGTGATTTGGATTAACTATACTTGCACCCGTGCTATGAACAAGGCAGCAAACAGCATGTCACAAGCACATGCAGCACATCCTAATTCTCATGAATTCCAGAAGGATTTGCTATTGCCAGTGGGATATGGCCCATACACAGCTAGGGGAGAAACGTGTTGGATAGCCATAGCATACATTATTCTACAGCTACAGATTTCTTCCCAAGCACAAATTGTTCCGTACCCAGTAGAATTAATAAGGACTGATCTTTTGCAGATTTCATTTAGGGTTAGAAACTCTTAAATTTCTTTTCATTGTCTATCACAAAAGGCTGGGTCCTCCTCACATTCCTTAATGAGATCTCCAGGCCCATCCCAACAGGTCCTCAATACATCTGTGGACCTCTGCCCCCACTGTTGCTAACTTCTTATGTCTCCTGCAATAATACTCTACACAGTTTTACCCATTTGTCCTGCAGTTCATCTATCACTTGCATAGTTTTCTTCCATATAGCTTTCTCTCTCCCTTCTCCTATGTAGAAGACAACAGATGCTGTGGGTAGTCCAAATCTGTGAGCACATGATCTTGTTAGTCAACCAGCATCTACCAAACAGGATGTCCTTGTATGTCCCTCTTAGATTTGATTCTTTCTCCTGTATTCAGACAACAGTATCCAACAAAGCTTGAAAGAACTTCATTATCTGTGAAAGATTTTTGAGACTGAAACTTTTATGTTAATGTTGTTCCATGAGGATAATCCCACCATACATTTTCATGTCATCAAATATAAGGGTACAATCAGGTTGGGGTTTGGGTAAGAGCACAGTAGGGACACCCCATCATCTGTATCTCCTGAGCTCCCATGGTATGGCCCTAGCCCTTTTCAAAATTATATTGCCACCTCCCAAGAGGGCAGTGGGCTTTGGAATTTAAATCCCGTTGAGTTAATACCTAAATTCAAACCCCTCTGAACTGCTAAAGTAGTTCCTCTTACTATAGTTTCACACTTCTTAAGTTCAGTTTGGATGGCATGATATCTGGATTATTTATTTAAAAAAAATTAATGTGGCTTCCTAGTGAAATAAAGTCAATAGAGACACCTTGCATGTCTAGCTGTCCATGCACCATCTCTCTCAACAACTTCAGATCCCACTGGCAAACACCAACTAAATTCAATAGTGATCCCTCAGTAACGGTTCAACAAAATTCAGCAACTGGCTATAGAGAAACCTTGTGAGTTGTCCCAGTACAGGAAAGGTAAGGATACAGACTGGCCTTCAGTCATTCAGTCTGGCTAAGAGAAAATGCCTTGCTGGTCAGTCAGCGTGAGACTGAACTCCTGAGCAGACTCCAGTTGCACTGCCTTGGCTGCAAGTTAGATAAGGGGACAGGGGAGGGGGATGGAGAGAGGGTGGCCCTGAGGCTACTAAAGGAGGGGCAAGAGGTCAAGGGAAGGTCTGGGGACTAACAGCAGACTTACAGACCTGCAAAACACAGCTCCATAGGAGGAAATGGAAAGAAATTGAAATTAATAGCTTTAATAAGATTCTGATATTTTCATATGACTCCTAGAGCCTGACATGTTGGCCTACATAGTCTCAATTTGAGCAAACATTTAAAGCGCTGTCTGTCCTCCACAGTGGACTGTGCGCATTATAAAATTGCGAAGGCAGAGATCTCTTGACACAATTGTAACAGACTGCTTTCCCCATTTTGCAATAAGTTCCTCTATAAAAAGTGTAGGAAATACCACATATTCTTAATTATACTGAATATGAGAAACTCTCAGCCTCTGGCTTAGGACAATGGGAAGAAAGGCCATTTGAAAGCTGATTTCTGGCTTAAAAAAAGGAAAGTCACAGCAAAAGAAGTAAAGGTCAAAAAAATTAGACTATTATAATTTTAATTAACAGAAACAGGCATATAAAAAAAAAAACCAATTTTCAAAATTATTTCCTTTAATGTGAGAATAATGGCTCGTGTCACAGCATGGAGCTGATAGCATTTATCGACTTCTACACCAAGAGCAGGAGCTGCCTGTTCATGTAGTACAAACTTCACTACAGCTGGTTCACCATGTTCCTTACAGAGAGAGGAAAGCAGGGGGTCACATTCAATACACGGTTATAAAAAAGGCCCAAGCACCTCATTAATTTTAGGTACAGTTTATGAGAAACAATGTAATACCTAGAGAGCACGGTCAGCTGTGCCTCTGCAAAAACAAAGAAAGAAAATGAAGCAAATTCAATTTCCTTTCAAAAGAAAGGCAGTTGGATAAATACAAACACGCACACTGCAACCCACCTTCTGATACCCAGCTTCATCATTGGAAATTCATACCGGAGTGGCTGAAGCTAAGTATGTCCTGAAACAGAATTCAATTTCAAACTCTGTCAGGAACTGGTGATTATAAAAGGACAGTAGCATGAAAACTGTGCTGTCAAAACACGTCTTTGTGTTGCATTTCTGTTCCAGGTTTTCTGTGCAAAAAGCCCTGCATGGATTGCTGGTAGATCCCACAGTGAATTTTTCTCTTTTGGAAGAATTCACTGGGTAGGTCAAAGAACAAACCCATAGATCTGATCTAAGGTCCACTGAAGTCATTCCAAAGGCTTATCTGTTTCAGAAATATGCAGACCAGTTTCTTCATCATCAGCTCATGAGTGCCTCTAAATGGGTGTTGCCATAGAGAATGAGATAAAAGTGCTGAAAGATCTGGCTGTAGAAGACCTTATGGCTATTGCAGAACCAGCTGTTCTCAACAGTTACCAAAGTATACAACTCCCTGTATGTGTTAATTATCACTAAGGCAAAACAAATCTGCAGGCATTGTTATTCTTGAATCTACATCACGTTTTACTGCATCACTCCCCCACATAGGGAATGGTTCTGCCTTTACTCAGACTGGTCATTTCTTAGCATCAGCATAAAATCCTTGAATTAGGCTTCCCACAAACACTATTTCAAGGCCAGAGCACATAAAGAAGGATGAAGAGTGGATGAGTTTTCTAGATATCAACAGAGATTCTCATCCCCAGGGTTTTTCCTCTGATTGCTTTCTAGTCTACTAGTAATTGTATTTCTCAGATGTACACAGTTAGCATAAGGAGTCAGAAGATTCAGAAAGGTCCAATCAAAAAAATCACCTTAAGAAGAAGGACAAGTTTTAAGCCTGGACAAGTACACAGAAATAAACCAAACACCAATAAGCATCTTCTCCCTAAAACCTACAAAGTCTGTGTGAAAGTTAAAAACACCATCCCTCAAGAACAACACTCCCACATGAGGACCTGGTATTCTCTGCATGTAAAATAGTGTGATCCCATTGGCTTCCCTGGAGTTGTTCCCAATTCCCACCAACCAAGAAGAGCTGCAGCCCTCCCAGCATCTCCAAGGAGGTGACACAACACAGTGCAATCTACAAAAAATGGCCACAGAGGAGCTCAATGCTGACTTGGAGCAGCTCATGCTCAGAAGAGAAGGCAGCTCAGAAATAATTGACATTGCTGTGCCCGTTCAGTGTTCAACATACACAGGGCATAAAGGTCCTAAGATAATACAGTACTACCCAGCAATAATGGCATTAGACAAATCATGTATCAGTTTCTGCAAAGCCACTGGCCTTAAGGGATACTGCCTGCAAAGAGCACAAGAAAATGCTCTCTTGTCCTTATGAACATTACACATACACTTATGTTCTTCAGGTTTGTATTATGAGCTCCTAAGTGACCAGAAACCACTATGATTGTCTTTACTCATATTGCAGGGTCAGGCCACTCACACATTAAGGCTATGTTGAAGTTACAGAGGATGGGGTATGCAACAGTCTCTCCTGAACACAAGAATCATCAGTGGCTAAATAGCATTTATCTGGCAGGACAGGTGTCCCACAGAAACATTATTTGTCTGTGACCCAATATGTTTAAGGCACTAAAGGTTAGAGGTTGCAGTCCAAACCTTATTAAGGGAATAATTTAAGAAACTCTAGTGAGGATGGAACAAGATTTAAAAAAGAGAATTGTGAACTCTAGCAAAGGACAAATACAGAAAAGCCTCACGCCTCAGGCTTCAGAGACCCAAAGTCCAATTCTGGTAACTCAATTTGCAAACCGAGTTTGGTCAGTTGGACAAACAAAACTGGTGTGAGCTGAAGCAATCTATATAATGTCACCAAATGGTGCAATGTCACTGCCATAAGCACAGGATCTACTTCTGGAGACCCAGCCCTTGTCAACGAGGACTCCTGAGCAAGCAGACAGGGCACATACATCGGAAACAGGAATGCCTGAAAGCACGC
Source organism: Scolopax mira (assembly GCA_004320125.1). Classification (NCBI taxonomy): domain Eukaryota; kingdom Metazoa; phylum Chordata; class Aves; order Charadriiformes; family Scolopacidae; genus Scolopax; species Scolopax mira. The sequence continues at coordinate 159,874 of BJBW01000517.1, read as the reverse complement.
GTGCACTGTGAGCCTGACCAACAGTAGAGTCTATATCAGGTTCAGCAGATTTCAGCTGCAGAAGGACCTCCCTAAGTCTCCTAAGAGATACCTAAGAGACCATTTTCACTTGCAGATACAAGACTTTAAAAGTCCTTAACAGTAGATCTATTCCCTTACACTGGGACAGAAGCTCCATCATGCTCCAGGAGATAGAGAAACACAGAAAGAGCAGCTTACTTCTCAGATAAGGTTTGTCTAAGCATAATCTTATATTCATAGCTGCAGTTGAGAAAGAGCAAAGGTGCCTCCCCTCTGGTCAGATTCAAGGGAATTAAGGTGATTCTGTGTACTTGTGCGACTAGAAGTTGTCAAATATGAAGGAGAATCCCTCTGCCCACAGCATCAACTGTAAATCCCTCTAACAACCATGTGAAGAAGCCTAAAATGAGGGTTCTTTCTGCAGTGTATTCTACTCAAAATCTACCTCTGCAGCTGTACATGAATGCCGCTGTACTAATTCACTGCTGTACTGGGGAGAGAAGATGCCTTCTGAAAGCACGGAGACAACCAGGTGAGTGAATACTAGAGCAGGAACCTCAAGACTGCACTTGCTGGCAGGGCACTAGAAAAAGCATAAAGAAAATCAGTGTAGCAGATAGCCAATTATTTAGCAAGAGAGTTAAAGAAATAAACCAAGCCTTCTCTAAACATGCTGTTGTTGATTTCTGCTACTGGTCCAGTTCCACTGGGGAGGAGAAAAGAAAAAAAAAGAATCTAGAATCTGCTGTTGGTTAACAGAGTCACAGAATCATGCAGGTTGGGAGATCACCTAGTCTAAGCCACTGCTCAAGCAGGGACAGCTAGAGCAGGCTACCCAAAACCACATCCAGTTGGGTTTTGAATACCTCCACAGATGGGAGAATTCGGACCTCTTTGGCTACTCATTCCATTGTTTGACCACCCTCACAGTACAAAAGTGTCAAATTGCTCTCCAGTTCTTCCCACACCGCAGGAAAGAGCCACTACTGGACTGAGTATTAAGCTGCTGGCCATAATGATAGCTTACCCTTTCCCTACCCCAGTGAAGTTTCTCTGCCAACTTTATTTCTATCTCAAACACTCTCGATCAATCTTTTTTTTTTTTTTTTTAACTGCTAAAAGGAAGAAGAGTAACAATACATGTAATTGAAGCTGAGACTTCCTCCTCCAGAGACCTGGCTTTAAGGTCTGGTTGGTCTCATTCTAATTCCAAGTGTGGATCCCCACATCCTGCAGATCCAAGTGCAGTGCAACATAGGCTGTTTTCCAGGGCTTAGAAGTGCCAGGAGAGCAGTGAGGTGCACTGGAAAGTCTGCAGAGAAAGCTCTGTGTAGATGTACCTCTCATGTCATAACTGTTCAAACCAAACTTTTTAAAAATCTGTATTCCTTTATGTTTATTTTAAATGGAATCAGCTCACACAGATAATGAATAATGGTTATTAAAATTTTTTTATCAATTTAATTTCACTTCAATTTCCAAACCAAACATAAGTTTATGTAAATTACCCATAAAGAATGTATGCCCATCTACAGTAAGTAGAAAATGCCAGTCATCAACCTATAATGTACCAAAAAATTTCAAAGAAAGGATGCAGGTAAATGCACATTAACTACATTATGACTTCAGTGAATGGGCAGTGGTAAAGAATGTCTTCCTAACCACAGGAAAAAAATACTAGACTTTGTGTAATGAGAATTTTTTTGCAAATCAATATACCTGGATGGCAACCAACTTCAAAATCAACCTTTTTTTTTTTTTTTAGGAAAATAGCTAAAAATATACAAATGACAAATAAGTACGGAATCAAAATAAGTACAAAATCAATAAATGAAATCAAGGTTTTGCCCTTGCTGATTTAACCATAATAAAACCCATGAATTAAATTGCCTTGATTTAAATATAAATGATATAAATTCATGAACCCTGCTTTTTAGATAATTCTCTTCACAGCTAGGAGATCAGCCCCCTGTTAGAACTTAACAAGAGTGCATTGCTGGAGCCAAATCCTACCTCTTCGGCAGCATCCTTGCCATGTTTGCACTTAACTTACTGGCATCTAGAGCCTTGCTCTATAGTCCAAGGTTTGCATTACCTAATTTGATGTCAAATGTGGGAACCCAGCTGTTTAAGATGGATAAATAGGGGTGCTATGGGAAGTATTTCAGTACTTGAGGTGGTTTCTAGCTTTAAGTAGAACTTAAAGACAGAGAACTGTCCACAAAGTGATGGAGCTACTGAGGTGAACCAGGTAGAATCAATGCTAATCAAGAAGCAAAGAGAAGCAAAGAGATATTTACAAATATATAGGAATTTGCACTCACTCTAACTCTCCCATATGAGCAGACAAAGCATGAGGTAATATCCAGGCTGCTACTGGGAAAGCCCAAAGTTATGACACATTTAACACAATAAGAATAGGATGCAACAGAAAATAATTGTTTTCTCCAGCCTCATTTTCAAGCCTCATGAACATATTTCAGGACTACAGAGAAAACTATTTTAAAAGAGAAAATATGTAACAGAACACAGAATTAATTATGTGATGGAGACCTATGGAATTATTATTGCTGTTTCTATTAGAAGACTCAATCCAAGACTAGGCCTTCACTGTGATAACATGATGCCTACACATTAGAGGCCCTGTCTTGGGGTAGATGGTTATGATCCAAACAGATAAGGCAGTCAAAAGTACAACTAATTATATGCTATTTCCCTGTTTGAAGATAAAAACTTTAGGCATGAAGAAATTGGGAAACTTGCTGAAGGTCACACAGAAATCCCGTGGCAGAGCGAGAAACCAAGCACATGCCACAATCACATTTTAAGTTGGTAGGAGTAGGTAAAAACTAGAAAAACATTTTAAATGTATTTTCAACTATGAACTATATGCTGGAGCAGAAATAACTGGCCAGCAGACCATAATTCTATTAAACTCCAGATAAACCTCACCCAGCCCATACTACAGCAGTGTAGAAGGAGAATAATTCCTTTTTGCCACTAGATCTGTTCCTTCCTTACAGCAGAAAACATGAGAGCAAAATTGAGGTGCTTCATATGTTATACGTGAATGCATAAATTTGGTGAGAGCTTTCAAATTTATGATCCATTTAATGAAAAAAACAATCCTAAAATTGCAACACCTAATTTTAGGTAGGAGAAAGGATACTGATTTCTGGAAGCAACGTTGGAAGAACAGGAAAAAAACATGAAGGAAAAAAATCTCTCTGCTCTCATATATCATTTTGCTCACTCTGCTCTAGGCAAAGGATAGGTCTGTAGCAAAATGCCAGGCAGCATCGTTAGACCAAGCTGTTCAAATGGAAAGGGTTAACCCGGTTGAAAGGCTGTGTTAGGGAGGGATGTGATGATCACCCGGAGCCTGTATCATGATCCCACGGGCAGCAGCAGCATGGCTGCCGCAGCTTGGTTTCTGCTCGTTCAGACTGGTCGAGTGTCCGCTGAAGTCGGCAGCGAGGCTGGAGCGGGTTTCTTGTGCTGCGTGTGCTCTGGGACCAGGGGCTGACGGAGATGGTAAGTGCCGCTCTGCAGAGCAGCAGGAGCACCCACCGGCACACGCGGGGAGGGACGGTACAATAATCTCCCATCTGCACAATGTAGCTTTGAATCCCTTCCTTTACAGCTCAATAGGTGCATCTGCTGCCCCTCCGCTAATCCTCCACATTGTTTAAAATGCAGATCAGTGGAGATCATGCTTTTTCTTTCCCATTACAGACCACAGCCCAATAAAAGAGCTTTAATCACACAGACAATATTCTATCTCTTCCAGGGTCTGCTGCTTCGTTCTTTCTCTTTGCCTTTGTTTGGAAGCCGGATCTTTGTCAGGCACTAGCAGCAGCAGAATATAATTTTGCAAGGTTTGAAGCCACCGTAACCTTTCCCCAAACTGTGGCATCGTAATTAGAAGACTGTGACTGCAAAAGGGAAACAGCGGGGAACTCAGGTCATAGGAACCCCTTGAGAAAATGCATCCTAAACCCCTGGATATGTTGCATGATTTTAAATGTAAAAAGCAGCATCAGCAGATTTCCTTACTTGTCTTTGTCTCCCTAGCACTAATGCACTATGGCATTTTTTTAGATGTCAGAAAGTACCAGAGCTACAGAGGAAAGCTACGATTGGTTATGTGACTGCAGGCTGAGAAAAATGACTTAATTTATTTCACATAAAGAACATATACATGAACATGCATATGTGTAAATGCTAACCTGAAATAATTAGTTGTTTCCAGGCAATTCTACAACCAAATGAATGACCCAGTAAGCTGGAAAGCTGTTCTTGTTGTGTTGATAGGGAGATCATGTATGTCAACATAATAAAAATAAGACCATAAGATCCACTGTAGTTAAGCCCTGACGCAGCTCTGAATCTTCTGTGGAAGAAGTGACACCCCAGAGTCTTCCTTTCCATGGCTATTGCAATCAGTGCATTTCAAAGGGGAGGACCAGCCTGGAATTCTCCTCATATATGTTTATCTTTAAATTAATTTTGCATTAGCAAGAAAAATAAGGAAGAAAGACAAACCAACCAATTATTTTACTGATCAGGGTATGCTTGTCTTCCACAAATGTACAGTGGAGAGGAGGGCAAAGGAATCCTTTCTGTTTCTTAAATTCCAAGAAATATGTTCATGGCATGATGATGAAACATAGCACAGCACTTCCCCTACCACAAGGAGCAAGATAGACAGTGAAGGAATAAAAAACACACAAGGGATGTGGCCAAGGGGGATGTACTCCCTGCCATTAATAGTTTTTGAGTCACCAGATCCTCAAGAGACCCACTGAGGACAACTCACTGCTTGCAAGACTTCCAGATGCTATTTGGAGCTTGGCAAGCCCCACACTTTCACTTGCTGAAATACCAGCTGCTCTGCAAGAACTCTCTGCTGTAGCAGAGCCAACTGGGCATCACAGAGGGTCTTGAATGGCATGATCCTACAGGCAGACACAGGCCAAAACCATTCAAGCCATTCCTCACCATAAATGCAAATGCTCTGTTCATTTACAAAGCCTAGGCAGATGCTATGTTAGCCACTGGCTTCCTCGACAGCAGGAAACCCAGAATGCTCTGCCTGACTTAAACATCTGTACAGAAATTGTTGGAAACAGCAGTCCCATCCTTCAGAGTCTCTTTTATTTGAACTCACGGGAGTCCCTAACAGTAACTCTGCGTCTGTTAGATTTGCTGAACAAGGACAGCCCAGCACGTGGTCTTCTTCTGCCAGTTCCCATCATAGCAATTAAAGGGGAAAAGACTATGGGACGAGTCATTTCATCAGTGCACAAATGCATATATTATTTGTCTCATTATGTAGATACAATGTGATTTTCAATTAGCTGTCCAACGGTATGATCGAACACAAGAAACTTTAATTATGTATTTCATGGACATGCTTCAAAGGTGCTGTTTCAATCTCAACATAATTAGCTGCATGCACAAGCAACTTAGAGTTCTAGAGGGCCTGTGGTTACTTTTCTTTTTAAAGATACAGAAGAATTATTTGAGTTTCCTGAAGTGCAAAGGCCTCCTGGTTGCAAGATAACTGCACCTAATGTATCTGTCTGAAATTACAGGTGCCTGCGCATGTGTATATGGCTGGGTTCCTAAAGGAACACGGGAAGAAATCAATAGCTGCCATATGGTATATACTTGATACTTCAGAAGAAGCCCTCTGTGAACATTAGGTCTTGCAAGGGAGTCTTTGATGAAGCATCACAGGATGCGTGCACACCTCCACACAGACTGCCTGAACCAAATCCAGGACAGCAGAAGTGAGGCAGGGCTGAAGAGGGCAAAGGGTGGGGAAAGGCTGGAAATGAACCAACAAAGCTGAGTCACATTCAATTCTCCTCTCGCAGAAAAGCAGTGCTCACCTCCAGTAGCAGCGTCTCACTTGGTGTTTGTATAAGCAATAGTAAATTACTACTTCCTGGTGAAAAAGGTGAGGAAGATGCTATGAAAGAAGTTTTCTCCAATTAACAAAGTCTCCCAGGACCACTAATACACTGTCCCCTCCTAATGAGGGCACCCAAAGTCATAATCCAGTTCTCTTCTATAATTAACACCTGCAATTACTAGTATACAACATTATGCCTTAACAAACGGCACCATTCAGAACATCAAACATTTATATCTGCACTTTTATTAAATGCAAACCATGCAAATTTCATAGCAAAAAAATCTGGGTGTTTTTTCCATAGAGTTATACCAGATTTTCATTTCAACAGCTGGCGTCAATATCTGAGTACTCCTAGCAGAGGCTAGAGAGAAGGTTAAACTCTGGCAGCCCTACACAAGCATTAGCAGGTATGAACTAGTTTTCTTGTTACCAATAGCGAAGTCTTGAAGGACCTCACTTGCCAAGTACCTCTCCCAAGGTGACAAGATGACATATACTGCAGCATATCCAATTTTTTTTTTCTTAAACATCTGATCCAGAAAAACTGCCAAAAAGAATTTGGAGCATTAACTGAAAGGGGGAAAACGGCAAGTATAAATGTTGCCAGAGGATACTTATTGCTCCCACAACCAGAATGCCATGTGACATCTCTCCCAAGAAACAGTCAACTTTTACACTAACTCCCCAATAACTCAATTATCTGTGTCAATGTCAAGGCAGGGCTCTGCCCCTTCACAGCCTTTGTCATATATATTTACCTCTTCCTACATCACACCAGTCCTCCTGGCCTTAGGAAAGAGATTCCTTGCTAGAAATGAGGCCTGACAGGAAAACAAGGCAAAGATTTTGAACGCACAGAGGCATTTTTTGTAATTAAGGGTTTGGGTTGTTTTTCCTGTGGGTATTTATAAGAGGTTTATTTGTTTGTTTGTGAAGTGAAGCTACTAAGCTTCAGGGAATCAGTTCAAAAATTTTTAGACCTTCAAATTTAAAGAGATTTTTCTGCTGCTGAGTTATCTGTAAATTATCACATAGGGAATGGATGGACGTAGCATGTATCTTCAGAACATGCAAGATTGTGAGGGTACCACACAGGCAGAAAACTAAAATTTCTCCATGCATCCCTGCTCTCTGCTAGCAGGATTATCTGGGTGATACTCAGTAGCAGTGAAAATGTCAGTGAATCTTGACATCAGGTGCCTGTTTCCATGGAGGATGAGTGCTCCAGTACATAAAACATGTATTAAAACACATAAAAAATTGCTTAGCAACCCTAAACTTTGGACAGGGTCATGTGTTGTAGTTTCACATACACTTTAAACTCACAGAAGCTAACACTAAGGCTACAAGCAGCAATTTAACATTCTCATGCCACCTGCAAGTGTTTTCTTGTCCATGTAGTAAACCAGCTTAGAGAACTGATGTAGATGAAAACCAATCCAGGAAGAATGGCAGCTTAGCCGCATTGACAAGTGTGCTACAGAATGCTACCAGTACAGCTCCAGAATGTCCAGATTAAATTCCTTTCTCTCTTACAAACTCCCTTCATATCATTGATCAATCAGTGTTTTCCCCAGCCTCAACTTCCCATCAGTGACACAGGGTAACTGCTGTTTCCTTTGTTCTTTCCATCTACTCAGAGCACGGGGGCTTTAGCTCCAGGGCAACAGGTTTGTATAATCTGTTCATCAACAAGTGCAACACTTCTCCAATTCTGACTGAAAAGCTTAGGCACCACTGTATCAGAATTAAAAGACAAGAGTAAAAGAAGGAGCGCTGACAGCTCTGCCTCGTCATAACTGAAGGACACAGTAACTTCATGAACATGATACTAGTTATTTTGGAATACTGATGAGATAAGCTATAAGCTGTTTTGTTCTGGTGTCATGAAAAGGCACTTTTTCTAGACTATGACTGACTACAAATGGGAAGGGGATATCCTGTTATAAGGCACAGGATGGGAACTCAAAAGACCTATATTCCAAACTTTATGGAAATTGTCCTGTGGGATGAGTGGTTTAAGAGCATTGCTCAACTTGGACCTAAGTACCTCAAGGTCTTTTTGAATCTGGGTCTCAGTCTCCCTATGCTTTTGTTTTTCCATTGGTTATATTAACCTGCCACACAGAAATACTAAGGATTAATGTGATCAGGTTGATAAAATGCCAAAATTACTTCTAGGGTGTTTTGTAAAGGCTCCTTTTTTTCCTCCTTAGAACTGAGCAGGGAAGACAATTTGCTGAACTTGCTATTTCTAACTATTCTACAGTGGCAAGTGTGCAGAACACATGAATTCTCACTGACCAGTCCATAGTTGTAACACGTCCACCCCAAATTCATATTTCACTGTCTACATAACACATCACACCCTCCAGAATGTACTGTGCCCTGTAACACTATAGTGAGTCAAACTGATTACACATACCGGTCTCTTCTTGCAAAATTTATACCTCTACTTAAGCAAGTTGCTCTTCTTCTCCTCCACAATCACAGAGGTACAGCTAGACAAAACATGGCTAAATCAGGTCTAATCATACATATGACACTTGTAATTGCTTAAATTTATGGATTATTTGCTGTAGTGGTTTCTTTTCAAAGTTGTTTCTTAAAAAGAAAAAAGTATTCCATAAAGAGGCAGTTAGTCTGTGCTGGCTGGCATGTATTGGCACATACTACTGAGAGACAGAAACGTCTTCTTCCTTTATCCTTCACACGTGGCTCCGAGTCCCCGAGTTACATAAACCATAACCATGTCGTGCAACTTAGTATGACCGTAAATGCTCTCATCCTTTGTCCTTTACTGTATATTCCTCGATTCCATATTAGAAGATCTTCCCCATCATATTAGGAAACCAGCAAACAATTCCTGTCCAAATAGCATACCAGGATTTCCAACTATGTATTGAAGGATTTACCAACCTTCATAACCTACATATTTATGTTGATGACACTGACAGCAGTAAAACAAATGAGTTCAATAAAAAACACATAACCTGATCTTGGTTAAAAGCACGTGAATAAGGAGAAGGCTAATTAAGATTAGTGGAACTATTTATGAGTTCAAACAGTATAAACAAGGAGGACTACAATCACTGTTTGTAAGCAACTGAGAACACGGACAGTACCATCACACTGCTTGACAAGTTCATAACTCACGTCCTGAGTTCCTGAGTGGAAGGAAACAATGCCAAAGATTTTATCCAACTGAGAAAGCCAAGGAGCTAAAAGGTGCATATATTCCATTCAGTTACAGAATGGAAAATCCACTTTTAGACTGATACTTCCTACTGCTCAGTCTACAGATTAATTTTAATCTTACTTTGAATTTAAAAAAATCCCAAGGAAATACATTTCAGTCTACAAAGCAGAAAGGCATCATCAATTAATAATAACTGGAACCCTTTACTAGAGACACTTAAGCTCTAAGATTTCTGTGAAGGGTATGGAGTGAATGCACCACACAAAAGACTGCATAATCTGATGATTTTAGAATTGCATAAACAAGAATTACAGTGCTACACAGAGGCTCATGTTACTCTATGACAGCCACACATCATGCTAAACCCAACTCTCACCAAATTAAGAACTGAGATGTTATGGTTTTTGACCTGTTGAGGGAAGTTCTATGGCTACACATACAACCCATCTCAACCAACTTGCAAACAGAGCTCTAAAGGCCATTTATCCCTAAGTGACCTAGCAGGATTTTCACCAGAGTTGCTATCAAACATAAGGCAATATGGGCCAAAATACGAAGAATTACACTAGCGTAAATCAAGAATAACTCAAAGCACTCAGTCAGGTTAACACAAGTTTGCAGAAGAGCAGCACAGAACCCATTCAAAGACTATCTACAGTATCATGGGTTTCCCTATTTCCTCCCACTGATTTTCATATCAAATTTGTTCAATTTATAACTTGAACAATACTGTGCATGTGACATCCTTGCATCATTCTCAATGGTCTTCATTTTGGGAAAAGGTTTGGGGAAGGTTCTTTGGCTTCTGATCATCCAAGTCATTTGTCCCTACAGTTTAGGTCTCTTTAAAACAGAAAAACTGGCTTCTTATTGACTAAGATAGGGTAGAGACCTTAACCGTCCATGCTAGCTGTCTGAAGTCTGAGGTACCATGAATTGTTGATGACGTGGTCCTAATGAAAGTAGCAGCAATTGTTCATAAGCTGGCTTCTTAAGCAACCCCAAAAAGTTTTGGGGACGAAAGATCTTTCATCCAGGATTTCCCTTCATTAAGCCACTTCCTTAGTATGAGCTGTCATATTCAAAGACCTTTAATAATTAGGATGAGTCTTCTCTGCTGACTTCAACAGAATCTGCCTCATAAAGAAATGAGGTCTCTGCAGTGAAGTGTCTCAGCACAATGACTCTTGTCTCAAATCTGTCAAAATCAGACAAATCTCAGAAGTCTGAGAATTTTACCAGGGTTTGGCAGAGACAACACCTTGAGTGCAAACTAGAGGAACCCAAGACCCATCAGGTAAGATAGGAAATCACTGGGCATCTAAATTGCCACAGAAGAGACTTGGTATTTTCTCAGTGAGGTACCCTGACTGGTCTGAAAGCAGAATCAAGCAAAATCTGATTTTGCTGAAAAAATAAACAATCCCACACGACGAATAGCATTTGAAAGCAAGCATTCTATGACAGCATCTTTAAAAAAAATTATAAAAAAAGAAAAAGAGTTGAAGTTTGCACTTCTAACCAAGTTTGATGATGGAAGTTACCCTCAAAACCAATGTCATGCCTGAATCATTTCACCATTCTGGATGTGATCTAATTTTCCATCAATTCTCTGATTTCAGCCCAGTATAACACAATGTTTATATCAAAAAAATGAAAGAAACAAATCCCTAAACCTATGGTAATGTCCTGCTTGTCAAGCACCAGGAATGATTGCCAAAAGTAACCTAGGTGAGCTCTGTTTGATCTGCATACCATACCATACAAGCATTGCTAAAACTCTCTGTGTCCAATCCAAGAGGATCACACTGGTGAGACACATCCCCTTCAGGCAAGCACAGCTAAAAGACCCGAGTAGCACTCAGTATCTTTTGGCCAATCTGTCAAGCTCAATGTCCCTAAGTAATAAAAGCCAGTGAATAGGCAGTAGAGGCAGCTATGAGAACAGTTTCCATAGAGAAGAGCATGAAAAATGGTTCAGGAGTCACAAACTCCCCTTTTTCTTGTTCTTAACTGGAGGCTGCACATACGCAATTCTTGTCTCCCCTCCCTAACCATCTTGCTTCTGACCTCTGCAAATACAAGCCTCTAACAGTTCCAGTCTTCCCCACTACACTCTGACACTAGTGCCTTTGCCCCAGTTACACTTTGGATGCTTTCAGGGCAGCTTAAAAGCCCCCTTGAAAGAAAAGTGGAATAATAACATAAGGTTCTAAATCACACCAATAACTTAAAGTGGTGCTGCAGGCTCTAATAAGGAGAAGCAGAATACATTGCCTCAAACTCAAATTTCTTTCAGCCAATGCAGAAATAAGAATTTGCCTCTGGCAAAGAGTCAGGGCATCCATTCCACAGCCTGGCATGTAACAGGGCTAATCCACATATCTACATATCTCACCATACATACACTACATGAGACCCAACTAATAAGCAGAGTGTGAAGCAGAAAGAACCAATCTAGTTCAGTTTTCCAGGGAGACGAATGGCTTACTGAACCATTTTTTCAGGATTTTCTTTCCAAACTAAAAGAGCAGTTCCAAGGGGGGAGGAAGGGGTGTTGGAATCAACTCAGCACTAGCTTTTCAAAGAGATATCTTTAAAATCTCTTATGAATAAAAGTTATTTTTGTCTAAAAAGAGGATGTTCTTTTTCTATTGCCTCCCAGCCTCCTCCCAAATATGCTGACAAAGAAAGATGAATGGGAAGTGCAGTATCAGAAAGTGCCTACAAGGATTTGAGTTTCGCAGGTGGAGATGCAAGATTGAAGAACAAGGGGGTCAAATCACCACATCATTTACTTGAATCAAACATTAGATAAAAAATTCTTTTTCTGGACCCTAGTGCCTAGAAACCCTAATATGAATTAGAAGTGATGGATAATCGCAGATCAGCATTCTCAGTCTTTTTCCTGTTCTAACCTGATGTTAACAAAAATGACCTGGGGACACCTATCCACCGATGAATAGATGTCAGCTTAACTCAGCGATATACTTAACCAAATTTCAATCAATGGTACTTAGAGATAAGCAGCCTGTTAAATAAATAGACTCGCTTCTCAAAAACCAGAACAAAGAAGATCTGTAGCAAGTGATGGACAGTACTTTTCAGTTGAGATTATTTTTCACAATCCAATGTGCAGATTTTGTAACAATATTTTCATCTTCACATTTTTCTGCAAAACAGTTCATAATATTACTTAAAATAATAAATTGAAAAACATATTCTTTATGAAATCTGTTTTTACATTTCATGCTTTTCAGTGCCACTGACTTTTCCTAAGAATGTTTTAAAGTGTCTAATTTTACTACTTTTCCATTATTTTTGCCTTCTGCTCTGCTTGACAAGCCTAAAGAATAGCAGATACGGAGGGAAAAAAATAATCTATGTTGCTAGTATAGCCTCTGATTAATTACAACCAAGTCAGACAGAGGGCTTTTCTTTTTTTTTAACCCTGTAACATGCAATAGGATTAATGTTCTCCCTAGAAAGATGGACAATTCTTCTAGGTCATGGGGCCACCTGATTCAAATTTGACTCAAAACCAAGCCCTCTGACTCTTGACCACCTCACAATATAGTAGTGGAAAGCATCTAGGTCATGTTATCCTGCCTCATCCAATTTGGATGCAGTTCTTCCAAGGACATACATTCATTAGAGACAGTTTGTAAACAAACATATACACACACACACACAAAAAATATGTAGATTCTGCCTGCTCACTCTGCATATATATGATGACTTGACCCAGAAACCAAAGGCATCACCATCTAATCACTGGGTTAGTATCATTCACCAACATAACTAACTACTGCAATTTAGCCTCTTTACCACCTTACAGAACATTGAAGAGCATTTCAGGAGACTGCGGTTCCCCTCAGTTTATCTATTACTCAAAGTTAACCCTAAAAAAAAGCTGTCAGTCTTACAACAAATTAGTGTTTCACCCTCCTAAGAGCCCCAGTCGATTCTTAGGGACATCTCTTGAAGTACGATGGTAAGCAGGCAGTACTGGAGACTGGATTATTTCTAGAAAACTGGATTATTTCTCAGAGATTTTTAATAATTCCACAGGGATTAAAAATAATTTGCAGCAAGTACTGGATACACAACATACAAAACACAGACACTGGTTAGCTGTGATTACCTTAAAGAGCTAGACCCCACCAACTGATCTCCTATAAAAGAATAACTTACTTCCCCCCCCCCCCATCAGCTGATCATAGCTTTCAAAATTAGAAGGGCTTAAGGAAATGTCTGCACCTTTGGACCTCTCATAAAAAGCTAGTTTTACAAAGAAGTAGGAAACAATGCCATGTTAGGGATTTAAAAGTACTTTCAATCTTTTTTCCTCTCAGCCACCTCGGCTTTGCCCAAGATAAACTGTAAAAAACAATGAGCCATAAAACGATTTTGTCAACCAAAAAAGAATGCAGATCAGGTTTTCTTCTTTCAACTTCCAACCAAAATCACTTTGCATACCCGGGCAGTTGCAACTGTAAGGCTATTTTTGTATCACTGGTATGTCCATTAAATTGCCTCTGTAACAGGGCTCCCAGAGAGCCCTGACCCAACCACTGCATCATGCACAACTCTACCATGCTAGAACACCCTATATGGATTACTGGATTTACTGGTTTGTAATTTTCTGTCCTCACTACAATCAGAGACACAAAGTAATTAATAGGGCACAGACAGCACTCTTGCTTATGTTGTTGTCTAGCACAATTAAGTACTTTTGATAGGTTTGGAAAAGTTAATCATCCCACTACTCCCTGTCTCACAGGAAGCACATCACACAGTAAATAATTCTGAACAAACACAGGAAGGATAGTAAGTACATGTTCTACACACTAGTAGAAAGACCTACACAAATTTCATTCATGTCAACAAAAAAGAAAGAAAAAAAAAGTGAAAACAAAAGCTCATAAATAGGTCTATACTAGTTTAAAGGACAAGAAATTGTTTAATTGAAGATAAATATATTATTTGCTTAGGATACACAGTACTTTCTCATATTTCCTGTAGAAAGTTCCTGAAGCCTGCAAGTACTGACATTTATTCAAACCAACTTATATTTTCCTATCCAAAACAAACTCCATTTCTCTGCCATATGCTCAAGGAGCACAGGGAATCCTACATTGCCAAAATTCAACGTTCATCCGTTGTTGCAGTAAGTCTGAGATACCACAGGATGCATTCCCATCTGCTTATCAATTTTTCTTCAAGTAGCAAGTCTAACAAATACCCCGATTCTTTTACCCCATCACTTCCCTTCAGAGCTGTATGCGTGGCAAATCCAACCTGGCCAGCATTTTCTGTTCACAAAGACATTATGGAGCAGCAGGGACACCAGGATGGATAGCAAGTGTCCAAGTTACCCAATGGGAAGACAACTCACATCACAGCATTCGCAGTCCTAGTCAGAAACACTGCTCCTAGGAACGTGCCTCAGAGGGATGACGCTGGGGACAGTGGGTCCCTGCAGGCTCCAGTAACTTTGAGACTTGACTGAACCCATCAAGAATCCGTTGGGTAAAGGACAGTGTTGGTTGAACCACTTTGGGAACAGGCCAATGCATCGGCCTTGATTAAGACAAAAACTACTCTTTTCCCCATTCCCCCTGCTCTGACAAGAAAAACTAGACATTCACATCAAGTACAGAGACCTTTTCCCTGTAAGCTCCTGGGTGGGGCATGGACCATATTCTCCTGCTCTGTATGGACAGTGCACAAGATCTCCAGGCATTTGAAAGAATGCCAGTCTGCTAGGTGCAAAATTTAAAATGTAGTTTCTATTGAGAAGAAGCTCACAGTCTGACTTCCACATATCACTTGCTTGCTTTCTTACGCATGAACAAGCTGCATATATAAAAATATATAAAATTACATACATGTGTATATAATTGCTTTATTTGTCTCCACTTGCATATTGTAAGACAGATTCAGGCTTGCTGAATTTAACCCAAAAAAGGTTTTAAAAACATAAGATGAACTAATGAACATAGGACAGTCCATAGCATTCAAATGAACTTTTCAAAATGCAGTTTTTGTATGCTTTCCTAAATTTAATTAAAAATAAAATAAATGCATATTTTGCTTTTTCTTTACAGTAATTAATACACAGGGGGCCTGAGGACCTTTATTATCACTGTGGGAATTGATGTTTGTGGTAGCAGTGTTGTTCTTTTTTCCCCTTCAAGAAGATATTCGCAAATCAGAGGAGAAACCCTTTGAAGTATGCGGTAGGGACTTCTTCTGCCCACTCCTTATGCATAACTCTTCTAACATCATCTGACCGAGATGCAGCATTTTCCCTCCAGCCCCCAGCAGCATGAATCTTGCATCAGTCAGATGTAGAGGATCTCACAGCCCAGCACCTTAGATCCACTGGAGTAAGAGATGAGAGAATTGAAGCTCTCCAGGGGGCCTCAGCAATTCCGAGCACCACAGCAGCAGCCTCCCTGCATCAGAGGGAGCTGAAAGCAGAGTTCAGCCCCTCATGTAATTTGGTTATGACACATCACAGGCCTTTTCTTGACACAAGATACATACACATAAACTAAGCTGGCAGCAAAAAGGTTGGGAGGGGATGAATAATTTTGCAAAAGTTTTCAATTTAACTTTCATTGTAAATAACATTGTTCAGAGACAGAATCTCTTCAGACTTGGATGGCACTTTATGTGAGCTGCTGAAACTGGGTGGCAAAGGAGTCCAGATAAATTATTCAGGTATGCAAACACGACATGGGGGAAAACAGAGGTGGGAAATAATTTCTGTAAAAAATGCTAAGAATTTCAAATGCAATTTCAAAGTTTGTGAGTGACAGGCACTTTGCAATCTGAGATCCTGGACCCAGCAAAGCCAGAAACCATTCAAACCCCAAAACAGCAAAACACCCAGGCCTGCGTTTATCCAGGAACACATGCAAGGCCATGGCCATGAAACAACTCAAGTGAGCAATTGCCTTTGTTCCCTCAATGCTTCTGAGATCACCTGAATGAAACAACACAACATTAACTGGGATGTCTGGGGGAAATCAGTACAAGTTACAACTTCTGAATAGATTTTATGAATTATCTTGCTTTTTTTTGTGCCAGAGAGATGACAAATTGCATTTGTATGTGTGTTCTGGACAGAGTGATGGCTTCAGTTTAACTGAAAGGAATGTCCTCAGAACAAGAAAACTGGTCATCAGTGCTCACTTTTAAAAACTCCCATTCACACACTAAAAGGAAGCACAGATAAATCTAAGTGAGGCAAAGGGGCTTGATTTCCTAATTTGTTTCAGAAGGGTTATGTTCTTGACTGTTTTTACTGTTTTGACTATCCATTATTATCTATTTTGTTTTGATTACTGGTTCAGAGTCTTTCACAAAGTCTGCTGCTCTGATGTCATGTGTCCTTTGAGGAGTGAACTACAATCAAATCCCTCCACAGGTGGAAGTCTGAGATCGTGTGCTTAAACAACCTGGAAAACACAGCAATGTTAATCTAACAGAAGCATGAAAGATATGCACATCAGGATGGTAAGACGTTTCAGCCTGTCTCATTGCTCCTCATTCTCCATTTCCATCTACCAAATACAGGGGATCCTCTCCCCATGTCCTAGGGATCAGTTGTAAACAGACAAGGAAGAGCTCCAAAGCATCATCAGGGATGAATGGAGTGTGTGTGTTTATGGCCCCTCTTGACAACCATTATTAAAATAAAAAAAAAGTAGCAGCTTATTCTATATTATTTCTACTACAATGCCTTTTACATATCATGCAAAACCCCCCTCCTCTGAAGACAAAACTCTTCTGGTGGGAAAACAGCTTTACTTTGTACTTTGCCTCCTATTATCCAAAAAGGTAAGCACAGCTTGTGTGCAAGCAATATTCTAAAAAGCATTGCTGGGTGACTGTTGGATCAATGGCCAGGATCTTAAATTCTCCCCGCGTTAGTTATAAGGACACTTCAGAGAACAGAAGCAGAAATACACGTGTGTTAAGAGGAGAATGGAATGGATTCCCTTATCAGGCCATTCGAAATCCTGGATTCCTATATCCTGATTGGTAATTATGATTTGCAATCCCAAATTATTTTTGCTTGTCTTTGGGCTATTTGGCAATGAAGTATAAAGCAGGAAGACAGAAGCCCCGTTCTCATGAGCCAGGTTGGTGCTTCAGGGCTCAGGGTAGCAGAAAGTAGTTTTGACAAGTTAGCCAGGCAAATATTATATGCCAGTCGTTGAGCAAGTATCTCTGCGCTCCTCTCCTGCGTCACTGTCACAGAGACTGATGCACTGTGACAACTTTCATACCCAGAGTTAAACTGAACTCATTTCAATCGTGCTTTAAAACAAACAGAATTAACACCAAACTCCTAACACATTAGCAACATAAATACTATCAGTTTAGAGAAGCAAAACATTTACAAGCCAATCCAGATAGTCACTGAAGTATGAATCCCAAAGCTCTCTGTTCACCCACACTAAGGCCGGTAGAGTCTCCATCGGTGCAGCTCATCTTTAACCTACCTTTGTGTATGTTCATCCTACCCCTGGTCAATACTAAGTGCTTCCCTCCTGTGAACTTTTAGACATTGTCATACTATAAAAAACCCTACTATAACAGTCAATTAGAAACAGCCATAATTAGCCATGTACATTAATCCTGATTAATTAACGTTTACCAGAGGACCTCACCTCTTGGTGCTTTTGCAGACAACACTGAAGTCATATAGCTTTTAGATAAACAAAATAGGTTGTTTGGGTGACATTTCCTCATAGGACAGAACATCATTATGGACAAAAAACCAAACAGAAACAAGGGTTACAGTGTTCAAAACTATGTACAGAGAGTAGAGGTCACATCACAGCCTCTCCAGTTTCCACTAAAGGTCCCTTTGGGTGAATAAAGCTGTCAAACACTTATTCCCTGACTTTTTTGCACTTCTCCAAGTCCTGGCCATTAGGTTCAGTCATGGAAATAAGAGCTATACTTCTCACAGCCTTAACACACTTTACACAGCATGTTTCAAGCAGTGGAGGCACATGCTACTTTTGGAAGGCCAGCATAGAGACTCAGCTGGATGCATTGAATTCTCTGCCCTTCAGAGTCAAAGCTGAAAGCCACTGTCACCATTTCACTCTGTGATAGAGGGCAGATAACCTGCCACAGCCGGAAATCAGGCAGGCTCCCTCCTTGTGTCTATTAGTGACGGGCACTTAACTCCATTTCATTCAAAATGGGAAACAACCTGATTCTATGGCTTTCCACTTGAAATGGTAACACGGTGCTTACAGCAATGATGTCAGCATCCTCAGCAGTGAGTGAGAAATATAAAGAAGGCAGAAACACAAGGAAAGTTTCCAAAGGAAACAGTATTTCTCATTATTGTATTTATGCTTTATTTACTTTATAGTTTTTACTAATGGGAAACTGAAATGTTTGCAGAAGAACTAAATGTAACAAAGTCCGAATTGGTGGGGCCTTTCCATTCTGAGCTTATTATAAACATCCAAAGCATAGTGAAGAGAGGTTTATAATATAACCTTTATCAAACACGCAACAAGGAAAAGTCTTTGTACCACCAGGTTTTCCACCTACAGTTCTCCTAGTGGGACATGAGGGAGCCAACAGCAGTGAAAGTCTACCTTGACTCACTGCCCAGTAGAGTAGAGATAGACTGATATTCACTATCCCATATCCTGTTTCTATAGAAAAAATGCTATCCACAAAACTAGCAGAAGCAGCCCTGTTATTTATACTACCGAGATGAGAGGACAAATCACGAATGCATAAAATATTAGGGCAGACTTAAAATATCTATATTCAGTGGTAAATTCTTCCTAGCCCAACAGCTTACCTTTTCAACAGGTGTAAAAAGTAGAAAGTTTCAAAAGGAACGAAGATCTATGAGAGCTACCATTCAAAGAAAGAAACGAGAGTGACGGAAACCAACAATTTCTAGTTATATTAACCCCCTTCTGCTTCAAGGATCTTTATTTTAAACTGTTGAGGTGTATTAGAAAGCTCCAGCTTGGTTTCCCATTACATTCTCCCTGTGTCATTGCACCTAATAACACAGAATGCTTTAGAAATGTTTCTGCTTTCATTATTTTCTCCTACTGGATACCTAGTTGTTTAATAACTTTATCATTTTACAGTTATTTGTATTCAAAATAATCTGTAAATCATATTCAAATATAACACACAAAGTGGAGGCAGAGAAAAGTAATTATTTAGTATGGTCTGGAGTAATAACTCAGTTTAATGTGATAGAATTCCACACAAGAAAATGTAGGTTAAGTACCAGGAACCATTTCCTAACAACAAGATCAATCAGACAGAAAAAAACAACCTCCCCACAGAAAAAGTGTCATTATTTTCACTTCCTTTTGAAGCAGGACAGATGATGGCAGTGGAACGTATAACATAAAGAACCACCTGCAAAAGGATGGTGACCTAAACCAACTTCCATTTCTATCCTCTTACAGAGATCAACAATCCAAAGGAGAAAACCTTTTTGGCAATACATTATATCTCACCTCAACTCCTGCAAAGCCAGACTATCACAACCCAACCACTGGTGAACCAACACTCACAGAACCTTAATAAGATCATGTATTTTATTTTGCTCTGTTCTTGCTTTTTAGGACTCCACCAGGGAAACGGCCCAGGCCATGAACGGATTTAAGGATCTGATCCAAGTTTACTGAAATTGCAGACGTTTACTCAGATATTCCTTTTAAGATTATTTCTAATTCTAGACAAACAGAGACAAACTTCCTGTTGTGCACTTCTGAATGAGGGCCCTTCTATTTAAGGTCTTAAAAATGAACAACTTACTATACATATACATGTAATATTCATGTATATATTATAAAATTATATGCATTTATTAGTCATTTATTATTAAATGATAAATCATTTATTTGCTGCAGATGCCATGTTTGGTCTTCTGATTCATTAAAGGAGGGCATCTACTAAAAATATTCTTTTTTCAAACTCTATGGAATTTCATTAAATAAATTAAAATGAAAGAAAACGAAGCATACAAAACAGTAGTTTCTTGGAGCACGACAATACTGTACTGTGGGTGCAAAACTATTTATTTGAATTCATCAACAGATTTTAACTAATTCTGCAATAGCCTTATGAATTTTCGCCTTTGTTTAGCAGATGAGAAGACTCAGGCTCAGACACATTAGATGCCTGGCCCAAGCCCATACTCTAAAGCTAGCAACAAAGATTCATGTGTTGTTAGGACCATATCTAATTTATTTCTATCTACGTTTTTATTACACTCAGGAGCATACTATTTCAGTTCTTTACAGTACTCACAATCAATAAATCCTCGTATTTTTCCTGTCAGAAGGGATTTGTGACTTTCACTGTTACAGAAGCCAAGAAATGAAGACACAGAGGTATCTGCTGACTTGGTCAAAGCAAGTTGCCCAGGGGAGTCAATGTCTGAGGAAAGAACTGAATCTGGACCCCCAGAGTCCCAGCTCTTACCTTCATGTTCCTCCTTTCTTATGAAATTTCTTTCTTTTTCTCTCACTCCCTTTTTCTTTCCTAAGTGGGTCAATCTGGAAATCAATGAGATTTTCTTGGAGATTCTCTAACTGTACTTTCACCAAAAAGGCATCGGTATGTACAAGACGAATGAAAGCAAACTGATATCTAATAAAACTGTGTAAAAATGATCTTGATTCATGAGGTAACACCACCAGAAAGGGGAGAGAGGGGATTCTACAGCCAAAATACAACACCACAGGCCATCAGCAGAACAAACAAATTTATGCTGAAGTCTTCTCTCTTGCCACTGTAACACACCAGCTTTTTTTCTCGTTAACAGCCATGCCTTGCAGTTACTGAAATGCTTTGTAACCGAAGCAGCAGGGACAGGTAAGAGGTAATTCAAGAGCTATTTCCAAGGGGTTTATGTAAGCCTGTCATTCCACATGGCCACTTTCTACAGTTCAAGTGGAAATGAAACCTGGGCTACTAAGTTTTGCATGACTTGTGCATCATTATATCAGAAAACATTGCACGTACAACAAACCTCTTAATCTAGCTGACTTGCATTCGTACAGCTTCTCTTTATTTGTCTTGTGAGCAGAGAAAACTCTTGACACAGGCTTGGGGAAGTCTGCTCACTACTGCAGAGTGCCTTAGATACCACTTCTCACCCTCTGGGTACTAAAGTGTGGAGCAAGAAAATTGCTATGCAATATTAAAACTCAACACTTTTTTCCTCTCTTTTTTATTTTTTTTAAATTTTTTTAAAGTCTTTTACCCCAGCAAATAGCTCACAGAACACCAAACTGTTTGATGTTTTAATGTTGCAATTTATATCCTAGGGCACGAGCTGGGTTTAGGGAACTAGCTCCAGCTTCACTCAGCACAGTAATCAACCTTAAATAATTTCACGCTGTAACAATGGCACAGAAATAACATTAAGACATGGCCAGAGGTGTGCTTTCCTAACTGCTGATGAAGGGAGAAGGGGAGGCCCGCAGCTAGCTTCCGGAAATGCCCACAGGGATGGCCATACATCACATTCTCAGAAGCGTGTGTAGTCAGATTACACGATGCACAGCTGGCACTGCAGGAATGAACCATCCTCCCATCCCTCTCTTTAAACACATCCCCCTTAGTCCTCTGCATCACCTTCTCCGTGTAGGGAAAGGCAAGAAACTGCTACTTCTCCCTTGTTTTAAAACCATCACAAGCATTTCACAAAGCTGCAGGTGACAATGCACTGGTGACTGGCCCTTGCAACGTCAAGGCATGCTTTCAAGTCATAGCTTGCCTTGTAATTTGCTCTCTCTTGACCCTTGCTGTTAATTATACAATAGGTCACTCAGCAGTTGTCAGTGCATCTATCAGAAACCCCATTCCCAATTTAAAAGCAATGTAAGTTGAGCGGCCACAGCCCTTCACCCTGTAATCAACCAGTACAACACCCCTACATGAAAATTCAACATCTCCAATAGGCAAAACTCACGGATAAGTTTAGCACGAGGAAAGAGAAATGAAGTAACAGGACCCACAATAAAAATGGACTTTAAAACACTTATTTATAAATCAGCATTTAAAACACATAGGTTTTTTTCTTGCTGGCACAGTGGAAAATATGCGTAGGAATGTGAATTTGGAGATTTCCCAGTTACAAGGTAAAAGATGCTGCACTGGAGATTCTTGGCATAAAAAACCCAAACCAAATTGCACCCTACTTTCAGGACCTGTACATGGTAAACTTTTACCAGTGATGGGCTTTTCAGTTTCTGAATATTTGATAATAAGGAAAAAACAAAACTAAGCATAACATCAAGATTTTGTACTGGATTAACATCTTCCTTTGAAACAGAAGCTTTAACTAGCCCTTTTCTGTCCTCTTTTTTTAATCTAAGGTCATTTGGCCAAAAATTCATCGTTTTAATTTAATCACTGGCATAAACTCCGGATAACTAAATATTTTTAAAATTACTTCTTTGATTGGTAGCTAAGCTGCTCTCATGCTGCGAGCCTCTGCTGGTGGTTAGTTACCTGCTCTAATTGTGTACTACAGATGACAGCAAGAGAGCAAACTCTTTTACTGCTACAGTGCCTGATGGGCTGAAGCTCACTTATGACATTAGGGTTTTATATGTAATGCAATATTTTTATTACACATTTCCAAACCACAAAACAATTTAACTATAAAACTGTCATGAGAAGAAACCTGTATTTTTAAAATTGCTTTCTGCTACAACCATCACATTACATTATCAAAATGGAAAAACTATTAAGATTAAATTATGCTTTACCATTTACTTGCTGCTAGTTGATTATTTATCATTTTCCCCCTCAATTTAGACAATGGAACAGACAGCCACATTCATGTTTATATCATATTAAATTTTAAGCATCATGCTGTATTTCCAGTTTTGCAGAAAAATGCTTAGACTAAAATCTTCCAAATTCTTTCAATTCTGTGTAACCACTACCTATTTCCACACGCATGAAAAAATTGCACAAGGCTACTGCAGATTTATTTGAATTCTTACAATGAAAGGTCATCCGATCTTGAATTTGATTGTACAATAGAAAATCTGGTGGTTAAGAAACAGGAATAAGGCTTTGAAGATTTCATTCTGAAGCTCTGATTTCTTTCTTTGATATTATGGCCAAGAAGGTAATTTTGTGTTGCTTCAGTTTCCCATTGACACGGGAGAGTCGTGTTTCTTTTCTCAGCTCCCGTGCCTGTTCTCAGTATGTCCATGACAAACTCCATGGGACAATGACCACCTCTCATTTTACATTAAATAGTTCTAACTGTGTGTCTCCAGGATCTGTGTATTGTAAATATCTCAACAGGTATAAATATTTCTTACTACATAAGCCTACCAGTGCTCCAAAAATTCTTACATGAAGAATTCTTTGTAAAAATCTATTCTATTTAATACTCTAAAAATCTATAAGAAAATAATTCTCATAAAATCTTAAGTAAACAGTTATTTAAGCACCACTTGCCTCTCTCTTACATGCTACTAGACTCTCTAGTTGTCCTGTCTTGGTCCTACTGCCAATGCCAAAATAACACATGAGGTTGCCAAAATGCAAACCTCAGCTTTTAAGCAACACTCAAGACTTTTTCCATGTTGGCTTTTTTTTCTGCTTTCATGTTCTGTACCTTCCAAGCTTGAAAGCTGATGCCTAAAATCAAGAGAGTATAAAGCCGCACTTGTAACATCATCCAGATGATTTGTTTAAACCATTGTCACTGCAGAACAGTGGTATCCTATGGTATATTAGCATTTACAAGCTAAAATTAGGAATTTTGCTTTCACTGAAGAGTAAACATTCTTCCAACATCTTAAAATAAATAAAAATAGAAGACACAAATTCATCTTTTTGTTGAGAAGAACAATAAAATTCCAGGACATCAAAGTGCTTGTTCTGGACTTGTTGAAGCCACAGAACTACAGATGCAGAATTACGATGCTAACTCATATGCAACCATAATGAAAGCCTATAATATTTAGATGCATTCAATCCAGAAAAGATAAGGATGGCAAAGTGTGATGTAGACAGAGAAACATTCTGGAGAGTAGCCAAGAAAATAAAATCAAATGAAGGATTAGTCTTGTTTGTAAAGAATCTATTCCACCTAGAAATTGAACCATGACCCATGAATCCAAAAGCAGGGAAGGAACTTATTGAACCAAGATAAATGTGCTTATTTTTTTCCTGGCAAGAGACCTCTCTCAGACCTGTAAACAAGAGAGTAGGAAAGAAAGCTACATTTATGAACAGACTCCTTTTTAAACCTTAAAGACTTCTTATCCAAGTACTGTCTAGACCAGCATTGCCTTTCTTTTGTAACTAGTAGAACGAGAGATGCTCAAACCACAGTCTCATTCTGTCAAAAATTTCTGTGCTCTTGCCCTTCAGTTGCCACAGTGCACACATCTCAAGCATTGACACCCCACAGACAAGAAATGAGTGGTAGAGCCCAGCCTCTAAAGACTAGCCATAGCACTTTTTAAGTACAAAGACAAGGCAGATCATGCAGCCAGATTACATACTTACAGAAGTTCTTTGATCTGAAATTCTATTAGGTCAAAGTATTTTACCCTTCCCCATCCACTTCCAGCCTTTTTCTATTTATTCAATGTCAAACTTACTTATAAAAGGAAAAATTTTGCCAGGCTTTAGTAGGTCTTATTCAGCACACCACTTAGGTACAGTCCAGGTACTAAGCCTACACTGAGCTGTCCTGATAAATGAAGATTTCAAATGAAAATTGAAGAATATTCCTGTTGAATATTCTTCAACAGGAATATCTGAAACCCCTGTACGGGTGTGCAGCAGCAAGCAAGATCTGTCTGTCTGTCTCCAAGCAATTTTCAAATGCATTAACAGAAAGGAAAGGTGTTCATCTTTCTTCAGAATTACATTCTTCTGACATTTTCCGAGTTACTCAAACCCTTTTACAGGCAAGAAAAAACAACAACAAACCAACACTCAAAGAAATCACCATTGCTATTTTTAAGAAAAACAAGTTTCTCATCTATGCAGAACCCTACTTCTTGGCAGAAAGTAAATATGGTGATTTCAACTTGAAAAGTATTGTTCTGTGAATCTTGTAAATGACAGAGAATATAAGGTTGCCGATGAAAATGCCATCTCAACCTTAAATATAGCATTGTTACAGCAAGACTATAATGAAATGATAAAGTGGCAGCTGGCTGAGGAGAGGCAGAGGGTTGAGTCAGGTAGAAATGACATTTCTTTGCTATTCAAAGATTTGAAAAAAAACCCATAAAAGCATTATTTCCCCACATGAAAGAATCTTCTCCCCCACATAATATATTTCAAAAGGGAAATGTGAATACTACGAGTATTTAATGCAGCCTCCAGATTATGTTTCAAAAAAAATGGGATTAAGTGTGCATATGGCATGTTTGTGAGAGCAGGAACCATGGAGATTTACTATTTTCTATTTACTTACAGGCTGGATGTAACACATTAACAACACTCACTATTTTGGATTGCAGAACTGTTAGCATGCCAATATTAATACGGTAAAACCCAGCAGGATATAGACACTGTCATTAGCACTATTAGACATGCTACATGCACTAATAAAGAATTGTTGCTTTCTCAAATGTAATTCTGCCTCTGCTCACCATACAGCTGTGTGACACACTTTCAAGCTTTTGTCTAATCTTTGTTTCTTCATATTTAAAAATTTCCATTCCCAGTGCTCATATGTTGATGTATATGTTAGATCACATTTTTTTTTAATGTGGGGGTTGGGTTTTTTTTCTGCTTTATAGGTTCTTTTTAACATTAAGACTAACAGTTGAGACTGGAAAGTAGCAAAGAGAACTTGTTGGAAATAAGAAACAATGTAATACAGAAGTGGTGATTGCAACTAAATATAGTTTCAAATATAGTTTAAAGTTTAAAATAGTTTAAGTTCAAAGTTTAAATATAGTTGTCAAACACTTCCAGAAAGCATTAGAAAGACTTTCCTCACTTGAAAAAGGACTCAAAATATATTCTTGACAACGTCTGTGCAGTTTTGTAAGTGGAAGAAGAGAGCATGCAGTGTCAAAACCCTTCTGCAATTTAATATTAGCAAACAGACCCCTCTGATCTGCCCTCCTGAAGCCATGAATCCTGACTTGCATTGACACTGAACCCTCAGGAATTCCCGTCGCTACAGGCCTCCTCCTGTATAAACGCTCCTGATTATTTACAAAAAATTCCAATTGAAACACTTCTGTGCTTGCACACCATGGGGAGCACAGACAAGTCAAATGGGCTATGGTGGGTCAACCTGCTCTTAGATGGTGGGAGGAGAAGAGCAGATAATTGCACAAGAGCCAAGGGACTATGCCACTTAGGCAGAGCAGGGGCCAACGTTGGCAGCAGCAGCAGCAGCAGCAGCACAGCCCTATTTAATGCCTTAATGTTTTTTTTCTCCTCACTCCAAGGAACTTAAAACTGCCTCATACTAAACTGCACAAGTGCTTAATAAAAAGTTTTGAATTATTTCATAGTCACATGAGAACATTTCAAGAATGTTTGCTTTTCTGCATTCCTCTACTCATTTTTTCAAAGGTTTTGCCTGTGAGTTTCCATGACAAAACCAGGATACTTTAAAAATTTGGATAAAGAGTCCCTTCACTACAGGTAACATTTCCATACTGCCCTAGCCACCACTTCAGGAAAAAAGGATCTGAAACAAACGTACAGCTTTTAGATTGCATCAGGAATGAAAACAAGCAACAAAGACATTTTTGTTCAAGCAAAACAACAGAAAAAACCACCAGAGAAGATACTTTAAAATATTTTACTAAGGACATCTTGATCTCTCTATTTTTAGAATACTCAAAACACAAGTTTCCTTCCAACTGATTTAGCATATCTTCAAATTTTAATAAATTTCATAGGTTAGTATTATAAATTAACAACAGATAGTAAAGAAATGAGAGTGAATAGCACAAAATGTTCAAAGTCATGTCAGGAAAGTTGGTAAATAAGTTCCAAAAGCACTGGTGTGGACAAACAACTAAGAAAGCAAATGAATGTTGAACTCAAGCTTGATATTTATTTTTTTTTTGGAAAAAGATTAGCTGGCATTGATGTCTGAAAAAGAAGAGGAATAACTTCAGTTGCTAGAAGATTCCTTCCAACGTCTTGTTTTAAGCTACAATATTGTAATGACTATGGGATCCTGTAAAAACAGTAAAATTGAAAACATAATTTTCTCCTTGGTCTGGGAGGGTGTCATGGTTTAACCCCAGCCAACAACTGAAACCGTTCCCTCACTCTGCCCCCCAATTCCCCGTGGAGTAGGGAGAAGGGGGAGAAAAAAAAGAGGGAGGAAAAGAAATAATCAAAACTTGTGAGCTGAGGTAAAGATAATTTAATAGAAGAATAATGGGAAAAAAATAATGATAATAATAAACTTGGTAAAACAATATATAAAATAAAGTGATGGAACACAAATTGTTCTCGCCACCTGATGATCCATTGCCCAGCGTGTCCTGAGCAGCAATTGCAGATCCCTGCCCCTGGCCAACCTCCATTTATATACTGAACATGATGTCTATGATATGGAATATTCCTTTGGTCAGCCTCTCCTGTTCATGTGCCCTCTCAGCTTTTATGGGAAGCTGAAAAAGTCCTTGACTAACTATAAAAATTTTGCAACAACTAAACCAATATGTTTTTAGCAATATTATTCTCATAATAAATCCCAAACACAACAGTTATTACAAAGAAAAATAACTATATCCCAACTGAAACCAGGTCAAAAGGTTATACTGCAAAAATTCCAGAGGAATTTCTGTGATATAGGTTTAATTCTCTCCAGATGTTGGCATTCTCCCAAGACAGGCATTTTCTGGATTTCTGCTGAAAGTCATCAATAGAAACATCTTTTTATATTATCCACCTACCTGTTCAACTACCTTAAGCTTAATAGATCTTGGGTCTGCATTCCTTAAGGTGAAGGACAAGGCATACACTAAATATACTGGGTAGAAAAACATATTTTTGTCAGGAAAATTCTAGAGCATCCATAATTAATATCAGCATAAAGATCTGAAGAGAGACAGACACAAAAAAAAACCCTACCAAAAGGGTAAGAGAATTTCTGATTCTATCAGCTCTATGCACAGACAGAAGACAGTGGTCAGTACCACGCAAGGACACTGCTGGCTCAGGGGTGAATTGCCAGCTATTCCCACGCTTCTAACCAGTATGAAGAGAAGCCCACATATAAATGGTGCTGGTTATAAATTCATTTGCAAATGCAACAGTTTGATGCCAAAAAACCACTAGCATCCTAAAATCCAAGTCACTTGGCCCTCAGCAAACACATAGGAGCTGGGATTCACTACCACTTTATGACCTTTTATTTAACTTGCTTGATATGCAAATCTCTTTTCCATAGACAGCAAGAGGTAAGACAGGAAGGGCTGCTATTTTTAGATGTATTTACTTGATTATAGAACACACATTTTTTTTCTTGTGTTTTTCTCTGGAAAAGAAAAGGAACCAAAAGCTACAGAGAAAATTCTTGTTCTACCCTTCCTCTTCACTATTTATTGTAAAATCCATCTTCCAAAATTAGGGAGTGAAAGGTCAAAACTGGAAGCTTATTTTTGAATTTCATAAATTCACAATAATTGACTGAGATAAAAGATTCAGACTCAAGTCACCATTAACATCTTTCCGAAGATGCAAGCAAGAGAGAGTGTGAAAATCCAGCTGAGCTTGTTGTAAGATATGATGCTTTGAGGACTATTAAAATTATTGCTAATCATTCTTCTGCACACAGATAGGAAGTAAGAGGAAAGGAGGTGGTGGAAGAAATAAAATTAAAAACTAGAGTGTTTTAAGCAACATAGGACATAAAGAAGCAGGATACATTAGCACAGATCCTGTGCAACTTCCCTCCATCCCTAATTTTTCCATTCAGGCAACCTGAAAATAACACATTACTCTGTGAGACGCTCTGCTGAAATCGCAAGTATTTGTAAAAGAATAAAAAGGACAGGACTCATCTCTTGGTTGTAATGAACTGGACTGTTTGAGACAAACTGAATGTTGCTGTTATCCTACTATTTCAGTGCATTTACTCCACAGAAGAATTAAACCTAATATGTAGAGAAACAGAGCATGGGATGATACTAAAGGCTACTATCAATGACTGATCCTTGAATAGGCATCCAAATAACCTGCTTGGAATATCCATATCCACTTCATGCAGTCAATTTTATGTCCTTCAAACAGAGGAAAAACTCAAACAGAAAATGGTGTAAATAAATATTTATCCTGCTGCTTGCTAAATCTTAAGGAATGTAATTAACCACATGTCAATTGCTAATATGACAGAACTTGCCATCTTAAACGAAGGTAAAAAAGTATCACAAAGAACCCAGGTGTGAACATTGCAAACTCCTACCTTTATAGCCCACGACAAACCGTATTGGTATTGAGGGACCTTTAATGCAGTGATGACCAAGCTGAACTTACAAAGTAAAAGTGATTTTTGTCAACTATCAGCAAGTTGTTCTCATAGTCACAGAAATTATTTCTTCTTCCAAAGGCTTTCTTTTCTTTCTTTTTCTAGACTTATCAGCATTGCTATATAAACCTGTAATTCTCTATTGCGTTAAACCCAAGCAAGTCTCTTCCTTTAAAGGTACAGGCTATTACTTCTTTGTTTTCCATTTAAAAGGAAATGAAATCAAACTGTGCTCATTCAAGAGTGTGGAATGGGAGAGTATAAAATTAAGGCAGAAAACACAACACATCCTGCTCTTTATAGTTGGTGAGGTTCCTGATGTACCCTTTTATACTTATTATCTTTCAAACGAACTCTTGTTGTAAAGTTAGCTTTTTATTATTATTATTATTTTGTACCACATGGACAGAAACTCACCTTGTTTCCCTTATAGTTTAATCAAAATAAACTTGTTAAGATAAAGGAATAGGCACAAAAGTTAGACACATTGCTTGGTAGTAGCTACAGTAGTTGACATCTTGACTAATATTGCAAAGGCAGTGTTTGGCAGATTTAATCATGATACTAGACTCAAGGGGCAACAGAGGCATGAATAAAAGTAGTTGTGGCCATAGTTCATTCCATCAGTTTGGCTATGACCAGCTGATACAGACGGTCACAACTCTTTCTTGACCCCAGTAGTAGGTTTTAATATATCATGAAATCCTGCTGTGCCGTTCTCGCACAGGAACCAACTCGAGGTGAAACAATAACATTAGCTACACTTAAACAGAAGTTTCTCCCTCTGATGCCTCTATCCCCCGTTTATCTTATTAACCTGGTATATCCTATTACCTTGTTCTTTAAAAATATAAATTAATGAGATGCCAAGACACCCCATGGTTGTTGTTTGACTTGAATCAAACCTTTCATAGGAAGAGGTGCTACAATAGAATGAAAGTCACAATGATTTAGCAGTTCTCCAACCCCAGCCTGCAATCCTAGGAATGCACTGTTAATATCTCAGAAGTGTATACCTGTTTTTGCACAGCTTAAAACTTCAAAACGTTACTGAACATGCACAAAGTTCCTTTGCTTTATAGTCTGTTCAAAACCACATATGTCAAGGAAGCTACATGAAGTATGTGTCAGTAAGGGACTGATCCTACAGTGTCCAGAGACACCAATAGGAGAGTTTCCACAAACTTAGTCCAGGGAAAAAAACGGAAACACATTGGTGCCTGTTAAAAAGTGACAAATCTATCTGGTTGCCAGAAAAAGCCACAATGTTTCAGTGCAGGAGCATATACACGGCATCAAGTAATGAAACATAAAAACACTACACAAGAAGAGTTTTCATAGGAAGCTAGAGGCCATGCATGCATTTTCAAAAGGATTTGGATATTATTTGACCTGTGCCCCCAGAATGATGAAAGTTGCTTCTGGTCCATCATTTATGATAAAATATCTCCTTCACTCTGCACAGTGAAAGTACAATACAGTATACGAAAACACTCTCACAGTGTGAGAGAAGAAAAAACAGGAAGACAATTAAAAAGTGGTAATGAAAAATATATAAAAAGCTGTATAGGGCCTGGATCACAGCGAAACTTCAAATGTTGCATTCAAACTGAGGAGAAAAGAGATCTAAAGGAAATGTAGTTATGAATAAATAAAACCAAGCACTTTCCCCACTTGCTACTTGAAGCTGGGGAAAGGATGCTGCTGTACTACAGCCTGATTCACAATTACACACTGTGTAATTACTTGGGAATCGAGCCTTTGCAGTGGTCTTCCAACACATACTATTCAGGACGTGCAGCACGTTAGGAGACAGAGTGAAGGAAGAGTTACTGATGTGCGATGAGGCTTTAGAAAAGTCCTGGAGGAAGGCCAAAGCCAGACATCCGAATGTGTTCACTACAGACTCAGCCCTGAAATCTCCAAACCCTACTGCTGGTGCCTCCAGCAGTTAAGAGTGTTGCCCATACGCAGCACTGGCATCCCAAAGCGTACCAGATGGCAGCACGGGGCAAGAAGGTTTCAGGGCCAGGGAGAAGGTAACCGCTGCCCAGCTCTGACACCAGCAACCGCACACCTTCACCCGGCCCACCGGCTGCCAGCACACGGAGCGTGGGGAGCCAGAGCTCAGCAAGGCCACCTGCCAGGTACCTGCTCTGCCGTTACTAGTACAGAGATAGACATCTGGTGACTGACAAGGAGCCACTGATCCTAAACATTTTGTGTTAAATCATTCATCTTCTTTACTCTGAGGGTGGTGAGAAGCTGGAACAGGTTGCCCAGAGAAGTTGGGGATGCCTAGTCCCTGGGGGTGTTCCCCAGATTGGATGGGGCTTTGAGCAACCTGACCTAGTGGAGGTGTCCCTGCCTATGGCAGAGGGTTGGAACTTGATGATCTTTAAGGTCCCTTCCAACTCTACCCATTCCATGATTTTACTCTCTTCTGCTGAACAGCACCAGCTTCTAAACAAAGCCTTAGCCCAGGCTTGCCAATCTGCTTTGCATCCAAGCACTTCAGGGACAGACCAGCAGTTTGCAAGTGCTGATATATGTGGAAACTAAAATTCAGGGTCCAGTGCTTGACACTGACAGCACCTTCTTGAGAAGTTTGTGTATCAATGTTTTCAAAATTGCTGCTGTCCCTCTCATTTTTGCTTGCTCAGGCTCTAGTCAGCCTTGGAATAAGGGGTGTCTTTAACAGTAGTTTCAAAACCCTAAGATTAATGAAAGCTAGGAGCAAACATGAAGGAGAAGCAGATGTGATATATTCAGATCCACTTGTTTCACTCCGCCAACACAAAGGAGCTAAACTATATGAGTAAATATGTCTTAAAGTCTTCATATAATAACTTCAAGAGACATCTAGAAAGATAAGAAAATGCTGACTAGTCTAATCTAGCAAATTCCCTAAACCTGACAGGAGAAAAATGCCCTCCCTAGACAGTTCACAGGAATGAGATACCGACTTGCAAAACTGAAACTGGCACCTATTTTTTCTTACCCATTGAAATCTCTGCACTCGCACAATGCCTCTTGTGATGAAAGGCAAGAAAACTGTAACACAGAGAACTAACATGTCTGGCAGCAATCCCATGAAGTACTTTATTCCCATTTAACTCAAGATTGAGAGACACCTTTGTGTCTTCTCCCTGACTATCCTTTACCATGAACAGCAAGATGGAACACGAAGCCCATGAAGAATAAAAAAACCAGAAAAGTAAGGTAAGACAACCTAGAATTCTCCTTGCAAGAGGACATAGTATTTCTATTTTCCATGAAAGCAAGTAAACGTTTCATGACATTTACAACTCTTCATCTATGCCAAGCAGCTGAACAAACTAACAGCAATCAATGTATACATGCTACCAAAATAGGATGCTAAAATTAAATTCCATCAACAACTGTAATCAGAAAACTAAAATATGCTAAAACAATGTAAAAAACATATTTAGTGTAAATCCAGTGAACACAAAATTGGATGCAACAGTTTGCAGAATGACTAACAAGAACAAAAAATCCTTCTGAATCATGAAAATAAACAAGGTAACACTTCAGAAGTGTTGTATGATCTCTGATGGTGTTTTCTGATATGTTGAACAAAAAGCAATTCTGCATTTCAGAGAAAAGAAGTTGGGCTCATTAACAAAACTTAAGGAAACAAATTCCTACATCACTTCCTTTTGTTAAGGTTTCTACATTATTATTTATTGATGATTTATTCTCCAATTAAGCCCATTTCCAATATATTGAAACCAGTAAAAAACAGCTTATGCAGGGCTTGCAGAAGTATTCAGGCAGTGTGGCAATTGGCAACCCTATTAAAATGTATACAAATAGCCTGAAAAAAAGTAATAGAGGTCTAGACCTAAACAGATTTTACAAAATAAATCAACTAAGGTATTTATATTTTTCTCCCTTGCTGAGCTGTCCTTAGTAATAAAATAGTGAATACTTTTCCTATTCAGAGTACAGATTTTGCACTACATATCATCAAAACAGAAGACAGTGAAAATGATTTAGCAATCAGTACAGTATCTCACATAATTCCCATAACTAAGCAAGAAAAAAACCCCACCAAATCCCCACACATGCAACATACAGATAACTCACAAAACAAGCTGAAATGACAGCTAGCGACCAATTCACTTTCAGCAGTAGTCCACAGCTAGTAAATCTCAAGCTCCTAAGCAATAACAAAAAATACTGACAGAAGATCCTACACACACAAATTGTTGCTTGTGCACAGGAGTATTTGTGAGCACTTCCCTGCTCTCCCTCCCACCCCTATTTTTGCTTTGTTTGTTTTATTCTGGAATTTCCACTAAGTTCCAGCCCACAGAGTATCTGTAGCAGAGGAAATCGAGCCCACATCCCATGGCACTGCACAGGAAAGCTCCGTAGCATCTCAAGTGCTTCAACTTGAACAGGAAGAAAAGCCAATGGAGGAGTATAATCAGTATAAACGAACCATTGCAATTTATAGACTGTATTAATAATTAAATGCCGGGTGTGCTATTAGCACTTTCTCTACATCCCCACCCATGGGTTCTTTAATCATCCAACATCAGGGAACTTGTATTTTGAGGTATTTGTTCTCAATGCTTCAGAGCATAAAGTGCTACCCTGTCCTGCAGTGCTGCAGTTCTTGTTTCTTCAGTGTGTGAAGTTCTTTTTGTGTTGCTGTTGGGGTTTTGCTTTGTCTTGTTTTAAAGAAGAATCTTTCTATCTGGACATTCACACAGGAAAGAGGAGAGCTCACAGGAAATAATGAACATGAGCAAACAATGCCAATGCAGAAAGGGGAATCAAGCCAAGAGAAACTCACAGTTCTGAGCCTCCAGAGTATATCATGCAATGGCCATTTGACAAGCAAAATTCATTGCTCCAGAGAGATGAAAAGCCGTTCAGACCGACATATTTCATTACCTTCAAGGCTATCAACGGCCACTTCCCAAACAAGAAAAACATCAGCTTAATTAGGCTCCTCCAGCAATCTTAAAAATGGGGCTACCTATTCTCCACCCACCCTTTGCAGCAGACACTTAAAAGTACTTTCTGGGAGTCTGACAATGACGGTGTTTGGCTTTGCGAGGCTCGCAACACAGCAAGAAGCCATTTGCAGCCCAGGAAGAGACAGGGCAGAGCCTGATTAGTGATTCCGTGCAGGTCTCCTATCTTCTATCACCATTCTCCCCTCCCCCTTCACATCCCCTAGGGAGACCAGTTCCATATTCAAAGCAGCCCGGGGTCTTCAAGCAGAGAAATGTGCATGATTTGTACTTGGCATTAAAGCAGGGAAAGAACTCCAAAATTATAGCAGCTGCATCCAGCCCCTGAGACAGCCTAGCACCGATAAGGGATTCAGAGGGTCGCATAATTCATTTCACCTGCAGCAGTAGCATCAGGGGAGGTTAAATATGTCACTCCATCACAGTGAGGCAATGGGTTGGGGGAAGCCTTCATCATTCATCCTGTCAGCTCACACCTCCCTTTGCCTTGCATCAGCAGGGGGAATGGGGAAGATTTTCTATAAGCATATGAACAACACAGTGGGGGACATGATGACCTTATGAGTTTTCTTCCTTCTAATTCATGAATTAATTGTCAACACCTGCCCTCTACCAGCTCCCCTCCCAACACTCCATCTTTTTCCCAGTACAAAGGGCCTGATCCTGCAGTACTAACTCCGGTATGCAAACTTGATGCCCTCCTGGGCACGAGTGCAAATGACATTGTGGAAAGGTCAGTATTGCAAAATGAGATGCCCCAGCCAAATACAACTGACAATATTTAAACTGGGCAATATTCATCTCTCTTATTTGGCTTTACTTGGAGATAAATGTATTTTCTCATTATTTTTACTTTTGTTGAAACACTTTGTTGATTCTTGTCAATCTGAGTTCCTAGTCTTTCATACAGAAAATTTTCTAAGCAGATGTTCTCTCTTCTCTTTGTTGCACTATTTGCTAGAGTTCAACTGTGAGACCCTCAGGAGAGGATGCCTATCTTCGCTACTGCCCATGCTCATGGATATTTGAACTTATGTACAATAAGTAACAGCTTGCCTGTGACAGGGTCTTTGGGAATGTAGTGACCTAACCTCAGGATTTTCTCTTGAGAATTCAGCTTTTGAGGTATCTCTGTGACATGTCAGTGGTCCATGATCATTGTGCCATAAATGCAGAAATGACACCAAACTAAAGAAAGAATAAAGGCAACATCTAAGTTTTCTGAGAAGATGCCATGTCTTAAGCTCTACCATCACAAAGATTCATTTGATGCATAGCACAGATCACCTTTCTTTAACAAAATAAAGGTGTTCAATTTTATGTAATTTATTTCATAAATGACAGTGTAAACCACAGACAGACTTTGGTAACAATGCACAAGCATTTAGATATTTCAATTTCTGGTACCTAGGAAAGCGCTAAATTTCTTAAAAGTCTTCAGAAATTAAGAGGGATATTTCCATTTTGAATATATAATTCAAGCACAGCAAAACCAGACAGGGTCATCTGAAAAGTGCAAAATTAAATATTGTTCACATTCAAAGACTGAAAAGCAATTCAAGTCTTAAATTAAAGCAATTCAAGTCTTAAATTAAGTGCAAGTTTAAAACAATTTTTTTCCTTTCTGTCCTACCTAGGACATGCAGGGCTTTTTAAACAAATCAAAGTATTAAAAGATGTGCTCCAGAAATTTCTGTACCTACAGTTTAGATTTTCCATCACTCATGAAAAATGAAGAGCTTGTTCTGTTTCACTCAAGAAGCTACACCCTTTAAGAACTTGTCCATTAACCTCCTGCAGAAAAATTCAGCATAAGGCATTTTTTGATGTCTTGACAAAGACAAAATGCAGTCTCATTTGGTGCTTTTAAATTTAAAAATAAATAAATAAATCATTCAAGAAGTTGTTTTTCGTGCCTTAAGGGTACATCCTTAACTGGTTGTCCCGGTATTTTCTTCCCTGGCTTGAGCTGCTAAACTCAGTAGCTGTGGGTCTCTGGCAACCTGTTCTGCTCTCCCACTTGGTGCTACCCCTAATACTACAGGCAACTGAAGGATAAAATGAGGGTCCATAATCAAATGCATACTAGGAGAAAGGTTTTTTGCTTCTGCCAGCTACCTATAGCTCACGTGTACATATCTGTAAACAAAAAGATACATCATCAGGTGAATAATTCAAAGCATTTTTTACTCCTCAACACACTTTTCCAAATGAGACTACTGAGCAACCCAAGTCTAATTAGCACTGAAGTAAGTTTAAAACAGATACAGAGACAGAGGGGAGAATAAAATGCCTTCCTACTTCATCCTTCAGAAACTATTTCAGCCAAGGGCTGGACTGGTGCTCTTGTTTATGACACCAGTTTTGCTCATACAGCATCTATGACTCACAGCTGGGAGTTATTTGCTGAATTCCAAAGGGACTCCCACAAAGCCAATGTAGAAAACGATCTGTTTCATGGCTATATACCTTTCGAGGGTCCAGACGGGCAAACGGTGACTTTAGTTGTATTATAGAATTACTTCACAACACGGGATGATTTTCACTCTCATTAAGCTTAAATTACCTTCCAGAAACATAGGTGGCAGCCCTGGTCTCAGCTACATGCAGCACAGCAGAATCACCGATTGCTAAATCATAGTAGATGGCATGACCAGAAGCATCATCTGTAAGTCAAGCTCTTTAAGCAACAGTCTTGCCTACATATTTTATACTACCAAGGACTCAGCAGCATCATACTTCAAGGAGGTTGCTAGTCAATTAGAGGGGATTCAAAGGAGTATAAAAGAATCATAAAAGACATTTAAAAGATTTTAAATTGCAGCAGGAAAGTTTCAGTCCAGGAAAACTTTCCTAATGGTGAGATCAGTTAAATACTGGAAAAATCATGGAATCTCCATGAGGAGAGGAGACTGGGATGTCTTTTAGAAAAAGCTAGGGAAAATCTGCCAGAGATGGCATGGATAAAGGATGCAACAGGTATCTCTTGAGGTCCATCCCAGACATCTTATGCAACCTCTAACAGCTGACATCTGGAAGGTCTATGATGGAAAGCAGTAAAACGGTATGGGTTGGAAGTTCTGAGTGGTGACCAAATACAATATCCTTGACCTTAATTTCAGGATGTCTTTCACAAGTTTAAGACATTTAGAATTGCATTGCTTTCATTCTGATTGAAATGGAATAGAAAAATTGTAACCAACCAAATTCAAAGTAGCTGTTGAACGTCCATGGCACACACATATGAGGGAACCAAGCCTTCATTTTCTGTTATCCACTGGAAGCGCTGAGCCATGTCATTTCTTGGAGCACAGCATGGACTGCTAGTGCTGTCCTACAGCCTCACCTCTGCTGCAAGGACTGACTCTGTTCACCACCAAGCACCCCAAATGACACTCTTTTCACGCCCCCAAGTATTCTATTGACAAAGTGGAAAAATTCCAAAGAAAAATCCTGTTATATAACAACTCTGGTTGTGGTTTATTCAGGATTCCAGAAGATCATGTCCACACCTGCATTCCTGAGCATTCTTGAAAATCCCAGGCTAAAGCGGTACAGCAGTAGCAATAGCTATCATTCATGTCTTTAAGTTCAAGCTTCCGAGTTGGGATGAGAACCTTACTATAAAAGCTGCAGTACACAGAATAAAAAGCACAGGCTGATGACTTTAAAAGTTTAAAACCGAATCACAAAACAAATTAAAATAAAAGACTTGGATGGAGACTGCAAAGGAAGATGAAAATAAGGATAAGGTTATCTAGATCAGCTCATCACAATCAACTGGATGTTTTATCTTCCACAAGGAGCATGAATAAATAAATACCATTAGCAATCCCTAGTCTGCTGCTAAACCTAGCCATCATTAGCAAGCTGATTGCTTCCAGAGACTAAAAAAGAGTCATTCTTAGGGATGTCTTAAAGGAGAGAAGATGATGTCAGGTGGGCAACTGTGCATGAAGGACACTGTGCCACAGGCAGTGAAGGCACAGATAAACATGAGATGGAGGGCCGGGGGCAGAGAGTGGAGAGAGAAGAGATAAAAAGACAAAAGCTAATGGTCTCTGAAGGGACCATTTGAGAACCTCAAATCTGATATGATAAAAAAGCAGAGTAACTGAAAGAATCAAAAGACTGGGACATGATCAGAGTTACAAGCAAA
Organism: Scolopax mira; assembly: GCA_004320125.1. NCBI lineage: Eukaryota > Metazoa > Chordata > Aves > Charadriiformes > Scolopacidae > Scolopax > Scolopax mira. The sequence goes on along the minus strand of BJBW01000517.1, from coordinate 121,042 downwards.
GAACAGTATTTTAGCACACGTGGAGCAAAGTGGGGATGACAGAGATGTTCAGAGAGACCAGTGAGAAAAAGGGTGGGTTGGAGCAAGGGAGAAAATTGAGCTAGGATTTTAACAGTGCAGGCAGATACTGGATTTGCCTATGTTCTCCACTGAGAAACACTGGGCCTTGTAAAGAAGTTCCCTATGCCAGGGCCTTAAGAAAGGCAAAACTTTCAATCTGAAATTGGCAGTAGGCAGATTACAAGAGCTAGTGGAGAGTTACCTACATCAGGACATTCTCTTTGGGTACTTTCTTCATTCAAAAATCTAGAAAACTCAATCGACTCAATCGAAAACTTCTCTTGCATGAGAAGACCTGTTTCAAAAAGCTGTATATTAAAAATGATAAGGGAAACAAAATGCCTCTTACTCAAGCCTGAAATCCTTCAGCTATATTAACACCTTCTTGTTTTTAAATGATAGAATGTGAATAACAGCTAGAAGCAGCAGACAAACACTGGTTTCTCTCCCAGAATATAAACATGCCAAGAAAACAGCCCAGTAAGTGCACAGAAACCACAAGAACTGTAATGCTGAATTTTACAAAAATAGGCAGGTGCCATGGACACTTAAGACAGACACGAGAGAGAAAAGTTACCTGGTATAATCTCTCAAGGGAAATTATTACAAGACGGGGTCCAGTGAGGTCTGTTTGCTTTCAACCGCCTCTCCTGTATTGCTTCTTCACTTTAAAACTATTCCCTGTACTGTAAGATATTCACAGTGGGTGCAGTAGAACCTTGAGTTTTGGACTTGGCGTGTTAAAACAAACTACAAGCCCTTATCAGATGCTATAAAATTCCTTTGGAAAAAATAACACTACTTGGATAGGCACAGAAGAGCTGTTTGAGTCACTGGTTATGCCCACTAGAATAACTTCCATTGTGCTAAGGTTTCTGGAATAACATCTTAACTGTCGGCTAAACTACTCTCACTTGGGAGAGTTCCTCAATCACCAAATTAAAACTTTCTTCAACAGAAACACCACTTTTTCTCCCAGACCTCCCCCAAACCCAAGGAAGCAAAGCAATAAAGCACCCAGAAAGGCAAATGAAATCCAAGAGTGGGTGACCAATGTGAGTTTTCATCTTTTATCTCTCAGCAGCACTGTGCTTGATGCATTTGATGAAGTGAGGCAAACCTGCCGTTAACAGCTCAGTGATTTTCAGTGTCTTGTCTAGGTATGTGGCTGGGACTGCTGGATAGCATCTCTTATTTATTTGTTTTTAAAACCCTCTTTTTCATCTTTCTGAAACTCATCTCTGAATGTCATGCTCACAATCATCCATGTATCCAACCATGACCATGGATCTTCTGCACTGAGTGGTTGTTCAGCCTTCTTTAACACTGCTGATGGGATGGCATTTAAACAAAATACCAAAAAAATATCAGTGCACATGAGCAGAGAGAAATTCCAACAATGAAACATCCAGCTCACCTGTAGAACCCCAGGCAATGAGCCAGGGAAAATATTCCTCTGGCTTTTGTAAAGAAAGAAAGCAAATGCAAGATCATAGAATGGTTTGGATTGGAATGGGCCTTAAAGATCATCAAGTTCCAACCCCCTGCCATAGGCAGGGACAACTTCCACTACATGGTGGTCTTGAACACTTGACCAACTTGGTCTTGACCAATCTGTCCTTGAACATTTCCAGGGAAGGGGCATCCACAACTTCTCTGGGCAAACTGTTCCAGTGTCTCACCACCCCCACAGTAAAGAATTTCTTCCTAATATGTAATCTAAATCTCCCCTCTTTCAGATTAAAACTGTTACCCCTCTTCCTATCACTACACTCCCTGATAAAGTGTCCCTCCCCATGTCTCCTATAGGCCCTCTTCAGGTACTGGAAGGCTGTAATAAGTTCTCCCCAGAACCTTCTCTTCTTCAGGATGAACAACCCCAGCTCTCTCAGTCTGTCTTCATAGGAGAGGTGCTCCAGCCCTCTGATCACCTTTGTGGCCCTCCTCTGGACTCGCTCCAATAGGTCCATGTCTTTCCTGTGCTGAGCACTCCAGAGCTGGAAGCAGGACTCCAGGTGAGGTCTCACCAGAGCAGAGTAGAAAGGCAGAATCACCTCACTCGACCTGCTGGCCATGCTTCAGAATCACAGAATGATACAGGGTCAGAAGGAACCTCTGGAGATCATCTAGTCCAATCCCCTGGCCAGAGCAGGTCCACCTAGAACAGGTTGCATAGGAGCATGTCCAGACGGGTTTTTAATGTCTCCAGAGACGGAGACTCCACCACCTCTCTGCTCCAGTGTTCTGTTACCCACAAAGTAAAGAAGTTCCTCTTCGTGTTTAGATGGAACTTCTTAAGCTGGAACATAAGTTTGATGTATCCTAAAATGCGTCTGGCTCTCTGGGTTGTGAGCACACATTGCTGAGTCATGTTTAGCTTCTCATCCACCAACACCACTGAGTCCTTCTCCTCAGGTCTGCTCTCAAGCCATTCTCTGCCCAGCCTGTATTTGTGAATGGGATACTTGACAGTCATCAGCCAACAATGATTCTAGTCCCATTTTGAGAACTTTTTATTGTCATTGTTCTCACCTAGGTACCTACAAACACATTCAAAGGGAAAGAGTTTGCAATCTCTTTTACAGTAAAGAAAATTAAGGACTCAACATGAAATTATCAGCCTCAGCCTGGAGAGCCACAACATGAGGTTTTGCACAGTCTGGAGTTTTAGGCAGTATCTGATAAAGAAATGAAGTTCCTTGTTTTCCTGGGAAGCATCAGGCTGCTCAAAGCACTCCGGGAATGATGACCAGACTCAGATAGCCCAGATCACATTGCTATCAGATGGGAGAATGCAACTACAGCAGAAAAGTTGTGCTCAGTGTGACTTCACTGCTTCTAACAGTTGAACTAGACGGTATAAAGCCAGCTTGGCGAAGCCTGCCTGCATTCCAGCCTTACTGCAGATTTCAGTGTGTGCAAGACTCAAAGGCAGGAGGAAGAAATGTAAGGACTGAGGACTAGCAGAGCAAGAGAAATCAGAAGAGCTGGAATCACAGTGCAGCTGCATACAGCTTTAGAAGTAAATGTATACTTGTAGAAGAAGAAAAAATGTTAGAGCTCTGAGGCTGATTTGAATAAAAAAAGTCAGAGAGGTGTATGAAAAAATTAAGCGAATTGATGCATTTTAGAACAACTGAGCAGACGGAGAAGGAAAAAGGCTAGAGGACAAGACTGAAAGTACTTATTTGTAATATACATTATAGTCTAACAGCATCAGAAAGAGCTGCAGCAACATAGAAAAGTCAAGAGCAAACCTGAAACAACTCATCAGCTTTTAGTGTGGTGAAAAAAAAGGTATTCTTTGTGATAGAGAAGACTAGTCTCCATTTTCCATGCTTTAAAAGAAAAAAAACTGAGAGTTTTGTAATGTGATTATTTACATCTCCATATAATAGTGCTTACTGCTGACAACCATAAATATAAAAGGGTAGAAAGTTTATAATAAAAAGGATAGAAAGAAGAGTCAACAGTAAAATTTTAGTGATTGAAAAATTTCTAGTATATAGCTTCCTATCATGTACAGCTTCCTTTCTTGTATCCCTAGGCTTCCATCTGGTGCCAGCTCCTACCCCAAAGATGAACATGTAGATTCCAGGGTTTTGTAATGCTGTGACCTTCACAGACAGAGACTATCACTGGAGACAGAGTATGAATCAGAACCTCCTATCTCGCTCAAAAAGTAAGACAAAACTGGGTCTCATCCTCTCCACGCAGGGGTGATATAGATGTATATTGTGCTGTTCAAGAGTGTGTCCCTGGACCCATTGCCCTCATGATTCACAGAAGAGCGCAATAGACATTGCCCTTGATCTCCTGTACGTGACTTGTACCCTGTATGTCCAGTCTATTATGTAAGGATTCCAAACCAGGGCACTCCATCACAAGTACATCTAAATCTGTGCAACTAAACAATGAAATAAAATACTAGATATTATTATACCACTAAAAGTAAAAAGTGCCCCTCAGCTTCAAAACACAAGCATACAATGATCTAGAAGCATTTGACTGAACTGCCAATCCCATTATAGTGCCAACAGGCATCATCATTTGTTCCTCCACCATATTACCCTTAACAAGAGCTCGTGGGTTCTTGTGGTGAGGCAGGCCATCATGAAAAGACTGAACCTGACAGGAAGTCCTCTAAACCAGCACAGCATTGGACAGAGTGTTAGCATTTCACCCTGAGTCACTTCAGCAGCCCCAAAAATATACTGCAGCGAGTAGCATTCCATGAGCAGGACTATGACTAGATGAATTCATCTAAATGTTTTTAATCTCTAGTTTCCCTGAACCAACTCCTGATTTGCACTAGAACTCCCAAACTCCAGAAGCCAAAAGCCATTTGTAGGGAGTATAGCAGCAATGACATCCCGAGAGATTATTCAGCAGCTTCTTGCTACTCAGCAAACTCTGGTTACATCAAGATTTGAATTCTTGTCTCATGCCTATTGACAGCAAACTACAGCCTGGTTAGTACTTGTGATCAAAGAGACGTGCATCTGACTCAAAGCTGACTCAATTTCAAAAGGGACAAGACCCGAGCTTGATGTTCTGACGAGTCAAAATAATTTCTCTGCTTCTGTCCCTCATGCACCGAGAGTGAGTCTATTCTACTTGAAGTCTCTGAAAAGGTCTTCCTTGTGTTTGGTTTATAGAGAGTTTTTGCCCTCTCCCCACACAAATCAGAACAGTTAAAAAGTAGTTTAACAGATTTTAACCATTCTCCAGAGCGTTATTCTGAATCACATTTCAGCTCCATTCATGCCTATTTCAAAACTCCTGCTTATTTTCCTTCCATCTCCTCCTTCCTTTTCCCACAGCCCCTGGAAACATAAAATTAAGTGTAATAAAATATCTATACCTATTAAACCAAACAAAAACAGAGTTCTTTTTGTCTGGGATTTGGATTTTGATGAACTGGGGCCTTCCAGGACCTTTGCTTTGATGTTTTCAGAAACATCAAAAGATCAGGCTTGTTATCAACATCATTAACGCAGCCTGAATATGTTTAATACTCCAGCACATACCAAAAATGCAGCACAGAATCCCCCAATGGACTGTGCCTTGTTTTCATTCCTTCTCTTTTTAATTTTGTTTTTAATTCTGTTTTGCATTTCTCATTCTGAGCCACTTGCCTCTCTCCCACCCTGCCCCATCCTCTCACTAATTCACCAGAAGAGCTTTCTGGTGGCAACCTATTCCTCCTTTCTGAAGGGAATTTTATAAACTCCTTTCTCCCCTACCATGACTTAACATACAGCAGTTCTCCTTGAAGAGTTCACTTCGAGGAGAAAGTGAACGCAGAAACAGGGCACATCTCTTCAGTGATTTTTCTGAAATAAAGTTTTTATTTGTTTCAAGTGTTCGTTGTGTTTTTTTTTTCTTAGTACAGGGCATAATTTTCAGAGAAGATTTGAAGGGGAAATGAGGGGAAAAAAACAGAACTTGAAATCCTCCAGAGGAAGAAGCAGCAAACCTTTAGTGCTTCTTTTGTTAATTTTGGGAAATCTGCTTCCAAACCACGTTTTAATGACAACTACTAATTTAGACCAAATAGAAAGTTAATACATGAACAGAATGCACTGAGCTGACTCCATGGGTGTTTCTTTGATATGAAATATATCATCCATAGATCAAGCCCTCATCTGCTCAAACCAGACATGCACTTACAAAGACTGTTGTTGTTACAAAATCTAGGGAGTGCTTGTGACACCTGACTGCACTTTTTCCACACAGGTTGTGTGGTTATTTCACTGTCCATGAACAACATAAGGGACTTTCAGCACATAAACTTCCCTACAAGACTCCTTAAGACTAAACAGACCTGCTTCAGAAAAATCTTATAGCCTGGAAACACTCCACATCACCAGTAGGTATGTCTGCAGACAGTATACATCATGACAATGACCGAAATATTCTTTCTAAGCGAAGTTTCTTGCTGTGGCTCTTCCAAGGCTCCATACTTCTCCCTGGGTAAGCACCAGCAACCTACCTGTTTTCTTTTTCTGCAAATGCCACCTTTTGCTGAGGAGGCAGCAACTTATGCACAACCGGATGGAAAGAGGCCCAATGATGCCAACTAAACTGTGGGTATTTCGATTTAAAATGCTGGCATCAGATTGAGCTTGTAGTTCAATGATCACTTACTTTCATCCTTCCTATCAACTACAAGAGTCAAGAAATATTCTTTGAGGAATGGTCAAGCAGAGAGATTTATTCCAACACTATTAGGCTTCTTTTATTGCAAGCAACATCATTATAAAAATATCACTGCATGAAAGGATCCACCAGTGACAAAAGCTGTACAGGCTAACTCTGCTCTGCTGCCCTTGATTAAAGTCTCATGTAAACTTCTGAAAGAACTAATGCCTTCTCTACTCCTTTGCCATGAACAATGTATTTCATCTGATTCTCTTCTATAAAGCTATCAACATCTATTTGGTTATAACATACACATATGCATAAGGCTATAACTGCTTAAAGGAGAAAACAGAACAAGTCATCACGTATCAAGCTAGACTTCACAGAAGTATAGACAAAATAATGATGAATAAGCAAAATGGATTCAAGCCATAACTTAGGGATTTATTGGGCTGCAATATCTCATTGTTCTGCCTAGATCTAGTGTTGCTTCATTTGCGTAAACTAATTAAAGTATGACTATAGCACAGTCTCCGCAACTAGACGCTCATTACCCAGCAGGTATGTTGAGGTTGGCATGGACATACTAGAACTGTTAACATACTATTTACTGTCTACATCAATGCAACTTGGTGATAAAAGCAGGGAACCTGAAATATCTGAAAACAAAATGCTTTCTTTTCCATCTTTTATATAGAAAGCTTGAATTCAAATTTTCCATAGGAAACAATTCAAATGCAACTGGAAGGCACTGATCTGAAATCTGGAAGGTATGGACATATCACAGAATGGTTTTGGTTGGCAGGGACCTTTAAAGGTCATCCAGTTCATCTCCCCCTCAAAGACAGAGAGAGAGAGATACGTGTGTGTGTGTGTGTGTGTGTGTGTGTGTATCTTTCCCATAGAAGCATTATATACTTCATTGTGAGTACTCGTTAGCACTCCAGAGCAGAGAGGCACAGACCGGATAGTCAGGAGGGATTTTGCAGGTCCAGGGGGCAATACATGTTTGACAGAACTGCATGTAGAGAAACTTGCACAGTAGTTGCCTGCAATACTATATATCTGACCTTGCAAAGATCTGCAATAAATATTTTTCTTTTGGAATTATCCCTCAGACAACAAAATTCAATCACGAGGCCTTAAGTACAAAAGAAAAGATATACGGGACAGAATTTTTACGAAGTCATTAGAGGAAATTAATACATCAGAATCCACATGCTTTTAATAGGAGAATAGCCACGACTGTCAGCTTGCAGAAGCACTGCACTGTTACAGGTGTAGCCCTGATACAAACAGATGACTTTATAACGTGTCTGCACTCTGCCGTTTAAGGACTGTGTTCTTCCCACTAGTTGATACACTCAGTTTAATAGCACATTGTCCCGGCTTGCTGAAGAACTGGAAGACTGCCATTCTTCACATGACGCACAGATACTTTTGGCTGACAGAGCAAGCAGCTGTGCTGCTCTGCTACTCAAGAGGATGGGCCAAATTCAGTGCTTTTTTAGGCTGAGGTACACAGCCTGTTGATCTCTGTGGAGTCATATGCCTGCGTTCTGGAATCAGGGATGGAGTCTGGGTACACAACAGCTTCAAGAGCACTGCTGAGAGATACTTACTCATGCCAATACCAAACTCAATATATCAGGAAGTGCTATACAATTGGCTGAGCTGTTTGTGACAGTAGTTAAGAACATACACATCCAAGCTACAATAAAATACACTTATAACCTTCTGGTTTCATGCAACAATGTGGCGCTGTCAGTAGGCACACGATGCTAGACTTGAGACCTAAGCTTTGTTCATTCTTGTGTCAGTGGCCTGCTACATCATCTTTGTAATTCACCTTCCCTCCATAATTCAGTTCCCCTGTCTGCAGAACGGAATTAACAATATTTGTTTTCCATATTGAATGCTTTGAGAACTACCTTTTACAGCTGCTACAAAAAAGCTTTAATAGTAAAGTCATTGTTCTGAGTATATTTAGGAGCTCTCTGTGTGAAGTGCTGAAGCAAATTTCTAATGTCAGCAGGGTATTAGAAGACCCCTTGTCTCACTGGAACAGCTTTAATGAGCTACTGGAAGTAGCTCAGTACATGTTTCTACTGCCACAGTGCTGCACAACTTGTTCGTACATCAAACAGTCTTGAATATTTACCTCCTTTTCTCTGAACCCTCTTGGCTGCAAAGATACAAAGGCTATTCACATGACTGGCAATGTGCCAGCATGAAAATCTGGGCAGCCTAACAACTTCCTGCAAGATGTGTGAAGATAAAGTAACAGAGAGACAATAGGAGGCAAATTAAATTCCCCAAACTCCATTTTTCTGGGAACTGGAAATTAAAGAATTAAGGTTTTGTTGTGTGACCTCTTTCCAGATTAAAGATTACATGGAGACACAGAGGGGACAGGTTCCTATTTTATTCTTTAACACTGGTTATCATAGCCTGATTAAAAGATTAAGCAGTAAGAATAGCCAAGATTATTACTATAATATTCTGGAATTTGGATTACGCTCCAATTATTTAAAAATGCAACAACTAGTGAGACCTGGTACAAAAAGAGGCCACTTCTGTGACAATGTGCATTTCCATGAAAGAAAGAAAATACTCTATCCTGTTCCTATGCCCCTACAATGATTCAACACTGCAGGAATGTCTAGGGTAAAGTAGGCATTTAGAGAATCTGTGAAAGGCTACAGGAAGTTCTCAGTTCATTCTAAGAAATCCCAGATAAAAACAATCCAAGATACTTCCTGCCATGTTACCACATACTAGAAGAAGGTTTCCACCTACAATAGGCCTCTGAAGTGTTTCCATCCAAACACCTTACCGACAGTGCTTTCAGATACACTTCCAGCTCCTGACGTCTCACAGTTTCTATTTATACAGGTCCACCAGCTAAACACACACGTGTATGAATACACCCTCAAGCAAGATAAACCGTTGGTTGTTATGTCAACAACACCTAACCAGGAGGGAGAAACAGGTACCAAAGGAGAGAGGGGAGGCAGAAGACATAATTAGTAACTTCCTCCTCTGAACACATCTACGGTGGAACTGTTTACTCACAAGACTCAGAAATGAAACAAGGAACCTTTCATTAGCATTCAAAGCCACGTGAAATCCAAAGATGCCTTTGCAAAACCTGTCAGTACTAACTAACCATCTGCACCAGGAATAAAAACACACAGACACGAGAAGGGGAAACAGAAATGGGATCCTTTCTGCTGGAGTTTGCCAAGGGAAGGACAGGGAGGCAGGGGCACATCTGCCCTGTGAGATGGCTGCAAAGCCCAATTCAAAGGCATGTGCCTACAGGTTTCCTCCCTCTAAAACAGATATTTGGGAAAATTTTGATTCTAAACAAAATCCATCCTTCCAAGCTGTCCAAACACCACTAGCAAGGGGAAAGCACAAAAATGGTGCCAAAATAAGCACACAAATGAAATGGAAAGTACCTTGAAGACAGTTAACTGGAAAACATAGACAAGAGGTACGTAGCGTAGGCAAAACCACCAACTTCAGAGAAATGTTATGACTTTAGACAAGCTGTGACAGAGACCAAAGTCTTTTCTGGAGAGAAAGCAATGTTAGACTGGCAGAGCCCAACAGAATGTTTTACAGGGTAGGGGAACACACGAAGTGACAGAAGGGAATATTTGGGATATACCTTTTCACCCCATGGCCTCTCTAGTTCGGTCACTCTTACCTGCAGCATTTAAATTTTCTGCTCTTCCATTTGTAATCTGGAGAATGCAATATCTTTATAAAAGTCTTCAAAGACTACAAATAAAATCCTAATGCAAATTTGAAGCATTATTATTTTTGCTATTATATTGAGGATGCTGTAAGCTCCCTGCTTATTTGCTAGCAAAACTCATCCTGTTCTTGACCCCCGACTGCTTGGGCTTTTGTCTCTAGCTATTTTTGCTATATATGCAATAGCTGCAATCTAAAGAGAAACACAATTATATTGCAGTTTCTTGGAAGGATAAACAGATCCTTAACTAATCATAGCAACTACTATTTAAAAATATGACAAAGTTCATTCCAAGGTACAGACTTGGGTCACCCATACAATCCTGTTACCATCCAACAATGCAGCACTGTTTAAATGAGGGGATTCACACAAACCTTAACAGGATTAACACACTGGTTTATCAGTCACTACGCACACAATTCCCTAGACAATAAAGCATTCCCATCTCCGGGATGAAGCATGGCAATTATTTGACTGTGCCTCAATACAGCATGGTCATTTAAAACCAGGGATCAAAGGCTACTACATGCAGGAAACTGAGGGGGAAAGTCTGACTGGGCAAACAGATTCCCTTTTGGACACTGAAATACCAGCAAAGTTACACCACCATGAGTAGACAGTACTTCAACTCAAACTGTCATTTAAGTACTTTGGATCCTGTATCAGATTGTCACACTGAATCTGTAAAAAATGCTGCCTTCTGATTCAGTGACCTCACTCCCAAAGCAGAGTTTTTTCTGATGATAGATATTCTAAGCCACTGCTGACCTCAACCAACCTCACTTAATATACAAATTCTAAAATCTGATGCTGCCAGCTCTCTTAAGAAGGACTTCCATTTTAAACACTAAAATGCCACCAGAATCCAAAGCTATCATGCCACAGATCTCATCCAAGAACTACTGCTGACAAAGTTTCTTTTGGTCAGATCACAAATAGTACTTATTGGGTTATAGTGACCTCTGCTTACTGATCCAGTAACTTGCATAAATAATAATTTTGGATAATCAGGTTGTTATGTAGCTTATACTCTCACCTACTACTAAGGTTCAGTATGACAGAGTACAAAAACTGGAATTAGTATTTCATTTTGGAAGGTAAAAAGATGTAATTTGTTTATAGTAGTTTGAATGTTAGAGTACCACTTGGTACCTACTTTATACTGACAGGTAAAGCTAAGAATAGCTTATAATGTTAGGATAGGATATCAGGATGGAAAGGTCTGAAAATTTCCCTAAGACCCATATATATTTTTGTTGTTAAGTTTAACACTAAGCCAAGGATTAATGTAAAAGCATTTACATATTTTACCCTAGCTTTTAGGCATCACCTTATTTTTTCTATAATTTTTTCTTCTATTTTTTCTATAAATTCAAGACCAGGATTAGAGTTGGGGAACAGGACAGTAGTGGTCATGGTGTCTAAACTGTTGTTTTACTTTGCAAACATCAGAAAAAACACCATCCACTAGCATCACCAAATTTTCATTGGGTACTTGATTCCAGGATGCAATAAGCATGTTCTACTCTACAAAACTAATTCAACGTTAAAGTGATAGATAGATAAGATTGATACAGGTCCACTGATGGCACGTCTGAAATCAATGAAAAGATATTAGTTCACATAACTGAATTTGTTCTGTGTTTTCAGACCTGTGGATTTTATTTCAAGCTTTATTCTGTCTATTACAGGGAGGAATTTTAAATACTGTATTCCTATCATAATATTGTACAGAATGAGCTTTACTTTTTTTTTGTCTGCTCAAGAGATCCCTGAAATAGGGTAACAACAAAGGTCCCTTTCAGATATTGCAGTCAAGCTACAGAAAGGCGAGAAGCAGGAGTGAAACAGATGCCAGAAAGGACTGAAGCAAAGTAAAGATTATGTGACTATAACCACTATAACCACTGATTCTGTGGATGTCAAGAAATTCAGTTCTGCACAAAAACTACAGAAGGGTCCTAAACTATTTTGACTGGCTTTCAATCTGAATGGTTAATAGGGGAGATGACAGCATACAAATTTTCTAATTCCTTTATTTAGCAAACTACTTACAAATATTGGGGGTGGGGGAGTAGGGGGCAGGGGAGAATCCTGAAAAATAAGCAAACCTGAACTCTAGGCAACTTATGAAAAATACAGAAAAGGAATGAAAAATGCTGTGTGAGTGAATGAGGTCATACTCTTTGAAACACCAATTAAAGTCTTCAAAAGCTAAAACAACGATGTTCTGCTAAGTGTTAAGCCTCCTATCGAAGAGGAATAAGACTGAGGGGTAAGACTGTTTAAATTATTAATATGACCCCATGCTAGTCTGCTTCATTGGAACAACGAGATGAATTATAGTGAGGGCAATGTTATTTTAAATTACTCTCAGCAAGGTGCGGAGTGCTTACTCATTTCCCATGGGTTGATGTTTACATGTGTTCATGCATTCCTCTCATACTCCTCCTGCATACATGTACCAATTTAACTAAAAAAAAAATTTCACATGTCCAAAAGAGAAAGATAATTACTGAAAGAGCAGATTCACTCAAGAAAAATAGCCTTTCTACTGGAATAGCTTTGTTACGAAAAGGCTAGAGCTCATAAGCCCTGAAGGCAAAGCCCTGTATGACAGAAGACAATGAACTGCTATGAAGGATGGCTGAGTGAATGAGACACGGGGTTAGGATTCAGGACACCTGGGTTCAAGCCCTCTTCAGTTAATGATTCTCTGTGTGACTTTGGATAAGTTGCTTAATTTATTACATCTTTTAGTTTCTTCTTTGTGTAATGAAGATAATGGCTTCCCATCTCACAGAGCGGTGAGTGTAAAATCTAATGATTCAATGATTCCAAGGCAATCAGATGCCATGCACACTACTAATTATTGTCAATTTTGTTATGTAAAAGAGGCTCGGAAATGCTGAATGACTCTTCCAAAAGCACTGCCCTGGTGTGTCTGTTATAACTTCTACCATCATACTTTACATTCCTTGCTATTTCTTCTTCTGTAAACATCTCTCATAACCCCAGAAAAGGTCTTTTGGGAAGGACAGGATGCAGGCTGAAATTCTTTAGATTTGTACTGATGCAGGTGAAATGAGGATCAAGTCCAAGTCTATTTTCATCTTGAAATATTTTAAAAGGGCACATATATACCAAAAAGAGGATAAAACACAAAATATGACAGCCAGTACTAGATGTGGTACACTATGTGTCAGGCTACAAACTGAGACTGAATGAGAGTGTATTTCCTCCTCCAGTTGCTATTTAAGTTAAAGTATACTCTGAGCAATGAAAATAGATATATTAAGCACAGACAGAGTCTCATCGGATCTGCATTCCTCTTGTGATTCTGCCATTAGATTTTTAGGTTTCTTCAGGAAAGGTACCAGTCTTTCACACCTGCACTATCCTCAGATCATCTCCCACCTTCACCACCCAAAAAGCGTAATGTTATTTAAACTTGCAGACAGAAATACACAAAGCACAACTATTTGAACCCTGCAACAAACCCTGACATTCAGCTTTTTTCTACATCTACCATACAACCTGACTTTAATGCAAACGAGCGCTCCCCTTCAGCTTGGTTCCACTTGAGCTGACTCTACTTCCAAAGAAATTAGCTTTGTTGGCCCTACCTCTTCAAAAAACAGTAAGCAGTTGACTCAAAAAAAAAAAAGTTATATGATCTGGGGGAAGAAGGAGCTGATAAAGCAGTATGTATGTGCAGTATATATTCCCTTGGAACTACGCACTCTAGAAAGAATGATTTCTAAAAGAAATAGTAACTTTTCAACCACAACAGTCAATTATGAATGCCGAAGACAGCTTATGCAAACGTCTGCATTCATGCACCACTGCCTGAGCAGAGCAATGACAGATCTTGTACACACTGCCTCCATCATGTCTTAGAAATAATGTAATTAGATATGCTTTAGATGAGGCCCCATGATTGTTCCCAAAAACATCTACAGTATCCCAAGATGGAAAAGGTCCAGGGAGCATCGCTACCGCTGTTACTACAGCTCAACATACACTTTCTTTTGCTCTCCTTCAGTCTTTCAACTGCCAGCACATAATACAAAGATCAAAACCAGCAATAGGCAGGCTGGGACTACACATTTAACAACTGTGAAAAGGCAGCTCAGCTAGGAACCATCCTGCACTACTATTCTGCCCAGCTCTCTTGCACACAAACACATGTATGTGTGAGCGCATGGCTGTACATAAAACAGATTTATTATTTGATTTTACAGCTTCTGCCAGTGCAGTGCATAGCTGCATAGCCTGATTCTTTTGCCAGAACACATATTGGCATTCTAGGGCTGCAAGCACTTTCCTTATGACAGCTTTTACATTTTTAATCTCCTTTTTGGTACAGCAGAATGGGTGTTAAGGTCTGATTCACATTACGTACATAAAACGTAATGCTCTCACCATTCCTCATCCAAACCAATGGAGATAAGAAATTTGCAATTTTTTTAAATTGTTTTCATCTGTACTTTTCTGTTCTATCAGTATTTCTCCCTTCATCTCAATGTAAAAGAAAACTCTAAAACGGTGGCCATTAGCTATGGAAAAACATGATTATTTGTCATTTTCCAAGTCTGGATACCAAAAATAGCAACTGTCTTCAAAACACAAAATACTGAAGCAAAAATATTTGCTTTAATTTATCTTCTAGTATTTATTTAAAAGAAATGCATTTCGAAAATATTCATAGTAAGTTTTTACAACCTGTTCTTTCCCTCTTCCATTATTATTTTTACTTTTACAAACCCTGAACATCTGTTCATTTTGTCACTGTCTGTCTGTCTGTCACTGACTTCTGACTGTCATCTCATGGACCTCTCAAATCATCACGGACCATTTTCCCAATCCTGACAACAGAGGCCCATGATTCAATACATTCATGACTGCATCAATTCTAAGAATGAAATATGAAAAGAAAAATTCAAACTGAACTATAAAGTAGTGTCAGAAAAACACCAGAGTGTTTTATTATTTTGTTGCCATTCATTGCCCAAAACACATTCCAAATTGTTGATCTAAGTATGACCCCTCTGCTTTTGGGGCAGCTGGGAACAGGGCAGGTCCACAACAGCCATGGCAGCTACAGACAGCTTTGCAGCTCTGAAGTTTTGCTCCCCACAGTTCACTGTGCTGCACCTTGAGAGGAATGAGTCCTGGCTGAAGAGTTCAGAGGTGCACACAAGCACGTGCAGGCCTCACAAACCACTCATCAAAAGCCATGCTTCTTTGCACTCTGGTGAAATCTTCACAGGGCTGCTCTCTCCAGCTCAACAGCAGCAGAATGCTCCTCTACCTCCTTGCCACCTCCCTGAATTGCTTCCCTAAGGCAGCGTCTGCATTAAAGAATGGCATTTTTTCTGCATTTCCACCAAAACTGACCGTCTCTCAAGAACAAACAATAAATACCCAGATAATACTTTCAGCAGGAGACGTGAAATGGAAAGCTTGCATAGGGTAGAGGCATTCTGTACAACAGACATCCCTATTCAGATTACAGATCTGCATTTTAATGAAATATAAAGCTGTGATCCTGACTTTGTTAATTTGTGCGTGTCTCAAGCATCAGGGGCTAACGTTAGCACAGGAAATTCAAGCAATCTTTATAATGTCTCTCTTATTATTTACCCTGGCTCCTCTTTTCTCCTAAAACCCTGGGTAGGGTTAACGGGAACTTAATAAACTGTGAACTACTTGGTAAAGTGGCTTCTGATAGAGATTAGAAACTTCTGCTTGAGAAACACCATGGAAGCATTCTGTGAAATTGTACCAAGCACCATCAAACTGTTTCTTGCACCTACAAGTGTGAATTTCATTCACCACAAGATCTATGGCAAGATACTGTAAAACAGGCTAGCCTCAAACAAGAATGCATATTTTGAATAAGATTCCTCCACTTCTTCCAATTCTTTTTTTTTTTTTTATCCATTATGAATTTAGGTCTCTCCCATCCCCCTCACAACAACATTTCTGAGTAGATGCTCTCAGGCAAATAAATTCAAGCTCTTAGTCTCGTTTTTCACTTGCATAAAGCAATAACAAGTTTGGACCAACTTCTGAACTGAAAATTTCTGGGTTGAAAGAAAAGCTGCCTACAGTCAACTAGATTTCCTGCTTGACTGAGATGAACGTCCCAGAAAGCACTGACAGTGAGCACCCTTAAATAATGCATTTCAGTATGTACCCCGATCTCTCACTGCAGCTGCACATGTGAAATGCAGTTTAACAGACAAAGCAGAAGTCACATATGCAGGAAAGGACTGTCATTTCCAACCACTTAAGGTATGACAGTGAAACTAAAGATGGACCGTGCATCTGAATGCTGTTCAGCTACACAAAATACCAACCAAAATGTGATGTTCCAGTAACACCAGAAAATTTCCACTGCTTTATGTCACAGGTTATTCAGTTGAATCCTTTTTCCCACACCATATTCATTAATTACTATTTTCATACAAAACACCGTCTCTTTTTGGTAACAATTTTCTTAAGGAGATATTAGTCTCACATTAAATCCACCAGTTCAGAAAGGAGTATTTTACCAAACCAGCCATGAAATTAATTTTACTTTTATGCCACTAGTACATCAGAAACTCTATGTCGCCTTTAATAAACTTCTCCAAATGAGCATGCTGATAACTAAAAAACATGACATTTCTAACAGTGAGAAGGCAGAAAACCAGAAACAATTACATTAAGAAGTGAAGGGGGAAAGGCAAAAGCAGGCTGGAAATATCTTACTTCAAGTAAAATCTCCTTAAGTTAGGATTTTGCAATCTTCTCGAGGTACAAAAAAAGAAGACTCCCAGGCCTAAGAGGGGCCATATGTCAAGTTTCCTGTTCCACTCTTAATGAGTACAGGACTGAAGTGTGAACCAAGCAATATATCACTACCTGAAGGGCCAGAAAAATTAGCATAAAGAAGTGAAAATGCTAAAAGTAATTGTTTAAGATACTTTGGTAACACTGTAACTCAACAGATTTGCTTGCAAGTTTACAGGAAAAAATGCATTCATACTGAAAAAGAAAAGCCTAAAAAAATGAATCTGTCACTTTCATGGAATGAAAAATTTTAAGTTGAGTTGTTCTCATCTTTTTGGTCACAGATATTCTCTTTCTTCATATTTTTGAGCAAAATCAGAAAAGCAAACCTAAAGAAGAAAAAACCAGTGTGAGTGACAAGTCTTCCACAAAGCATAAAAGAAAATAATAAAAGCAAAAACAAAATAAAAACTTTGGGAACAAATGGAATTAAATCAAAGTAGGTATTTTCACCTGATTGAGTTTTTCATTGCCATTTCCTGTTTTTCAATCAGCTCTAATCTTTGGCTGGAGAATTCAATGGAGCTATGTTAATTTATATTTGCTAAGGATTTGGCACATCATATTAAGTATTTCCCAGTGTGATCATCTCTCTAAGTTAAGTAATTAAAACATTTCACGCAAATTGGGACGGAATCTATATTTCAGTTTCTTGACTGATCCCAGAACAGCCAAAAGGGCTCCAATTTTCTCAAATGAGATAAATTAGGACATTTATTTGTACATTGAGAGTTCTAATGCCATACTCATGGTGCCTAGATATATCTGTACACTACATATATCCTTTAAAAGACAATGGGAAGCACTAACAACTCCTAACTGTGTCTACTTTTATAAACATCTAATAAACATCTAATTAAGCAGCCCTCTTCCTCTTGTCTAAGACACTGCAAACTATAGAATCCAAGATTCCAGAGTAAATCTGTACAGTATAACCAAATATAACACTTTTTCTTCCATAGGTTTCATTTTTACCTGCATGAAGAGCAGCTTCTGTTGTGGGAAAGAATTACAAAAGAGCAAAAGGTGAAATGGCTGGTACCTTGATTACCAGCCTCAGCTGCACTTCAGTGGACTGAAATGATTAAGTGAAGCATCCAGAGTTCACCAGAAAAAGACAGACAGTGGGGGAAGTATATGCACATTTCTAATCTTCATTCTATTTTTGCTTGCTTTGTCAAGAGTGTCATTAAAGCTATATGAAGAAAGTTTTAGATTTGATTTAAGACCATCTCTTAAGCACTCGATATACTCATGCATTCTCACCTATAACAGAAATTTTGTTTCTGTCAAACTTGTTGAACAAATTACAAAGGGAAAATCCACTGCAGATTTTTTTTTTTTATATTTTACTCTATTACTTGAAACAGGCTCTGACAAGCCTTGTTTTGATCAGAGAAAAGAGCCCCCACTTTGGGTCTGAAAAAGAAGGTGGAGAATTATTTAAAAGAAAAATTAGCAGAACACCATTTTGCATTTCATCCTAAACCACAGGAATCAATAGAATTCTCTTTGACCAATGCAGCTGTGGATCCATATCTTTATGAGATGGATCTTTGATGGACGTTATATATTCAATCTTTGCTGCTAGAATATAATCTTACTCTGTCCTCTTACCTGTCAGAAATTTTGTTTTACAATATTTACAATACAATAGATTATTTTACAAAATCACTATTTAAGCACTCCAAAGCAAGGAAAGATAAGAGATTTGAGGCCAGAAAGAACCCTTCTAATTACCTCGTCCAATCTCCTGCATAACAAGCCTGAAAACTGTGGCCAAAACTACAAGCTACATAATTTAAAATATATCCAGTCTTCATTTATGAGAGGGGAAACTCCTCCTTAACAATTTGTACCATTGACAAAATATCATAGCCATAAAAAGAAATAAAAATAAAAACTGCATCTTATTCCTAGTTCACAATTGTCTGACTGACTATTTTCTCATGTCTTTGCCAAGTTCCCCAGTAAGACACAACAAAAATAACCAGCACACCTGTCCTAGCCACAGCAACTGGTTTATTATAAAAAATGTAACAAAATGAAAACTTTCACCCAAATTCCTGTAAATATTGGTGATTAATACTAAATGAGACCTGCACTCATACTTAAGCAAAAAAAATAATAATATTGCCTGCTCTTTGGGCTAGCTTCTAGAAGGAAAAGAAGGCTTGAGAGAGCTGACATAACAAGAAAACTCTTGGTCAGTTTACAGTTGGAAGAAACTCTGCTGCTGTTGCCCACGCCCCAGAGATGTCACTGATGTTTCCAGGGCCGTGGCAGAGGACACTTCAGGACTCGCCCAGCCACGGAGCCAATAACAGCTGCCACCCATCCCAGGTTTGCGACAGTAAAATCTCTGTATTTTTCTTTGAAAAAAATATTTTGAAAATTCATCTTCAAGGGAGGAAGGAGGAAAACCCAAGACTGATCAAAGACACTGTACACACTTCTTTGTCTGCCCCAGTCCACCAAGAGTAAATTGTTTTTAAAGCTACCTGGTTGCAGTTGCTCAGGGATCTTTACTGTGTGGACCTGATGAATTAAATAAGTCCCTAAACGCCTACACAATTTACCAAAGGTAGTATTCATTTATCATATTACTGCTATAGAAATAGAGAGATTGGTTGAGTTTTAAACCTACAAAAGGCTCTTTCTATATGCCTTTGTGATTGAACTCATTTACATATGGAAATAAATGTTCCGAGTGCATAAAAATAGACACTGAGTTAAGGTCCCTCTGAAAATCTGGCTGTGGCATGCAATTATAACTCTCATACATAAACTACGTCATGCTGGTAAACCACTCGCTGGTAAAGCCAGTGTGGACACTAAGAGCTAACCCCAAGGCAGAACAGCAGGACAGAATTTGCCTTTATGCAATCCACATAATCCCAATAGTTTTATAATATTCTGGCTTTATACAAAGCTGCCAGACCTCTCCTAGATGCTGGCAACCAAGGCAGGGAAAAGAACAGACATGTCAGAAGATGTCTGTGAGAAGACACTGGCATCACTGCATACTCTTCTACAGCAAAAAGCAAATTAGGATAGAGATAGAGAGGGATACAAGGAAAAAAGAATCATTTGAACCACAACTAGGAGGCAGAAAAAGATGTAGCTGTATTTCAGAGAGAAACTAGCATTCAATGTGCAAGATCAGAAAAGCACTGTATTTTTAAGTGGAAAAAAAAAAGGAGATTGAGGAGGAAAAAGCTGGATTCATTGGTTTATTCCCATCTTTGTCACCAATACACTTTTATCTCCAGTTTTGATCCCACTGTCCAATTGGGGACATAAGGTCTGAATTGCTTAGCACTGTAACTCCTAATTCAGGTAAGAGGTGCTACAGGTATTCAAATGCTATGGGGAGGTGGAGGAAGAAACCATGTCTCTAATGGTTACCTAACCTATCTGGGGTGGTGTGAGATTTAATTCACTAATGCCTGTAAAATGTTCAGAGATACTCAGATAAAAAGGCATAGATGTCAGAAGAGTAATTTAAATCAAGTATCACGTAATCCCTGAATGTGTTTTGGGGAAAAGACCATGCAAGCTACCAAGAAACAGTATGTTGGCTAAAAGTAAAAAGGAAAAGTAGACAACTGAAAGCTACAGAATTTGTTTCAGCAACGAGAAGAAAGAAAAGCTGAACTATTAAGCTAAACAGCTGAAAAAGAAGACTTAGATTGTTTAAAAAACATAAGACCTTTTCCCCAGCTTTTGGAGTCAAAGTTCAGAGAAAATTAGTGCAATAAGACTCCTGTAGGAAAGAGGGTGTGTGTTGCCATCATGGCACACAAGCAAGACAAAAGCAGGACCAAAAACGATGACAGCAGCACCAGCTGCCCACCATTCCCACCCCCGCCCCCTTCCGTACCCACCCGCACGCACACATAGATTGCCATCTTTCACCCGATTAATCCTCTCCCAGGACAGATTAACGCTTATCTGCTCAATATCCATCTGCTTTGTGATTTCAGTAGATTGTAACCAATCCCAAGGCCTTATCAGCGCCTCTCCCCCCATAGGCAGATGGGAAAAGATGGAAATCATCGTGTTCTATTAGCGATGGCAGTGACAACAGGCTGACACAGCTGCCTCCTTCCCTTGTTTCCTCGTTCAGGCTCCGCAGCACAGAAAGATTGCAGTATGGCAAAACGGGCAAAGCCACCTTCACCCTCTGCTTGCTCTTCACCTGAATTAATGAGTTTAGAGAGGACAGCAACTGCTAAACACTCCTTTCAAAACAGGGTTAATACAGGACCGTTGCTGTCTCTGCCCCAGCTAAAAGATCAGAATGGATTATGGAGACAGGAAGCAGAAAGGAAAGCCTTGAACTATTAAGATTTAGGCATTTCAGACATCTGCAGATGTGCATCACAGAAACCAGTAAACAGAACAGCTCCAAATGCTGTTCTCTGATCACCCACTCTTGCACGTGAAACAACGCAGACCCATCCTCTGCACATCCCTGCAGGTTTCTTTCTCTAACTCTTCAGGATTGCAGCCATCGTTTAATTCAAAACAATTACAGGCAAAATGGGAAAACAATACATCAAGTTGCACAATTTATTTGCAAATCAAATGTCTTCAGCCATACACCCAAATACAGCTATGGCCTTTACATTCATATAAATGGAAGGAACTGATTTCTGCCCTCCTGTGTTTCTCACCCTTTTGTGTACAGTCTCTAGAAAGTGTACACAAATTATTTTATTTGCAGAAATCTAAAGGAGGGAAGTTAAAGGACATAAACTTTTTTAAAGGATCACATTAAAAATCTCACTGCTGTTTAATAATGTCCTACACAGTACTGCTTGATGTAATAACCCCGCCTCCAATAACCAAAAGATACATGACAAATGCGAGAGTGAAAGTACTTTCTTTTTTCCCTGACTTATTTTCCCTTCACTGTTAGAGGGTCCAGTAAGTTCTCCTGGTATTCTTTATTCTTCCCATAGTTTTCTTTATGCATGGGAGCCTACAGAAGTACCTTAATCTAGACTTCCACTAAAATGTTTAGTTAGGCAAGATATATCCCACTCTAGAATGAATAAAGTGATTTAAGTATCCAAGGGGAATTACACAACCTGATCAGATTTTGAACACTGGATACTCGCATCCAATCGCCCACAACTGACAGGCAAAGCAATGATTCCTAACATGCAAACACAACAAGCAAATTCAGACTGAATATTGTTTGGCTGCCCACTGGCAACTAATTAACAGAAATCTCTCTAATCCCAGAGCACAGACAGGGCAATTCTCAAAACCTAGATAAATATATTCTTAGACAGTGAACAAAGCTCTTAAATCCAGTAGGATGTGTAAGCCTGAAGTCATACCTGGCACCTCTTTTTGGAAACAGGACACTGGAAACAGGACTCCTCTAATTTGAAGGAGAAGTGGTTAAGCAAACCACTACAGAAACAAAACATATACTTACCTAGGATCTGTCTAAGCAAATTCCAAAGCACTTCTCAAAGGTGAATATTATACTATTCTTTCTATTATTGAAATGCAATGTCTTTTATGGTGAAATGTGACAGTTATTTACTAAAATGAGGTAATAGTACAAAACTGCTTAAGACACAGAGTGAAAGGCACGGGATTTAAGTAGATGGGGAGAAGAAATTAACAGAGGAAAAAACATGATTTCCCAAGCTGGGATTCTGCACAGAAAACTGGGTCTAAAATATCTTCTTACATTAAATGAGTTGATGGTCTCTTTAGTAGCTCCACATGGGTGAGACCTCCTCTCCAGGTACACAAAAACTCAGTGGTAAACTCAGTGGTATTTGAAAAAAAACCCAACAAAATCAAATAAAAAGAACACAACAGACACTATGTAGAGCAGACATGCACTGCCTGAAGAAGGAAGAAAGAGCGTAAGAATATATATTACATAGTTTCTAAAAATGTCTACTGGACACATGCAGAAAAGCTCTTTTTCCCAAAAGGTCACCTGCATTCTGCACCCAAACAGTAAAGCCCACAAAATATGGGACACATTATATTTTTAATAATGTAGAAGGTCACCATATAAGATATATAAGATGTCAACAACCCATGAACTCTCTTGTGACAGTCTATTGCTCCAATACCTTACAAACTGCAGTAGTAGTTGGCTGAAACAGTGTAATAGTGTATGATGTTGATCTTACACTGCTCTTCTAATACAGACTCCTCCCTGGCATTGCTAGGGTAATGGAGTGCCTTACAATCTTTAGTACAATTATGCTATAACAAACACAAAATAATATTTACTCATTCTTTCACAGATAAGGAATGAAGTGTTTTAGGAAGCTGAATCTCGCTGTTTTCCACAGGTGGCAGATACTTAAATGTCTTTCAATGTCTGAGATTTTTGTGAATAAGAGGGAAAAAAAATAAAATATCACAAAATGGATCTGCTGGAGATCAGGGAGCACACTGGTGTGGGTTTCACTTGCTTCCTATCAGCCATGGCAGCGTGAGAATGAAGTATGCACACTATCTCCTTCTCCATAACCATAGATTCAAGGAGCTGAAGGATGACCACTAAGGAAATTAAAAGTAATTTCAAAGTATTGTGAGTAATCTTTTTCAGAAGCACAAGCTGTGAAGGAAGGAAGCCCATGAAATCTAGTGTCAAGGCGGCTTTATCTGACATGACATGCTGTACAAAGGGAGGCAGAGAAGGGAGGTATAAATTATTTGGCATGGAAGAGAACCAAGCTGGACATTGTCTATGTGTCTAGGAAGAACTTACCCCTAATGGCAATTCTGTGAAAGAATCTAGATCCCCTGCACAAATACATAAGCTGTGCAGGCAGCTTGTCTTGATTTAGAAAAAACACTTTGTTCCCGCCCTCTTGATGAGTGCTGACCAGCTTCTGTTCTGAGATGAAAGGGTGTAGCTCCTTAAAACATCAGCCTGGAAAATGAAATATGGCTCTAACGGGAGCCACAAGACTTTGTATTCCTGCTTAACATCTTCTCTCTATCACAGAGAGGGAAAACACAGTCTCACGGTGAGGCACTGCTGCTCTCAGAAGCACAAGTATACATTATGAATGACTGACTTAAGGAGTCTCAGCAGAGGACATCCTCTGCAACAAAATCACTAGGTAACCTTTCTCACTATCTATTAACATTTCCACTGTTCCCCACTTCAAAGCTTGTAAAACATCCATAAATACTGAGTAAACCTATTAATACCTTTTTAAAACAGCCTGGAAAAGGCTTTGATATAATGAAATCCCATAGGAATCATTAAACTTTAACTCTTGAAAACTATTTTAAAACTATGTTTAAAAAAAAGATTGAGTTCAAAGATGAAAACTACTCATCTAGAGGTCAGCTTTGTAGGCTACAATACTTGGTGTTAGCCACACATCTCATTGCTTTAAGGAAACATCCCAGCCCTTCCCTACTCTAAAACTTAGCTTTATTTCCATCCTACAGTCAAGCTTTAGTTACAGAGAATTATCAGCACATCAGCTCTATATTGGCAAAGTGGAACACCTTTAACATCACAGAATCATAGACTGGTATGGGTTGAAAGGGACCTTGAAGATTACCTAATTCCAACCCCCTTGCCATGGGCAGGGACAATTCCCACTAGACCAGGCTAACTCAAAGCCCCAGTCAACTTGGCCTTGAACATTTCCAGGGAAGGGGCATCCACAACTTCTCTGGGCAACCTGCTCCAGTGTCACACCACCCTCACAGTAAAGAATGTCTTCCTAATATCTAATCTAAATCTCCCCTCTTTCAGCTTAAGACTGTTACTCCTCATGCCATCACTCCACTCCCTGATAAAGAGTCCTGCCCCATCTCTCCTGTAGCCCCCTTTATGTACTGGAAGGCTGCTATAAGGTTTCCCCAGAGCCTCCTCTTATCCAGGCTGAACAATCCCAACTCTCTCAGTCTGTCTTGTAAGAGAGGTTCTCCAGCCCTCTATCATCTTTGTGGCCCTCCTCTAGACCTGTTCTAACAGGTTCAAGTGCTTCCTGTGATGAGGACTCCAAAGCTGGACACAATAATCCAGGTAGGGTCTCACCAGAGAAGAGTAGAGGGGCAGAATCACTTTGCTTGACCTGCTGACCACATTTCTTTTGATTAAGCCCAGGATATGGTTGTCTTTCTGGGCTGTGAGCGCATATTGCTGATCCATGGTGAGTTTCTCATCCACCCCCAAGTCCTTTTCCTCAGCGCTGTTCTCAATCCATTCTCCACCCAGCCTGTATTTGTTCTTGGGACTGCACTGACCCACATGCAGGACCTTGAGCTTCATGAGTTTGGTATGGGCCCACCTCTTCAGCCTATGAAGGTCCCTCTGGATGGCACATTACATGATCTAACATAGTCCCTTTCTAACTTTCTTCTTGTTTGCTTCATGTGGAAAGACCTGACAGATACAGATTCAGATGCTCCAATGCGGTATGAACAAACGGACAGTATTTGGATTACACCTTGTCTAGAAAATAATCCTGTGAAAGCTATTTCACACCTTCAGTGAGCTCTTTTGATTTGCTTCTCACACTGTGTGTTCTCCTTGCCCTGTTAATTGACTGCACTCAGACAATGCTCACGCAGTATAATATGGCTGACACACTGAAGGTCTTGATTATAACTTCTAGTATCTGCATGAGCCATCTGGAATGAGAACTTCAAACCTCCTCAGTGCACTTTCCTTCCCACCCCCCTCTCATGCTGTATCTTCATGATACATCATCTAGACTGACATATTCTTCCTCAATTCTATCTTATTCAATCCATGCAGTAACTATAGTTCCACAAATACCTGTCGTCTGGCAATAGTTAATTCATGTCTTCTTGTCAAGCCTCTGCTATTCTGCATATTTTACCTCCTTTCCTCACTCTTCCTTTCTTCCATTACATCTCAAAATGCAACCAGCCCAGCCCAGCCAAGACTTCTAACTTCAGTAACTGCAAACACTGCGGTTGTTTATATGTGTCTCTTGCCTCAACTCCTATCTTTAGTCTGTCATCTCCTCAGAGCCCTTGTCCATTACATTCAACCTACTACCTCTTTCACAGAGGTACACAAGCAACAGCAGTGCTCTCTCTGTTCTCATTTTCAATTCACAAACATGCGTGATATACAGTCTGGGGCACTGCAGGATTAGTCGAGTCTTCCTGGTCACGAAAGCGTCCTGATAATGGATTCTACAAACTGGGCACCTGTCAAATTTCTACACCCATCAGATTAAGACTCTCTTGCTTTTCAAAATGTAAAGGCAATTTTTCAGGTGACAAACTTTATGTAATTATATTTTAAGTCAAGGCATTTTAGTTAATTTCTTCTACTAGATACTACACTGAGCATTACTTGGTGGCTTTGTCTACTGGGATCCCTACTCTTGCTGATTTCACACTGGTTTTTTGGCATTGAAATTGAGCTATAGGCACTGGTCCATATTTCCTGCTCTCTCCGAGAACGGTTTGTGCTTTTCCATCTGCTCGTCTGACTGGATGGATGTCTAGGAATAGTCATGTTTCTGACTCCTTTGCCCACATCCTACAGATTTTAAGGTTTCACCGGGGAGAAACGATGCCATTTTGCACAACTTGTTTTACAAAGCACTACGTCAAGGACAGGGTCAAAAATGGCAAAGCAGCAGCTGGTTAGTCTCTTTAGGAGTTTGGCTGTACTATTTCCTCCCTCTTCTCAGAAAGTGCTGAATGTAGATTTTTACTTCCACAGGGGAGGACCTGATAATCCCCTGGTGGGTGATACCATCTGTCCACTCAGGAACACATCCTCACATCAGAGATATGCAGAATGGCAAGATACACAGTGAGTTCTGGGCTCCACAGAGCCCTCACCACTGAGCATCCACCCCATGGGGAGTGGTCACGTTTATAGTCACTGCCTTAACTTCTGTAGTAAAATAATTTAAAGGATTTGAGCTCCCATTCCCTGAAGTCAGTGGGGTGGTAGTGATCTACACCAATTAAAGTGTGGGCTGGCTTATTTCTAGACTGATGCAGAATTGAGCCCCAAACAGCAAATCCTTGAGGGGTCTTTTTGGAGAACTGCCATTCTAATATAGTTCATGGAGTAAGGAGCTGGAGGTTGCAAGAGAAGCCCAGAAAAGAGGTGACGGCAAGGAGGGGGAAAGGAGGTTATCATTCTGCAATGGCAGGTACTAAATCTTACTTTCCCAATGGATGTTTCTCAAGTGTATGTTTAATTGGTGTTCTTACATGCCTCTGGCTAAAGCACTGACTACTTTACTCCATTAGGACTCCTGGCTTACAGCATTACATTATATGGAAAGATAGAACAGGAACAGGTAGAATTCAGAGTGGAATAAATCATTCCTGCTCTCCCACCTTTCCTCCTGTCTGCACGTGACAACATAGTTCTTGGTTTTCAGCTGCAGTCAGTACATGGCATGTCACCCTCAGGACATTTGCAGTAACTTTTGGAGAATAGAAATAAACTTTCATTTGCCACAGAGCACAGTGATAAAGTGTTGTTTAGCTCACCCATGGGGAAAAAAGTAATCAATATATTACAAAAAAAATATCCACAAAGGTTTAATGACTAGGACTTCCAAAGTACAAACTGCAGACAAGCTGGACTAATAAAGGCTTTTTACATAGCTGGAAAAAGAACTGTTCAATAGCGACCATCCTTGACAGAACCGAATGAGAGCTGAATCTGCATCACTGGAGTCTCTCTGAGCAGCGCCTCAATGAGGCAAGTGGATTTGTTAGCCAGATGACTATTTTGATTACTCTGCATTGCAATAAGAAGCTGTATCAGCAGGACCCTATTAAGCTTCCATTTTCAAGAGCAACAAGAGAGGCAGCACAGCCTAACTGCAAGGAATAGCTGCATCCAGCAGCCTTTCCAACCTTTTCATAGTAAATAAGAGTCCAAAGCAAGGCTTTTTGTTTTAGTGGTCTTTGATGACATTAACCGTGAACAAACAAAGTAACAAAAGTTACCTCTAACTTTTCTCATTGCCTATTCAAGGCAGGGAAAAGTAGCTTTTTCAGCTCTTCTAAGACATACAATCTTAATTCTGCATTCCTTGTTTTCCTATTTGTTCTTTATTTTAATGTTTTAAAAGCAATTACCAATACACACTTATAACTGGACACCTACAATGGATGTGCCATTAAAAATAAAAAAAAGCATCAGGGAATTGAGTGAATGTCCTTGAGATCTACCAGTGAGTGAGTCCTCTATTAATCAGACTCACATCCACTGGTCCCACTGAAGGAAGTCCCAACAACACAATGTGCTAATATCTTCAACAGGAAAAAAGTAAAAATAAAAATCCGCAAAAGGGGCGGGTTCACAGTCCAAAAGTTAGCAGACATCTGTTTAGGCTTCGAAGTATAGAAAAGGATAGTATTTTTCCTTCTACCTGCTTAATTCCCAAAGGATTGATGCTCTTCTCAGTGCTACAGTAGAAGATGGAAATATGGTTTCCATCAGATCAGCAGATGGGTTCAACAGGACTACAAAATCAGAACAAAGGACCAATCTCTGACAGAAGCAGCGATTTAAACATGCACGCTGAAATACCGTATGTATGCACCGGACCTAACAAAAAACCTGCTTTATTCAATCTAAAACAAGTTTGCTACAACTACTGTAAGTTCTATATCTTCAAACATTTTTCTTCTTAGGAAGATTGTTGGGGGAGGTTTGAATATTAGGAAAATTCTCATGCATCCATAATGCTGACTTGCAGACATTTCAGTAGAAGACTTACAGTGTTTCCACAACAAAGTTGTAATCCTATCAGACTCAAGGTATTTTTATGATTTGGAAAAAATAACATGTAGATAGAATCTTATCAGCTAGTAAAAATTACTTCCACTATTTTCTATTTTAAATGTTGAGAGCAAAGATGTCAGCTATTATTCATAAAGTAATAAGGTAGCAATCCAAAGTTACTCCTCTCTTGCCCTTCTCTGCACTGAAATTATGGTACATAAAGCAGAGATATTAATAGTGCTTTTAATTATACAGCTCTAAATACATATGCAGCTGCAGATTCAATTCTGAGTGATGTTTTGCACTATCAAACCTCATTTAAACCCAAAAGAGTTGCAAGCAAGTGGGTTCTCACAGGACAGGAATCTGAAAAAGCAAAAGTTTTGTAAACTGCTCCAAAAAGGAACCATTTGTTTGTTTATTTATCTGTCCAGTTGGACAAAAACTGTTGCTCAATATTTTCACTTATTTTGTAAATAATAAAGATAAATTTACTATAACACTCCTCCTTGAAACAAATGTCACACAAACCATGCAGAGAAAGGCAAGTGGAGAAGAGAGAAAACATGCAGTAACTTTTCACACTGCTAAGGTCATGACAACCTTGAATGCTCCTCTACAGAAAGAGATGGCACACTTTCTTCAAGAGTCTTACACATATCACAAGGGTCTATTTGCAGTTAACTCTTTGAAAACCTTCTGTCACCTGGCACTAGTCACTACAGTGCAGTACTCACACAACACAGGATTTGCACAAGAGAAAGAAATAGAGTGAAGGGATAACAACATGAGGAACAAACAAGTCCTCTTCAAAATGCATCCAGTCACAATGAAGTTCACTGATATTGGTTCCAGTTCAAAGTCTGGAAAGCCCCAGCCCCTGCTGCTATGATCTGTGCTGGGTTGTCTGCCTGTATGAAAACGAAGCCAGGGCTTGCTGCTGCAGATCCACAGGAAGCTAAGTGCTACTGTGTAAAATTGCTTTGCAATGCACGTGTCCTGCTCAAAGCCCACTCTGCTCCCTGCACCTTGAGCATCAGAAGGGATTTAATTTTCCTGCAAGGGCCCATGAGAAATGAACAATACAATGTGCACAGTGGGCATAATCCTTGACTCTTGTTGACGCCACACAGAAATCCATTCCGTCTTCTTCTAATCCTTGCGCGCAGCCAAAGCCTGCATGATGAAGCTGAAGGGACAGGAACTATTTATAGCCTTTAATTTCATCCTGCATCAGTGGATTTTCAGGCAAAGGAAACAGGGCTTTTAGCTTGTTTCCCGTTTTAACCTGTTCAGTGCTCACAGCTTGGGGAAGTCAAAATAGTTTTATTTCAGTGTCATTTAGTGGTTTCAAGGAAATAAATATCCAAAAATAGGTCAAAAATGCTAATGATTTGAATCCACTATTTACTCACAGGGCAGGAGCAATGCAGGGTTTCCCACTGCTGCCCCTATAGTTCTGCAGATGTAGTGTAACAAGGGAATATGCAAAGCAAGGCAGATCATCACAGTTTCAAGGGCTATGCAGGCAAACTGAAGGGCACACCTATCCCCTCTGTCCTGCTTGGTCCTCCTTTCCCATTTGAGGCTTTGTTTCCCATTTTGCTCCTTGCAGCTTTCTCTCCTGCTCCACTGGCATCCTCTTTGATGTGGTTGTACCATTACAGTAGATGAGTTTCATGCAGGTACACAAAGCAGAGAGCTGACTGCATGAGATAACAGACCTCCAGAGAGGCTGGAGCTTGTTAAGCCCCCTAATCCATAAGGCACGCAACACCAGCCTCTCACAGACAGACCTGAGTGAACAACTCGGAACACCTAAGACATTTCACAAAGTTCACACTTCTTGCCTGCATCCTGTAATTTTTACAAGCTTGTTACCTATTCAGTTGGTTTTCTCATTATTTTTCCTTCCTGTAATTTGACATTCTAAATCTAGGATGTGATCTGTTTTGCTTTGTTAGGCATGACTGAATCAGAGACAAGCAATCATTTTTTTTCTTCCTGTGTGCAGGAGAATAAATTTTGTGAACATATTTCTGCTAAAAACTGTTGCTCACCATGGTTTTGTCTCATGCTTATCTACAAGCAGCCATTCCAGTACAACTCAATAGCCTAATGTGTGTTTGCAAAGCATATGCAAAAAAAAAACCAACCCAAAACATTAAAAGGCAAGTACAAATTCTAATAAACTTTCATGAAAACTTCAATAATTTGAAACCAGTCAGCAAGAAACTAAAAAAAAACACCAGGGAGAAAACGAAAGAATGAGGAAATGTTTGTAATACAATCATATGTTTTAACTGATTAACATATCGTTGATTTAGCTAAGTTGAGCAATTGATGAAGAAACAGAGTTAGCACAGGAGTGACTGATAATTCTCTGAGTTTAAGGAGCAGGCTTTGACATGTCTGAAAGCACAATGACATTCAAATGGTCTAGCTATTTATGCAGTGGATGGGAATCCCAAACTAACACTGTGCTAATGCATGGGAAAAAAAGAAAAAAAAACACCCGAAAAATAAGTAGTAGTAGCAGAAACCAAATCATAAGGCAAACCCAGGCAGTGCAAATCCTTTTAGCAGAAGACCAGGAGCACAATATAAAACAAAGTGAGTGACATGCAGAAAGTCAAAAGAGCAGTGGTAGAAAACAAGTGTGCAATAAATTGGTTGTTCTTCTGCATTTCAGCTAAAAGTCCAGACCAGTGCTTTTCTAAAATAAAAAATAAAAATAAAAAAAAACCCAAAACCCTGGAGATCAGCCTTTGGGACCTCCTGTCCTATACTGAAAAAAAATTCAGGATTTTTTGTGTTTTCCTTTCTTTATTTTTCCCATCAAGAGCATGGGTGGCAATTCTAATGTCTGAAAAATACCAATACATTCTTTCTTCTTTTCCTTCTTCTCCCTTTTTACTTTCCCTCTCCTTCACCTCCTCTAAATTTCTGAAGAGCCTCAGTGGTGGACATACTTCAATTTTAAAACTAAACTTACTAAGCCAAATGACTGAGGATACAAACCACTGCAGCTGCACTAAAGTTCACAAAACAATTTTGTATTCAAGTGTGTTATTCCTTTTTTTTTTTTTCTTCCCTTTGGTAACTCCCTTGAATCAATTCACCCTTATTTCCTATCCAAATGTTAATGTTCACACTGGGTTAAATCAGTTTAAAAAAATTAAGAACCCTACGGTCAATTGCCCTTCAATAAAAACTGATACCTTACTCCCTCAGGAACTTAAAAGATCCCATAGGTAGTCAAATCCTTCTCTCAATTACATTGGCAAAGAATCAGAGTTAGACACTTAGGTTCTGCAGATAAGTCACAGATGGAGTGAGTTCAGACTTAATTTCCGGAGAGTGACACGTACAATATACCTTTCCTGACCTGCAACATTTGTGGAACTATTGATCAGATTAAACTACTGGGCTGGAAATAAGAGAGGATTTTGAAGGAAGATACATGTGTTCACACACATATAAGTATGAAGTTATATAAAAATATATAACTTTACAGTTAAAATAGTGTATTATATAAATGGACAGCATTTCCTCAGCAAACAGCAACATATCTGAGTGTAACTGCTCTGACGTTTAGTTAACATGGAACATACAGTTTATATGAAAGAAATCTTGTGGATTGCTTCTCCAAGCCACCCAGATGTGGACTGCTGTGATTCCTACATATTCTTTACCACCTGTACTGCAAATGTAGCATCTGCTTATACACCACATAAATAAAGCAAGGAGCCCCTTGAGTCGATGGAATAAAACTTGTTCTAGTACAGAAGATAGCCCAGAAGGATGAATCTGTTTGGGGAGGCAAGGAGAGTAAGATCAATAGATACATATATAGATCCCATAACCAGACTTGCAAAAAAAAAAAAAAAAAATAACTTTATGAGCTTCTTGTTTGAGTTTGCTGTCAACTCTTCTGTGGAAGAGGCAATAAAATTTTGATAATTTATTAAAGCTTAGGCTTTAATAAAGAATCTTCTCTCTCCTCATCTATCTGCACCATTAATCTAGCCTTCCTTCTCCTGCCAGATCTAAGAGGTCATAATCTTCTAGTTGTGACATCAGTGTCTGTTGCTGTGGGGAATGGCTGGCAATATCACTAATACAGGATTATGGTCAGCAGTTGGTGTATGTGCCACAGCAAGCACACAGATGTGGGGAACGATTCTGAGCTGCATCTAAATGCTTACTTCTATTCAAACTCCCCACTGGAATATCAGACCTCATGGGGCTGTGGAGCAGCTCTGCAGGGAGATGGTGCTCCCTCCACCAAGGACTAGCCATCCCACCAGCACCAATTCCACACAGGCAGCTGAAATCCTGCATGGTTTATCCATCCAACCTATTTTCAGAAGCAAGTTTGGGAAATTGCGCTGGCTGTCCTTGTTGCAAGACCTCCTAAGGCTCTGTTCCGAGTCTCTGCCTCAACTCTCTTCAGCATTGTTCTTATTTTTCTATCTAATATCTGCATACCTGAAAACAGATGGATTCTGTGAAAGCCACTCCTTCCTTATTTATTTAACAGACTATGTCCATAGTTAAAAATATAACTATAGTTAAATATAATTTTCATTTATAGAACAAGACATCGAAAGGGAACAGAACAGAGAAGTTTTCTGATAGAGAACAAGACCCACTGAGTTCAGTATCCAAAAATGAGCAGTTTAGCCTGGCAGATCTAGCCTGAAGATTTTGCATAAAACGAGGCTAAACCTGAGCAACATCCACAGTTTCTTCATCACACAAATACTAAAGGAAACTGCAGCATAAACCTTCCAAATGCATTGCATCTCTGACACGAACATAGCACCTACCTCTGAAACAGAAGCTGTTTGAATTGAAACCATCCTGCCACGTAAAAATCCATAAAAATGTGACAAGTTTCACTATGGGATCTCAAACAAATAGAAAAAGTGCATTCCAGTTTTAGAAGTACAAATAGTGCATCGATGTCCTAAAACTAAAGTGCACTTCCAAAAATCATGCACTGTTCAACCTTGAATAGACCCTGTTATTGCCATTGCAATTCTCTCTCCACTTCCAATAGTTTTGGGGTTTTTTTAAAGTAATTTTAGGCATAACAAGAATCATGCCAAAAAGAAATTTCCTGCTCTTGTCTGCAGTCCTTCAAGGAATATTCTCCTTGCCAGGTATTCATTTATACAGTTGGTTATGAATGAGTAATGATAGTAACACAAGATAACACTTGGGACACTATGAACTAAATCTTCATTAAGTGGAGAAACAGAAGTAGGCACAATGAAGAGCAAATTCCTGCACACTCTGCAGTTCAGAGGGGCTTCACAAACTATGCTCAGAGATGCCATCTTTTTGTTTGTTACTGTAAACCTTTCCAACATAATGAATAATTAAAAGCAGCTAGATTACATGGTATATCACATTAATGACCAGAAAACAGGGGTTTATATCATCTGCCCATTTCTCTCTTTTTATGACTTACAGCATTGCTGACCACAGTTGCCTCCTGAGTGTTACTCCCATTTAACCTATTTTCTACATCTTGGAGCCAAAAGGAGTAACAACAGATAGATTAAAACAGAAGTCATCAGCAATGTGAGCAGTTTTCTCCAGTTAGGGACTGCAGCAATACCACTTTGTAACTGCACCTTCCCCAGTGGCTACACAGGGTATGAAAAGGGTATTTCTCAGGTTTTGCAACACAGCGTGCTCCTTGGCACAGACCAAGCATGGGAAAACTTAATCCCCAAGATAACACATCTCACTAATTTGTGGAAGTGTGGTAAAAACAAAACTTGATTTGCAACCCTGCATGTCAGCCACATTCATTGCAACCTATCTTCTTTTCTGATGATACTCACCAAAGAACAGCATCAGTCCTCACAAAGTTGCCAGAGAAGAGAGGACAAAAAATAAAAGAGTGGAGAGAGGGCATATCTGAACTTAATTTGCTGTGGAGTTGTATGTGTAGTATTCATAGTAAAGAATTCAGCCTAAAGTCAATTAAGCCCCCAATTAGTTTGTGTAGTATCCAAGTATGATGCTCATGAGAGGAATACATTCTTGAGAAAAAAATTAGAAAGACATTAGCTCAAAAACTATTTACAGGAAATAGCATTTCTGTTCTCTGAAAAGGATTTTATCTTGTTTCTAGCGCATGCCAGCCTTTCCTCGAAAGCCCCTTCCCCGTTTTCTCAGGCTATATACCAAGAAAAGCCAAAGATATCACAGATTGTAATTTCAACTATTTACAGCATAACCAATCGCATGAAAAATACATGTGTATCCTGCACATCTGCCACCATCCTGCAGGCAAAAGAGAGGGAAAAAAAAAAAACCAAAACAGGATCCAAGATATGCAACAAGATTTCCAGTGTGTGAGTTGCAGTGATGTATTTGCAACACAGCATCACAGCTATAAGCAGCCCTACAGGGGCACAAGCAGATGGCTTGATATTATTCTCTAGACCTTGGATTGCCAAGTGTTAATAGGGTTGTAAATCACTGCTCTAAAAAAACCCAAACCAACAGCCAAGAAACTGGAAGCGTGTGCTTTATTTCTCTATCAAAATGTGCATGGTTTATCTATATTGCTACCCATTGTACAAATATTTTCTTTTTCAAGAGGTTCTTCATCTAATGTTTTGGTTCCACAACCGACCAGCCTCCAGCAGTCCCGAGTAGTTAGAAATATAAGCCACACTTCAGAAG
The DNA here is from genome assembly GCA_004320125.1 of Scolopax mira. NCBI lineage: Eukaryota > Metazoa > Chordata > Aves > Charadriiformes > Scolopacidae > Scolopax > Scolopax mira. The sequence goes on along the minus strand of BJBW01000517.1, from coordinate 85,772 downwards.
GAAGAAACTAGAGATGGATTTAAATTCTGTAAATTTTGAATGAACTCGTTCAAGATCACCTCAGCTCTCAAACTATCACAATCCTTTGAAATACTCTCCTATGAAATACAGTAGAGGAAATGTTACAGAGGAGGAATTGTTCTGCTTCTCAGAACAATTAAATATCTTCCTAACCCCTAAAATATTAATTGCTTATACAACAGCCCAAGCTATAACTAACTCCAGAATCCCACCACTGCCAAACAGTGCTCTGCAAGCTTGTCTTTGCCCACTCCAAAGGCCACTGAAGCCAGTAAAACACTATGTGTTGAGACCAACAGCTGTGAATCAGGATTTGTACATTCCAGAGAAGCTGTACCTAAACTCAGATCTATTATTTTACTTCAGTTTTTCCCTAGATTAATTCAGACTACTGAATGCAAGAGGCTTTACATAATATTGATGTTAATCTGAGGTAGGGGAAGAGGAATAGGAGAAAGGGGTGACCCAGTACTGAATAATTATGCTTAAGTACCCTACTAAAACGTAACATATTCCATCTCTATTTTGTTATAAAAATCATAGAATGCAAAAGGACTGATTTCAGTAGGTGCTGCTGGCATTATTTCACAATTGGAAATTTGAAACTACAGAAGTAATTTTTTTCTTAGTAGGTTATGGAATAAGAGTTAATATGCTGATGAACAGCAAAGAACCTAAAAAGAGTCATTAATCACAAACTAAGCAAACTGTTGAAGTGGCAAGGGGAGATACACAGCTCCACACAGTTAGAAAGATGACAATATTATTTAACACAGGGAAAAAGAGACTACTTCAGAGTTCCTGTAACTGTTGAAAAAGATGTCCCAAAGATATATTCCCTTTCCTCTTTATTCCTGCCTCCATGCTAAGTGGTATAGATGTCACCTTTACTTCCTTCTCCGTCTACACAAGGTCAAGGAGCTTTACACCCTTCTTCCTGGGATGGCTCCAAAATATGCCTGTTCAGCACACTGCCACACAGAGGCTATCGATCTCTTTAGACTTTGCACTAAAGTCAAAGAGTCAGCAGAAATCTCATTGTTGCAAGAAGGAACTATGGGCTGATGATAGCCCTCTAGAAAAGAGTTAGGTAGTGAAGACTGCTCAACTAGAGGAACATAGGCAGGAAAAATATCTGAAAGTGTGACTTTGGAAGGGGTTTAGAGAATCGTTCATCAGAAGAATTGTGGGAAAGAATAATGCAAAACAAAAATGCATACTGTTTTAGTGGTGACCAAATTCAAAGAAAGTGGCTAACAGGCAACACTGTCAATACCCAATTTGTCTCCAGGTTAGCTCAACAAAGGATGAGAATGCCATTACTTCAGCATTGGTATTTGAACAAGTTTTAAGCATGAGCACCTCAGAAAAAATGCATGAATGCCTCCAAAGAACAGAAAATGTGAATGCTATAAAGTCAAACAATAAGTTTCTAATAGCCAGTACTTAAATCTGTTTCTTAATCACTCCTTATTAGCAAATTGGTTTTTGGAAGTCTCACAACTTAGAATCACCAAGATATAAAATTGTAGCCTTGAATGAAAGATGTTGGAAGATATTCTTTGCTATTAAAAGTGGATTCAAAATTTAGTCTAGTTTTTAATTCTCACTAATAAGCCAAAAAAGACAAAGTATTCTCACATATAAAACAGTTTTATTAACAACTGACACAGACACCAAAACCCCCAGGCAATACCTAGCTACTTCATAGCACATTCAGCTTCAGAGTTAGGAACAATTGTTTACCTGAATTTTACCTAGCTTAGTCCTTGTCTTTTTCAGAAAATTTAACAATTAAATAATTAATCAAAATTAAATGCATTTATACTATTGTATCATAAACTCAGAGTAAAAATTAACAGATCCCTACAGAAAAAAATATGTAAGAATCACTGACATCTGGAATGACAAGCAGCACGTTTCACTGAAATCATTGTAAGCATCTGGGAAATTATTCAATGAATCAATAAGTAACCAGATGGATAATCTTCCTAATAAAATATCCTGGGCCTCCATAACAATAGAGCACCCTGATTTTCTGCTTAATAAACAAAGGGAGCAGTCAAAATGTAAGAGCTGTAGGTAAGGATAAGGGTAAGTTTAGATTAGGAAAGGGAAATTTCGATTTTTCTCATTGTCACAACAAAAAGACAGGTCATGCTGGACTTATTCCTTGTGTTCTTGCAAAGATGTCATTGTGATATTAAACAATAGCCAAGTATATCACATTGCATTTGGAATTTGGCCTTCCCGATTGTATTAAAATTCTGACTCAGAACATTTAAGTTTAGATGTATAACCCATCCTAAACTGACCACAGAAACCCTGTCAAAGTAAAACCAGAGGCTTTGATACAGCTCTACTAATAAGAGCACAAGAGCCCTAGTAGTTCTGTGTCAATAAACATGAAATTTTTCAGGAGCAGAGAACAGAAGGAGCAGGCACATCTGTGCTTGCCTGAGCAGACAGGCAGGCACAGCTACAAAGACACAAATCTACCCTTGTGCCAGCAGCCACCGCTCTGCCTTCCTGTGGAAGCTACACCCACATATGCTGATTTGCTCTATAGATACTTATAGAACCAGATCAACCTGTGCAAATCGAGAGAACCCTACTAAAACCCACTGCCAGTTTGCAGCAGAGGAGAAGCTGAATCTTGCTGTACCTTTGGAGCTTGTCTGACTGAAAGGTTTTACGAGGGAGGGAATTCCTTTTCTTTCAGCTTATTTAAATGACAGTAGTTACTATGGTTACTCTTAAGGCATTTGAAATCTGCCTACATGATGCAATTGGTGAAATGACAAGGCACAAAAATTGATATTCCTGTGACACAGGCTGTTCATCCAGGACAGAAATCCAAAGGTTGTAAATATCTGATGTTTAGGATCTCATGTTTAGCCCATTGGCCACCTCAAACACTTTCACTGCTATCAAATTAGCATTTCCACTGTAGCTCTCTGGTGACATGGGGCACAAGTGCTTTTGTTTCAACAAAGCCCACTGTGTTAAGTTCACTCCAGTGAGGTTTTAAGACAATAGAGCAATGTCATTCAAAGAGCATGAAACAGTGAGCTATTATCTCTCTCATTTATCTAGCCTATCTATTAGACAGAGAGCAAGAAAATCTTGTTTTTTTAACAAATTATGTCATAAACTGCAAAAGAGGCTGCAAACACTCTTCCTTCTCATCCTGCTGTGGCTGCATTGGCTGAATGTTAAGGACACTTTCTCTGAGCATTTGTGCTTGCCCACTTTCCCCCATATGTCATATCAAAATACAGCAACCAACACTGTAACAAAAGCCATGTTAAGCTGTAATGAGTTAATGAATAGAATATGGGAACACAGGCAGCCACTCATCTCTCTCCAGCACAGCTATTTATACAAACACCAGTGTAGATGTATTCAGCCCAATAAAACCTGTTATTTTATTAATATAGAAAGTGTTGGTGTAATTTTTTTTTCATATGCATTTTAATTCACTAACCTGCCCCAGGCTGACTACTCAATAACTTATCATTTCTTCTTCATCCTTAGCCTGGTACCATCTGTGACAACAAAACAAGGAAAAGGGTGGAGGGAGAAGGAAATGTTTGTTAAATAAAATCTAAATGATGCAATCAGATAGATGTTTTCCATTACTAAAAGGAACTGACGTGTTACTGTTCCAAACTACAAGCTTATAATAGTGATTTCAATAAACAGAAAACAAATGGAAAAAAAAAAAAGACAACCCTGCTTCTTTTACTCAGCAACTAAGAACTAGGTTGAGGATGCCCATCTTTTGCCTGTAGCAGAGGCTGACAAGATGACACCTCCAGTAAGTCAGGGAATTGCCATTTCAGGCCCTGATCCTGCATCACTGAGGCTGCTCAAAGTTGGGCCACTGACTTCACAGGTCTAAAGCCTTTAGGTGCCAGCACAGTTGCTGCATACCACAGAAGAAATACCAATCAAAGGTTTCTGGCAGTAAGGGACACTAAAGTTCAGGGTTAAAAGCTGCTCACTCAGCCTTATAAAGCTTCCACCTTTGATATCACATCTCAAGAGCTCTGTTGCGTGTTAGTGCTTGCAAATAAATTTGTGATCAATAAGGTATCCACTAAGTCCTCAAACATAAACCAAAATTTTAGAACCAAACTGAAGATCTTTGAATGAACTCGCAAAAGACATAGAATTCAATGTTAAGTTGCATGTAAATAAAAATCATGTCATCTCCAGGATTCACAAGCTGCACTCGAAATGATGTGATGCCTTTTGACTCATTATCTCCAGTACTTGTTCCTTAGTTCATCAAACACCTTTTTAGTCTGATACTTTCAGCTTTAACAGATGTTTCTTGCTAAACCTACTTTAGTTACCCCCTCTAAAATGATCTACTTATGTCAGCATTGTTTTAGAGCTTTGTTTGTAAAAACGCTTTCTAGACCACTGTGCTGGCAGGACTGGAGGCACAGTCCTTTTTTACAGCAAGGCCAGAATCCATGGGTAAAAGCCTTCTGTTTCACCAGTGTCTGCACTACCAGGAGACGTTTGTATTACTTGGTTTATCAGGTATGTGCATGCATGTGCATGTGCATACATGTGCATACAATGAAAAGTAAAATGCACTCCTTCACTCCTTTTGGACTGCAGATTTGGGATGTAACAACATTCTGAACTAGGCAGTAAAGCATCAACCATATACTTAACCACTTCTCCCAATCCTAATGGTTAGCAAGGCCCCAAACCCTTTGCATGTTTAATGTAGGGATCATCATCTCTAAATATGCAGGTCATGTAAACGCAGGAAGGAGGGCTAAGTGAAGGAGCCCTAAGCATTTTTTCAAGCTTTTGCATAGCATGCTGTATTGTTAAGCAGCAGCAGGAGTATGAATACCCTGGATATACAGCAGCTGTTTGTGTTTCAGCAGGCAGAAGATGGCTGGCTACGCTGCAGAATAAGCAGCAGGAGTCCTTGCTTTGCCAGTCCAGTCTTACCTTACAGAAAAGGAGACGAGGAGAAACTCTCTCCAGGTTACTACAACGTGAAGACTGCACTCAGCACTTCACAGCCTGAGTGATTCCACTCTTGGGGGTAGCTGGCCAAATGACAGACCAGAAAGATAAACAAATGTTTAGGGAAATCATCCCAGAATTAAATCTAATTAAAAAAATAAAAATGATAACAGTATATTAAACAACTGTTAACTCACTCTCCTGCACAAACAGCCTCACTGTGATTCTCTGCATTTGTATTTCCTCTAGGCTTGCAGGGGTTGAGGTCATTCCTTGGTGCAGAAACAGGAACTGTACTACCCAAAGGACCAGGCAAACCTCCTGACAAACCACTTCTTTGGACAAGTATCTTTGATCACACAAGCTTTAGCTACATCATAATCCTGCATGCATTCTAGTCTACAAATGTTGCCATCCAGTCCTACAGGCTCTTCCTCAAAACTGTTCTGTTAGAGCACCAGGAAAAACAGGGGGGTAGAAGCAGAAAAATTCCCATTAAAAATATCCTCTGGAATGCCATTTCAGGAGCTATCAAACAGCAGAATTAACAGAGTCTTGATCTAGGGGAGATATTTCCAAAGGATTAGAGTCAAAATTTTAATCTTTCCTAAGAAGTATTTGGTAATTTGAGAACTAAAGGTGCTACTTTTGCAGCCCAGCCCACAGTATCACTGTTACACTTTAGCTTCTATGTTTCCTTCACAGCAGTGAGGAGGTCTCCAGGATACAATGGAAAGGCCACAGCAGTCACTGAAAAAACCTGAATGCAATCATACGAGGTGCTGGAAATTAAATGACTAATCAGTCATCAAGCAGAATGCTTCAGAGGGCTTTGTACCAGTGAACCTGAATAGCTGCCAATCTGTATGTATACTCTTATTTTATATCTGCATACAGTGCTCAACCTGTAAGAAGAGCAGATAACCTATCATATCAGATGTATATCTGATGAAACATTAAAAAAAAACCCCCACAATTGTACACCACTGGAGTCACAAGAATGGGAAAATAAATTAGCTCTGTGTTCTACTTGCTTCTTTCCCTATAGTCATTTTTAAAATTAAAGTAATATTTTTCCCCACAGGCTAGGAACTTTCATCTCTGGTTCCACAAATCTGTGCTCATATGTTGCTTATGTGCTTCTCAGATTCACTCCGGCAAAACTCAAGAGTGCAAAGGACACTGACCCACTAAAAGGCAGGGTGTGGATGTAAAGGGAACTGGTAAATCCACCCAATCAAAAATTCAAGTTTTTGACAAATCTATCCCTTATCCCAATCTGCACAAAGGCCTCAGCCAAAATACAGTTACACTGTGAGCATTTGCTTATATTTCAATATCTCAATTAATTAACAAGTTTCTCATGGAGGGGGACATAATGTAAAGACAGGGTATTAAGTCTGCTTCCATACTAAAACTTGCCCACTCTTAGATGACATCAGGAAGTTGGAACAGAATTTGGAACAGTCTACTGCAGCAGTTCTAGAAGGACATTGAAAGAAAAAGTTCTTTTCATCCCTTTCTTAGAAAGCCTTACAGTTAACTAAAATGCCTCTGGACTAATGCCTGTACCATAGGTATAGACTGTAATGGACATACATTTACATAACATATGTTAAAAAGATAGCCATTGACTTATCTATAATTACATGAACTCCCTTATATTACATCACAGGTGCAGAAGAAATAACCATGCACACAGGACCAAAGACTATGGAAATACAGTAATTACAAATGAGAATCAGAGTATCACTCAACATTTCATCTTTTCTTCTGATCCAGAATAAAAAGGATCAAACTATATCCCTCCACATATGTGTGTATAGGTGCATGCAGACACTTCTCCTTGCCTGTCAATAATAGAGTGATCTGTCTCAAGAAGGGCCCCTCAGTGCTCTGACAGCTTTGACAGCCATTGTCATTGCAACTTATCAAAAAGAGGACATAGCATGATAGCAGTATGTTAAAATCCCTTCCTCACTTCTGCCCTTTCCTTGACATTTCTTATCATTTGCTTCCAACACTCCTTTACATTGTAAGATTATCATTGACACACATCATTTCCGAGTAAAACTTATTACAAATTAAAGACCTTGCTCTCTTCTGTCATCTATTAATTCAGAGATGCCCGAGTCTCATAAAAGAACAAAATCCACTAAAGGTCGCATCCATTGTCCAAAGAAGTCAAAACTATATTTCTAGCGAATTAATATCTGATAAGTCTGGATGAAACCTTAAAATTATAATAAAAAGCCTATTTCATTAAGAGACCACTTAAGAAGAACATAGAATATAATCTTTTAGGTTGGAAGGGACCTTCAAGATTGTCTTGTCCAACCATCAACCTAACTCTGACAAAACTGTACACCCACACAACAAACTAAATGCAACACCATGTCTCTCAGAACCATGTCAACCTGTCTTTTGAACACCTCCAGGGATGGTGCCTCAACCGCTTCCCTGGACAGCCCATTCCAATGTCTGATAAGCCTTCAGTGAAATTTTTTTTCATAATATCCAGTCCGAACTTCCCCTGGCATAACTTGAGGCCGTTTCCTCTAGTCCTGTTGCCTGTGACTTGGGAGAAGAGACCGACCCCCACCTCTCTGCAAGCTCCTTTCATTGAGTTGTAGAGAGCGATAAAGTCTCCCCTAGGCCTTCTTTTCTCTAGGCTGAGTAACTCTAGTTCCCTCAGCCTCTCCTCATAAGGCTTGTGCTCCAGACCACTCACCATCTTTGTTGCCCTTCTCTGGACCCACTCCAGCACCTCAATGTCTTTCTTGTGGTAGGGGGCCCAAAACTGGACACAGTACTCGAGGTGGGGCCTCACCAGTGCGGAGTACAGGGGGACGATCACCTCCCGAGTCCTACTCGCTACACTGTTCCTGATACAGGCCAGGATACTGTTGGCCTTCTTGGCCACCTGGGCACACTGCTGGCTCATGCTCACCCAACAGTCAATCAACACCTCCAAGTCCTTTTGTGCCAGGCAACTCTCCAGCCACTCTGCTCCCAGCCTGTAGTGCTGCCTGGGGTTGTTGTGACCCAAGTGCAGGACCCGGCACTTGGTTGTTGAACCTCATCCCATTGGTCTTGGCCCATCGATCCAACCTGTCCAGATCCCTCTGCAAGGCCTTTCTATCCTCCAGTACGTCAACACTGCCACCCAACTTAGTGTTGTCTGCCAACTTAGTGAGGGTGCACTCAATCCCCTTGTCCAGATTATTGACAAAGATGTTTGAGAGAACTGGTCCCAGTACCGAGTCCTGTGGGACACCACTAGTGACCAGATGCCAACTGGATTTCACTCCATTCACCACCACTCTCTGGGCCTGGCCCTCCAGCCAGTTTTTAACCCAGTGGAGGGTACTTCAATCAGCCATGGGCAGCCAGTTTCTCCAGGAGGATACTGTGGGAGACTGTATCAAAGGTTTTACTAAAGTCCAGGTAAATAACACCCACAGCCTTTCCCTCATCCACCAAGTGGGTTACTTTGTCATAGAAGGAGATCAGATTTGTCAAGCAGGACCTGCCCCTCATGAAGCCGTGCTGGTTGGGCCTGATTGCCTGGATGTCTTCATGTGCTGCATGATGGCACTCAGGATGGTTTGTTCCATGACTTTCCCAGGCACCAAGGTCAGACTGACAGTTCCCCAGATCATCCTTCTGACCCTTCTTGTGGATGGGCGTCGCATTTGCTAGGCACCAGTCAGCTGGGACCTCCCCGGTTTGCCAGGATTGCTGGTAAATGATGGAGAGTGGCTCCTCAAGAACTTCCACCAGCCCTCTCAGTACCCTTAGGTGGATCTCATTTGGTCCCATAGACATGCCTGTATTTTGGTGTTGGAGCAGGTCCCTCACTATCTCCCTTTGGATTACTTCCACAGCAAATCAAGCTATATCTGAGATGGATTAAGAACCACTGTCTGCATCACTCCAGAGGTTGTTTTGATGACAGCAGTTCTACCTTGTTTCCAGCAGGGTTAGCTACCAACTTTTGGAGTCCAAGCCTGAAAATGAAGAATTTCTGACTCTTTAGGGACTCGCATAATGCACATTAACATACCTGAAATGTAGACACAGATACCAAGCTGTTATCCCAGAAAAGAAAGCAACACTCAGATGTTGACAAGTAGTACCTGGGAAAGGTGAGAGCAGCAGCATCTACATGACACATCTCAACTGCACAATGATCCATGAATTAATTTCAAGACAGCACTAACAAATCATCCTGAAAGTTTGACTCTTAGTTTACGTGTTACTTTAGGAATTTTTAAACCTATTTTGAGAAATTACTTGTCCTCTCCACTAAAAGATGTTTTAACAAAAAATTTGGAAGAATCTTCTGACTTACCTTATTCTCCTGAAACAATTAGTTTGGTTGGGGATTGGTTTGGTGTTTTCTGTGGGTTTTTTTACACAACTTGTTTTTCATTTCGGGCCAAATCATGCCCCCAAAGTGCTGCTTATTCTCCATTTCCCTTCCAAAAACCTCAGTTTACAGAACTGTTCCAATATACAACTATGTCAGAGCTCTGTTTCCTCAAATGAAAAAAAAATCATTTAACTGAACTTGGTGCCAATTTGGGTGGTGGCAGCCTTTTAGCACATGAATAGTCCTTGAAAGGACCAGAATACAAGCAGAGACCAGGATCTTGATGCTTTCTTTATAGTTACATGCAGAATTAAATGTACATTGATAGACTCTGCATGGCAAAGAAAGATATGGTAAAACTAACATGAACTTTCACGTGTTCAAATGAACAGCATTCAGTGAGGTCACTGGGTCAGGATTCCCAAGACTCAACATCCTGCCATCTCTAGAACTCCTCTTCTGCATCATTCCAGTATGAGGTGGGAGGGAGGCTTTGGAGCAACAAATGCAATCAGAGCAGGGAGGTGCATTTCTACTCTATGCTGAAGCAAAAGAAAAAAAAAAAAAGCTTTGGAGATTCTCAGTTCCCAAAGGGCTTTAATATATATTAAACACCTTCAATAAAATAGGGAACAGCCTGGACACAATGTAACACCAGACGTTATATCAGGTCTGACAGAGGCTCCTTGGTATACAGTCTTTGTAAATTACAGTGATATTCTCAGGACAGAATGAAGCCTTCATCTCTTACCAGTAAGGAGTCCCAAAATCTGCAGGACTGCCAGCCTCTTCAGCTAAGGCATTTTTTTATTTCTTTTGACTAAAAATTCAAACTTGGTTTGATAACTTACAATACTGTAAGTCAAAATTCTTAACATTTTTACTCAAAGCTTCTAATTTACAATGCCACTAACTCTCCTCTTTGCCATGAACTTATTTTATGCTTTTTTACTGTGATCAATGGGAAATAAATGGACATTCAGCTAAGAAATCTCTGGATGTGTGACGTCATGAACCAAATAAAAAGTGCAAAACAACAAAAAGAAAAGCTTGTGAGAATTATTTCAAATTCAGATTATTATGCACATTAAATTAGATCTACATTCTAGTCTTCATATGATACTAAAATCAGTCTAGCACACAGACACTTCAGTGATGAACAACTCCCTGGTAAAATAATTGTAGGATCTGGCCATTAAAACACTAGCTGATATGCAGAAATTTAGAGTTCAAGTCACAGCTATGTCACAGATTTCCTCAGCAAGTCTGAGATGTCATTTAATCCCTTTGTGATAATCGTATTCAATTAAGTTTATTTTTATTTCCTTTGTAATATCTGTTCAGAATACAAACATTTATGCACTTATTAAATATAGCAAAAATAAGGCTCGATACACATTTCAAACCCCACAGTGCCACTGCGGTGCTGAGTTCTGACAAAATTCTTCACCATGGAAAATCAGCTGGGAAAGGAAGCTGTGGCTAAAAAGTATGTCTGAAAATGTCCTTCTACAAAACCGGTTAAAACCTGGCTGCCATATGAATAAGAGAGGGATCTTTCAGTTCTGCTGAACAGTTCCCTGAATACAATCCATCCCTGCAGCCAAAAATGTAAAATCCACAATGCCAGCACCATGCACCTAGTGTAATTCATTAAGTGCTACTAGAATGGAAGTTCTATAAGGCCTGGAGTTCCTCACGCGATAGACCAGTCATCAAGCCAGAAGACAGCAAACAAATAAGCAGTAAGAAATGCACAAAATTTCAACCAGCCATCCAAAAAACATTGTTTCTTCCCTGGCACACCACAGTGCAGAACATTACAGCATGAGAAGATATTAATGCTCCAAAACCACTGTAAAGACAAAACAAAGAGAATCCTAATGCTTTGACTCTGCATAAGCTTGGTTCCAATGACAAGACCTGTATTAATGAAATGCCTTTGATAGTCACATAGATATTACACTCATGTCCACAGGGATGACTCTTTTCCAGAGATGTTAAACAGCTGGCTGATCACAAAACAAGTAGGACTATAAGAAACAGAAGTGATGAAGTCAAGTCTCCTACAGCTTTGTGTCCCAGTTGGTTTCCAACAAGATGCCAACCTGTAAAATTTCCTTTTAGTTACAGTTTTCAAAACAGGTCACATTTCACTTGTAGATTCTCGTGCCTAGTAAAGGTTATACCTGGGGTGATGTTTTCTCAGAGAGCACTAAGGGGCAACCCCTCTCCTGTGCTGTGGAGGCTGTTACCTTTCTTGTCAAATTTGGATTAAACTGGCCAACAGGACTGTAGCTGGAAGGGGAAAAAGATGGAAGATGCCAAGGATGATAAAGCTGTTCAAGATCACATAGGCCTTGATCTCTCATGAAGCTAGGTTTAAGATGCCATGAAGTAAACTTGTAGAATTTTTAGCACAGAAATCTTAACCCTTTTCATAAAGCCTACAAGGTTCCCAAAGATGGTTCAATAAATCAAGAGACATATACAAAGTAGAAGTGGAAAATGAACAACAGGGAGAGATGATGGAAAAGGAGAAACGTCTATATAAACACAGAATTAGTACTCTGTACTGTTTCTGCCTCAGTGTGTTAACCTTTCTCTCTCTGCCCTCCACTTCCCTTTAGTTACTCACCATGAAATAAGTCTTTTAATTGCTATGTAACTAAAGCCATCTTTCTGGCAGATTGACTGAGAAGGCCAAGCCAGTGCCTAGGGACTACAGGCCCTTTGGTGACAGTTTTAATTCTGGTCAGAGTAGAGAAGTCAATAAATCATTCTTGCAGAAGTTGTTACTGACCCTGGGCAAGCCCTGGGAAGAGAGATGCAATCTCTATTCACTAGGAAATAAAGATTTGTTAATTTTTATTTTTGTCTTTTTTTTTTTTTTTAAGGACAGAACAAGGAAATAAAGGGGGGGAAAAAAAATCCCAAACAAGATAATTTCAAGAAAGGCAGGAAGTGCAAAGTCCAGTCTTCAATGACCAAGTAGAAAAGAACATTTAAGTTCTCTTGCTTGACTCCCCTGGAGCAGAGCTGCATTGCCAGTATGTCAGGATACTGGCCCAAACCTCAATAAGGCAGTAACATACCACCCGTCTTCTTGCATAGTCCTTGTGGGTTTTGTTTTTTCTCAATGAGTTTCCATTGCTCAAATTATATTTTTCTTTTTCCAGATTTAGACAATCTTTTTCTTTAGAGGGTCTGAAAGTATTTTTAGGTAATTAGGTATGTCATTGTTATTTTAACGGAAATGTGCTAATTAATAGTAGGTAGAGCATCCTCTTGGAGAGTGCAAATAAATACTCGCTCATCACAAGATTCTCCTCCCCAGTTCTCTCAGTGGTCTTTGGTGACATCAGCTGTTACATCTCCAGTCTGCTTTATATCATTCTGGTCAGAGTTTTACAATGTGGAACTTCATCCTTTGTGAGACTGTACTTGTAACTGATGAAACGTGTAAGTTTCCAACTTCATTTTCTATTTTGTAATGAGGTTTTAAAGTGATGCTTTCCATCAAAATAGGGAATTTGTTTGTAACCCCTCAGATGTCAGAAAAGCAGGAAATGAAGAATTAATGACCACACAATTTTTAAGATGATGATGAAGAGAATTTAACACTGTCCTTTCTACATTTGTTACACTTTCCCTTTTTTGCGCTTAGGAGGCTGAAAACACACTCCACAATATAAGCATTTGTTTCATCCACACATGATACACAAATCTGAAGTTAATGATTTTCAGGCAAAAACAAGTAATCACAAGACTGAAAACTCTCAGCACCTTTCATGACAGCATTATTTGACAAGCAGCAGCTAGCAATTGCCTTCGACAGGTAATTCTGCCTTACTGGGCATACACAATGTACCTGTATAAAATGCTATAGGACAGTACATTTGTACAACTGAGTTGCAGGTATTCCAGTTTTTGCAGCATGGATAAAACATGCTTTTCATCAGCAGGTTGGATTGTACAAGTTTCCAATGGCAAGCAAAGTATTCTCAAGCTGCAATCATCTTAACACCATAACCACTAGACTTCTTCAAAAATACCAGTGAGTGGACAAGCAATATTTTGTCACACATGTAAATCTAATGTGTTCTGATATTGTTTCATACTCATACAGCATTCATTTTAGATGGTAGTCTCTAACCTTCTCTATGACCAATATGAATTTTAGCACTGGTTTCACTAGAAACAGGAAAAAGCCATCTAAGAACTAAGATCCAAAATGACCTTTGTATGATGTAAAAGGAAAAACTGAAGTGAGAAGGATTCTCAGCACACAAGAGTTGGCTACAAAGGACAAATGCAGCAGCTAACAGCAGTTATTGCTGTTATCCTGCATCCTTTTACTTGAGAGAAAGATTAGTTTGCCACTGCACTTGGCATATCTAAAAAAATTCCAATGCTGTGTCCAAGTCACAGCAGAAGTAAAGAAAACAAACCCAGCACATACATGCTTTATTATCGCTTCACTTCATCATTGACTAGAACACAAGAAAATCAATAAGAATCCTATATGAACACATCCACCATAATAAAATATGTGGCTTACATATATCAAATGCTAAAAAGTGTGCCTGCATGCTCAAGGGAGAAAATCACTTCATAAAAAATCCCATGAGACTACTAAAACCCAAAAATGTCTAAGGAAGGGATAAAACCAAATGATGTATCCACAGGATAAAGAGGTAGCAGTAAGAACTCTTCATCAATACACTGGACCTGACAAGCCAATGTTTTTATCCATTATTCTAAGTCTAAGTTAAGTTCACACCTCCAAAGAGCCATATGCATTTTTGTCTATGCTGGAATCAGTAGAGTGAAGTAACTAGTGCCTACTTATGTCCCCCTAGTCCTTTAGATTCCTTACAGAAACAACTCACATTAAACTGAAATAACTGCCTATTTGGGTCTTGATTGTCTCCTCTGTAAGGAAAGGGAGCATAATGCATTGTACTTCCTGCTTCAAGAATTGTCTTGGGAAGCGCAGCTGCCTGGAGTTGGAAAATTTTCCAAAACCTCCATCTTATTTAAAGTCCTTCTAGTCTCCAATGCTTTATTTAAGACATGCAAACAACTCAGGTTGTCTTAAAAATTAGGGTTTATTCCATGTATTTCCTTAACCTGAGAGTTTGCCACAATGGTTGTTGGTTATTCTGATTTGCCACACTAGCAATGATTTGCTCATTGCCCTTTACAACACAAATTTCAGTTCACCTGAAGAAGGCATTTCTCTGTTATTTGAAGACAGATTTTTGACATTGTTTTTCCATGTTAAAGTCTAATATTCTTTCCCAGGAACTGTCTCAAGTGGTTATCTATAATCTCCTCCAGATTTAGCTTCTACTGACCTCCAGTAAGCAAGTCAAAATCTAAAAAAGAATGGCATCAATTTGAAAAACACATTACCCCAGTGAAGTTAAAAAGCTATTTCTATAATTTCTAAGCTTATTGACCAGGAGAGAGTAAATAAAATATTCTGTTTGTGATTTTAAAATTTCTTGTATTGTTTTCTCTTTTGTTCTTCAGTTCATCTGCCTGGCACATTTAGTAACTTTTTCTGTGTAGCCAACTACACCATTTTCTTTGGTAGTGTGTATCCTTTCCGAGGCATCAGAAAATAACTTAGCAAAAAAAATCCTACCAGCATAACCGAGACAGAAGACATCTCAGCAAGAGAGATGTAATGAAGAAAAACAAGAAAGAATAGGCCTGAGAACTGTCTTGGTATTAGGCTTATGTACTTTTCCAAAAGACCTATCATAAAAATGAAAAAAATTCTAATAATAAAAAATAAATGAAGTTCTAGAGTTAAATGGCGCTTTACTATCATATTGTTTTCCTAATCAGTTAAAACACAAATTCAAAGTGAGAGTGCCCCTTGAATGTTCCCCTATTCCAATTTCCTTGATCTTGGCCATTACTCCAGATGGCTTTTACAACATGCTTTTATTGAGCTTTTTTTTCATTGCTGTCCCGTAAGACCAAGAGAGACTTCTCAAATCAATTCTCAGTGCATGTGAATCAATTTCTGAAGCTCACCATGTCAAGGGAGCTAGAGCTCTCTCCCTTTTTGAGACTAGAGCTGGTCATATGAGTGTCTAATACATTGCATTAAATTTCTTCTGTAATTCAGTGTCAGGCCTTAAGCCTAGTGCAGACAATAGATATAACATAGGCTTGTAAAAACAGAGAGTAGGGTATAAACTTGCATTACAGGTATAATAGTGCACATTTGGCACAAGAGTTCCCTTCTATTGTGAAAACAACAATAGGGTAGTCCCAATTTCTCAGCAAGATCCTGGCATTTCGGCATAACTCTTCACAAAGCACAAGCCTATGAATTACTTCTACATCACAGAAATAGGACTTGAACTTTCAAAAATACTATTTCAAGATGAAGAACAAATTCAACCAGTTTCTTGGATTCAGTGCTAGATTTCAAAGTCCAGAGAATTAACTAGTGTATCCAGGAAGACAACCTTGATTCTGTTATTAAAAAGAGGGAATGAAATACAGTTTATTAACAAAATAACTTTAGAGAACCTCACAAAGGGCTGCATCTCTGTGAGGATCTCCTATGGTCTGTACTAGGCATATTCATACCTCGTTCAGAAAAGCTGCTCTCCAAGGAGGAAGGTAGCAGAGGCTATATTAGTCCCATTCCCACAATTCCCATCTCCCCGGTAAGAACAAATTATGATTATTTGGTTTCCTCATGAAAAACACTACTTTCTGAGTATATAATCTGTGGATGCTCGCTCCTGAATATATTATTATTAATTCTCTACTTTTCTCAACAGAAGTAATATTGTTGCCATATTTACAATAACACTCTCAACAGATTAGAAAATGATACATTTGTGTCTTTCCTAGAGTACTTCACTGTATGACCCAGCAGTCCTTCCCTAATTAATAACATCATTCCTATAGAAAGAAAAGGTACTCCAAAGAAAGAAGGTACTCCAAACTCATGAACAGAAACTTTAATTACACAAAAGCTTTGAAATCTCTCTCTACTCTACACAGATTTATTCTTTTTAAATGTGCTGCTCACTAATAATTTCGTGTAGACAAACTAGCATTTTTTATTACTGTCATGTTATTTATAAAATAAGTTGAAGGTTCATAAACATAGAAAATGACTCCAGCTTTGTGCTTAAATTTTGGATACTGTTCATAAGTCACAAGTCTCAAACCAGTATTTAATTAAAAACTCTTAGAAACAGAACATAAAGACTCTGTCAAGAGAAAAACAAGGTGTTGCATTCACCTATTCCTGTTTGCAGTTCAGTTTACTGCAAGTACAGTAGTTCTTCCTTTTCAAGAGCTCCAAATTCTCTTTCCCCACTAGCAAATAAATAAACAGTTCCTAAATCTTAAGTTTTCTTTCAGCTTTTTATGTTAGGCGAATGTTTAGTTATACACTGGGACTTGGTGTATGTGTGTACATTTAAATATTCAAGTATGTACACATGTATTTATATTTATGGTCTTATCTACACAGAGAGAAATGGATAAAGATCTCTTATTTACTTCCTATATGTTTCTAGCACCAGGCTCAAATGCAATGAAAACTGAGCTTCTAAAAAATAGCTGGGATGAACATCAATATAAAGTTCATGCCTGCATACCAGAGCAGACCCAGAAAAGAACTGTGACCAGAAGCAGGCCATTTTCTCCCCTCTCCTCACCCCAAAACCTTCTATTTCTTGTTGAAGGTGAGACTGAAATTCCCAGTTACCTTTTGGGGAAATTTTCCCTTTCTTTAAAAAAGGTGCTGTTAACAGCAGGTCACTCTGACCAAAGGATTCTGCTTTGGAATAAAAACAAGAGGAGCCTCTTCTAGTTCTTCTTGTTCAATAGCTCAGCTGGAGTCACATCCAAATAATGTGGAGGAATTAGGAAAAGAAAATAATGTTTTGTAATCCCATCACAGAACAACACCAAAACAGAGAGAGAGAACCCAGAGACTCTGGACAAGTTTTGCAGATAGAACTCTGGTGCTTTATGGCATGTCTTAAAATGCATCTTTGGTTCTATTTTAAACTAAGGCCCCATTTTAATGGTAGGAGAGACTACATTTCTCTATCTCAGGCACAGTAAAGCATAAAAGCTTACTTCTAGTTACATAGAAGGATAATTGTAAAGGTACATCTTTACATCTCTGCCATCGAGCATGATCACACTTCCTAACCTTCATGTTCCCGTGACTCTACCTACCACTTCAAAACCTCCTCACAGTTTGTTAAGCAGCCAGAGAGGCTACATTTTATATTTCATCTGTCCTCAGTTTTTGTAATTATGTTTATTTTCATAGTTCTTTTTACAGAAAAGTAAGATTGTTACCTCCCACTAAACTTTGCACTTCACTGGGCTCTCCTTAGATAAAGTCCCTTTAAGAGTAGGGACTCTCCTGTGTTTATATGCACAGGAGAACTTGTCATTTTACTCCATGAAGGAGAGTAGTTACACTGCTTTGTCAAATGCCTCCCTAATGCCCTAGGGCTGTTTTCTAAGTTACAGTAGGGAGGTAATCAATCATTGCAGAGTAAAAGGATACCTTCTTTCTCTTAAGGTGGCTTACTGACACCAGTCACTGGCTACAGCTTTCTCCTTTCTCTGTTTTGTTAAATTCCAAACCGAAACATGGTGAGAGGATAGATAACTGCACTGAAAATGCACACAATGGAGGGTAATATATTGGAGCTGAGAGAGTCTGACAGCCCATGCAGGCAAGAAAAGAAATGAAGAGGACACTCCTGGCCAGAAGTGACACAGATACAGTGAAGAACAAAACCACCCATTTCTTCCCCCTTTCATTTACCAAGCAACTATTCAGCAAAGCACACAGCCACGTTACAATCTTTTTACTACTGTTAGAAACATAAGTCTTTGAATAAATCTTAAGGCAAACTCTAGTTACCATGATGGATTTTACTTTCATGAACACTGCTAGCTGCCCCACCACCACCCTGCTCCTTCTATTTTTGCACTAAGAAGGGATGACACATAAGGGAATATGTCCAGGAAAGTACATGGATTGTCCTTCCAATGGCCTGTATTACAACCTCACAAATGCAAGGGGGCACAAACAGAAGGAAAAATAGTGGGTAAGAAGGTGACTTGAGGAAGGAGAGACCTGTTTCTCACTCCAGGCACGCAGCACTAATTCCATTTCATAGATGCTGTCTGGCTTAACCTCAAAACTTCTAACCTCCTTCCAAACTACACATCCGTGGTTCATCTATTGGCAAGCCCAGCCTAAACTACAACAGTCATCCACTTCCCTGAATCTCTCCGTTTCAGTACTTACAAATACACTAAGATTTTAACTCATGCAGTCACACAGACATTTCTGCAGGCACTAAGATGTCAGGCAGTGTCAACATATACAGTATTGCAGTTCTATAAATATAGAAAAACAGGAGAGTCACAGCTGGAGAATGTTATAGTACTCTAAAAAAAACATAGCTGGAGAGTTCCCAACACACCTCCTAGAATGAAATCCTGCAACTTTCATTCATGTTCAAAATACACTATGCAAAAAATCCTGGAGAATTCATGCTTAAGCACCACACACCAAGGATCCTGGAATCAGGCAGATTGTAGCAGGTAGCAGCTTCCTTTTGTCACAACCAACTACAGTCTCAGGAGTTTTAAAAGAAGCAACCACAGCATGGACAGAGGTCTGTTTGTATGAAAAAAAAAAAAATGCATACAGAGAGATAAAAATATGCAATCCCAATCAATGGTTACCGCAGATCAACAGAATTATTTCTGAACATTTCAGTGAGCAAAAATACCATTCAAAGGAACATAGCCATAATGAAATTTCACTGAAGGGCAGCCCCAAGATGCATGTCTTGCTGTGGACTTGGAAGCACACAGAAATCCAGTAACCTGAATGGGGCTCTGGACATAACAGTGTCCTCCTGCAATCAAAGTTGTATATTTCTCCTCAAAATAGAGGATCTGGGTGAAAGAACTGAAAATACACACCACAAAACTTAACTTTCATTTCCACAAGCACATTATACCTACAGTGCAATAAATGTGCTTAGCATTTTACCAAAAATTTTATAATTCCCCTGTCTCTAGGAGCTTATGTTCCAGGTTCAATAAGGTGATAATACTTCCTAGAAATGTTAAATTTACTGTAGCTATTTTAAGAAGAAGTCTTAGAAACCAAGACTACAGAACAGAACCTTGAAATGATTCAAAATATAATACCCCCTCAATACATCTTGGCATATATACCAGCAAAAAAAAAAAAAAATACTTAGCACTTCACAAAGTGTCTACAAGTGCTTTAAAAATTCAATGCTGCACAATGCAATAGCATTTCGATTGTCACCCACAACAGAAATGTCACTGTATATGAAGCAGTACCTGACAGCTATTTAATAACATAAGACATTATACCACATTTTGTTTTGGTTTGTTTGCTTATTTTTAAGGACAGATTTGACAGAAATTTGGTCACAATTATGAAACCATAACTGAGGACTTTGTGTAAAAATCCACTGAAGGCTTTTGTGCACTGACACCCATAAACAGTGGGCTTCAAGGTGAAACAATGCACCAAAAATTGCCAAATAAGAAATAATTTAGAAAAAGGAAAAGTAGATAGGTATTGAGGACATAATCCTGAAACTCAGATATTCAAACTCAAGGAGATATTCATGTGCTACATCCCTAAATCTACGGGACACAGCTAACCACAAATCAGACAGAGGTCTCCAATGTTACTACTGGCCATAGTAACAACTGCAGTTTCTGCAGGTTAAATAAAACATGGCTACAGCGTCTGCTTAAAGTGATGGAAGTTCTACAAAAGAAACATAGCTAGGATCTGTCCCAAAGTCTAACAGGAGAAGACAGTAAGCACGACAGAGGGGAGGCTGAATGAGGAAAGGCACAATGAACACGACAAGGGATTGTAACCGTCTATACAGTTTGAGGAATGCCACGTGTGTGTGGGTGTTTCCTTCAAAGATGACACATAACCACGAAGCTGAGGGAAGGGAGGAGTCTAGAATAAGGTAAGGAGGGCAAAACCAGACAGGATTGAGGCAGAAACATGGAGATAAGTTTTGAGCGTATCACCATTGGGCACAGGGCAGCAAACACCTTGTCTGGGACGGCAAGCTGCTCTCTGCATGGCCTCCAGCCTTTGCTGTGCCGCTTCTGCAGCTGTTGGTACCAGCTGGTGTCTCTGTCTGGTTGCTCCCTGAAGCTTCCTCCAGCCAGAGCCAGGCTGTGAGGGGAGGAGGCACAACCATGGTCCTAGTGCTACCTACATAGCCACGTCCTGGGGCTCCGAGTCCCACAAAGAGACTGGCAACACAGTCCAGTTGTGTTTGACTCTGCCTGGAGTCTTTCATGGGGGTCCAGTCACACCATTCCCTACAGAGATTTTGGCGCAACTTGAAGGATATCAATTATGGAAAATAATATCTGCTTGAAAATGACTATTCTGCAGATATTGCTCTGGATAACCAGAGCTTGTCTAATAACAAACAAAGAAAGAAATGACAAAATATTAGAAATAGGTAAATATGCGCATCAATGATGCGAAGGAATTATTTCCTGTAGTACATGCAGGTATGAATGAATGTTAAGGAAAAAAAAAAAGAATGTGGTAATGCAGACAACTATAACATCTAGGAAAGAAACAGAAGCTGCAGAACAGTCTCCAGAGGAAAAGAACAAAGTTCCAATGAACAAAATTCTTATAAACAAGTGTAGGCCAAAAAAAAAAAAAGTTTAAATAACCAAAAGAAATATCTCAGTATACAATATATAACAAACCCCCAGTGACAGAGTGTTACCCTGATAACTTTGGGCACCTTTTTAAACACCTATTTGCTGATTGTAATTTGAGTGAAAAAGAGCATTGCAAACTACACAAATGCAACTGAACCCCACTCCAAAAGGAAAGATGGTACTATTACTACTATTATATTACTTCCTAGTTCCTAATTTGATGCTTCTCACATAACAAACACACTGGAAGTCTAGAGTGTTTCTTTAAAATGGCAGATTTACAAAAAGAATTTGTGGCATAGGCCCTATAACCTACTTCAACATCATTATCTATTTCTTTTATAGCATAGCTTCATTAAATATGTGGAAAATTAAAAAAGAAAAAGAAAATTAAATCAAGCTCTATAGTATAAAGGGTGATACAAAGAATTTTTTTTCCTAACATAATGAGAGATCATAACATTAAGGCTCCCCTGCTTGCAACTTAGAAGTCATTTTCTTGCTTTACGGGATATTGTCCTTCATTCATACACACACTCCCTTATGCATTATAGATAATGTATATAGGAGGCTAAATGGAAGAAATTGCAATAAGCATTTCACACATAATGGAACAGATACATGATATAAGGGAGACTCAACGTGGATGAAGAAATCCACTTATCAGGCCCCCCATTAGTATTCCAGCTATTTAAGTAAAGTTTAAGCATTGTTATCTGGAGAAGGGGGGAAGAAGGGAGGATTCACAGAGGAAAAAAGTTACTCATTTGCTTTAGTACACCTGCGTGATAAACCACTACTCACATTCTCCATGGCCATAATTTTCAAAGTTTTACCTTCACTGAGACTCTGGGCCCTCTGTTGAAGTTTTCCAAACACTGAAAATGATGCGACTACATAATATTGTAAGGGTGCAGGACAGAACTGGGAGTAGCAGTATGAAATTTTTAAAGATAGATGCACATGGAGGCATAGACACTTTACTATTACAAAATCCACAATCTTGTTAGAGTTCTCTTTATTGTTAGCTGTCCATAACTCCAAATCTAAGTTCTCCTGCTGAGTAATAAATAAGGAAACCTCCTCTCTGGAACAATACATACTATTCAGCTTTTCTCATTGGGGAAGAGGTTTAATTCAAAACAAACCATTCTGGATCTCCAGTCCCTCCACAGATCCCCCAGTAGGATCTGTATCAGGCTTCTGGAATTTAACCTAATCTCATATGCCTAGCTAAGACAAAAATCACTAAAATTTGAAGACTGAACCAACCTGTGGGCATAATCAGGGGATTACTCAGTTATTATTTTCCTGGTAAACGAGGATTCTGGACTGGGTCTCTCTTCCATCACTTACTAATTTCAACTATAATTTCCCAAATCTTCAGTCTGTAAATTTCAGTATTGAAACAATTTGTGGGGATGAAGGGAATCCACAAGTGAAGAACCCTGAAGCTCTTACCTGTTTTACCTGACCAGAAGAACAGCAGACACAAGCTGTTCCCTTAATACACAGATGTTCCCTCTTCTCACACTTTACACTTCTCTTGGTAACTTCCTGGTCACAGAACTCCATAAGGAAACTTCCAAAGCAATGGCAAAATGTGGCAGATTGCTTGGCAACCAAATTTAGCATATTGCTCTCAAAGGGGCTTCATAACTTACAGAAAAGAGCATTTCTTAAACACTGACCGCTGGCATCTCTGTTTTTAATACCCTATTTATGACCTTTACAGACACTCTGATACACATGCCACACAGCACATTACCTTATGATGTCATCCAGTGAAGGCATATCTATCACCCAATGTAGGCATATCTTCTACGTAGAACTTGTTCTTGTGTTCACTGAGTTTTGCTACTGATATCAACAGCACTAGCTTGCAAGCCTCTTTAATCAGTAGGTGCCTTCCATAGTTCTTTTTATAGATGTTGTCAAGTACAGATGAGTTTAAGAAAATTACTTATGTCAACAGTGCCTCACCTCTTCTCCATGCTCAGGTTTTCAATTGCAGTGCATTAACGCAGTACAGCCCAATAATGAAAAATACAATTAATTAAAAAGGTAGACTGCCAACAACAGAACACAAATCTATTATTAACTACTGAACATCCAAACCCCTTCCCACTTTAAATTCTTCTGTGAAGTGAAGACTTCAAAAGGAGAACAAAGGTTACAGCACAAAGTGGAAGAAATGATCTCTAGAACAAAAAGCTCTTTCACTAAAAAAGAAAAAAACACACAAACAAAAAGCCCAATGCTAAACAAAAACCCAAAACTAACACCAGAATCAACCCTTTCATTGGTTTCTTGATTGCTGGTGTCAGCTGTCATGGCATTGAGGCCCTCGGGTCCCGTACATACTAATAACCATGAGTAACACTCAGAAACAATATAAACAATATAAGATGATTACAGCTGCAAATTAGGTATATCTCCCTTTACAAAGGCTGGCAGAAACATAGGGTAAGAAGGGTGAATAGATGCAAAAACCAGGTACATATACAAGCAAAAGTTAATATGAGATACAAAGAACGCATTAAAAACATTGAGAAATACAGTGATTATACTGTACATGTCCCTTTTTGGAATCAAGAGATGCTGTATTTAATGAAAATAAGTCTTTCAAAAAGCAAAGAAATTGCCTTAAAATTGCATGCTTCATGATTCTATGTGTCCCTATACCATAGTCTCTTAGTTCCAGGGTCAGAAATCCTAAAAAGAGGTAGATAAATGAAAGAGATAGACTGTAAGACCTTTTTCATTTTCTAGCATCCATGTGAGACTTCCCTTCTTGGAAAGCCACATCTCTTGTGGTGGCAACAAATCAACAAGTAGAATTAGGTTAACTAAACCCCAAGGAATGTTTTTGCTTTCAATCTGTCTTTTTTTTAAATTAAATTTTAAATGCAGCAGAACCTGAAAGCCAAACCACAGCTCACTGTATCAGCAGAATGGCATAAACAGCTGTAGACCTTTCTGTTGCAACATAAAAGGAAACAAACAAAAACATCATAAGCTAAAAAATTCAGTTTGTGCATCTTCCTGCCATCACTGAAAAACAAAACAGCAAGAATTGTTTTAATCACACCATTGCTCCACCATTTCAGAAGCTAGCAGGACTGCATAAAACAGACCGCACCAAGTAACCACATGGACACGTGAACCTTTTTATCGCTTATCTAAGGATGACAGATTTGGGGAAAAATTGATTATTTATTCATCCTGACTTGAATGCAGTTTAGTGAAATTTACTGAACAAGTCTGCATAATTTGTGAGCCCTGAGACTGAATCAATCTGAATGTCCTGTTAATACGTAAATGTACAAAAAAAACAGGCTTTCCAGAAGAGCTAAGTGGAATGTCATTCAGCATGAAGATGATTATCACAAGAAGATCTCCTATTTTTTGCAATAGCTTGAACATAAATTACCATGTTTGGCTCTGCAGAAATAATCTGCAAATTCAACACCCATACAAACATCCATAGCATGGATTGGGTCAATAGGACCAGAGTGGAGATTACCTGCACACAAAGACTTGCCCCTCCACTTTCACTCCACTACAAGGTAAAGGGGAACCAGGCGGAGTTTGGTGTGTGAAATCACACTATTCACGGTACTACTCTAATAGGTAAGCCAAGAGAAAAGAGACCTGATTGGTGATACGGGGGGGAAAAATTACTACAAACAGACTGATGCTATACCAGAACTGTGAACAGGCCAACTTCTGTCACAACAAAAAGAAACCCTGTCCTACAGATTGACAAGGAAGCAGTTTCCTCACAGATGCATAACAGCCTTCATGCAGTGCTGCAGCACAGGACTAGCAAGAGTGATCTCATTTCTGAAGAAAGATCTCTCTTATCTGACGTGGTCTCACACGCTCTCAAAAACAGCAAATCCAGGACCAAAATTTCTGCCGCTGCACCAGCTGGCCCATAACCAATCGCTTGCATTCCAATGCCTGTACCAATTTCTCAGATTAAGTTTTGTTCACTTTAATGCTGCCTTTTCTCAAATATTTTCTCTCTCTATCTTTGGATCTCTCTTGGATACAGTAAAAGGCATACTAAAACACCCCATTAATGCAGCATTAATAATTCCAAAGATCTTGTTAAAACTCCTCCATTCTTTGTAAAAGAAACTACTTGCTAGGCCATTCAGAGACTGAATAATGCAGGGTGTTAAGCCATCTGTGAAAGGTGTGACAATTTCAAATTTATTCACTAGAATAGCAAGAAAACAAGACAACATGAGATTGCCAAACCTTTGTCTGTACATATTCTGATATTTCTGACACATATATTTTCTTTGTTTTCCCATCATTAAATATGGATATGGCACGTTTTGTTCAAGGCATCTCACTTTATTTATTACTTACTACCTTACTTACTGGAAAAAAAGAAAGAAAAAGAGAGAAACACACTGTTACTAAATAGGGTTGAATTAAAAATAGAAGTTGTCTGTGTTTCTTGAGGGACAGGTGGTAGAAGCACAAGAAAAATCCAACTACTCCAGGATGTTACTTACAAAAACCAGAAATGCAGCAAAAAAATTAGAACAATCCACACAAGCTGCAGCAGTTGCAGTGTTTGCCTCCTCACACCACCCGCTACTATCCTCAATTCAAAATACCTTCAGCCAAGTGAGGGATAGACCCTCATGTACTTCCTCATTATTTGAGATTTACTTCCTACAACTTCCACATCAGCACCATAAACATATAAATCCAATTAAAACCCATTTTGGATTGAGACAGCCTTCTCATCTTAGTAGCATTTCCTGAATAATTGGCAGTTACCCTGAGCGTTTATTTCTGTAGTTCACACATATCTGTAGCCCTCTCTGCTTCTGAAAGGACTGTTATATCCTCACTCAACACCTTTGATTATTTGAAAATACTGAAATCTGATACGGTATCTTAACTCATTTTGAAGAAAAGCAGCAAGTTACAACAAATGACCTGCTTGCCAGTAACAGTGCAGTACTATTTCTTTTTTAAGGAGAAAGGAAAATACATAAATACTTAATATACTTGTTAGCTAATCTGTCTATTAGATACCTATTAGTATTTAACTTAATGTATCATTAATAGACTACAGTCACAGTGGTGACATACACCACAAAGGGATAAAGAATTTTTAGGAGAATTAAAATATCCCCAAAATTACATACAGCAAGGGTTTTCTGAAATAATACAGTAGATTATTCTTGCTTAAATACCATAAATACTTCCCTGCTATTTGGATAAACAGCTCTAGGGACACTTTTCAAAACAACACTTCTTAATGGTCTGCATTTGTTTTCAGTAATTAGAATTAAAAAAAAAAACAGGGATATTTTAAAGATAGTGAAATACAATTTCTGTGGGGATTTACAAGCATTGTTTCAAGGATTGCTTTTAGAGAATTCAGTACTGACAGATTCATTTCAAAAATACCACTAAATCTCCTTTCTACTGGTAAGAAAGGAAAAAAGCACCATCTCTCACATACAGTATAGACCTCAGGGTCTCAATGGTTTTCCCCAGTCACTTACAACTGCTGGAAGCAAGCTTTTATACATAGGGCTGCAACTCCTGAATCCTTCTCTACAGCAAATCAAAATTATTCCTCCATTTTCATTTTAAAAAAATTAAATCTATATATAAATAGAGAATCAAAATAATCCCCATGCAATCTCCTAAATATGACAGTGCAGATTATATTACGCTTCCCAACCCTGCTCCCCAGGGAATTATTTTAGTAATAAAGACGTGCTACAGAGAGTATCTAACTCCAGAAGATTTAGTCTTGATGGCAAGGCTTGGCCAAAGAAAAATAAAAACCCGGACAAAGTAGCAACACACAGCCAAATCCTGCAGAGCAGTACTCGGTCACAGAAAAGTTAGCTTTATTTGTGTGAAATGCAATTACCAGAAACTCACATGAAACCAGTTGTACTGGATAAATGCATCAGTTTTCAATTTAGTCACTGAAGTCTGAATGTGTGACTGACATAGAAATCTTACTTAGCATATGAATAGGAAGGCACAGCCAGGGCTCCAGTATTCACATTTCACTGAGAGAAACGCAGAGATCAGAACAGGCTGTATCCCCCCCATCTCCTACAGTTCCTCTGTGTGCTGTGGCTCAGGTTCAGCTAGACTTACATTTGCAAGTAAACTGGTGCTACGGGAATAGATCATTAGATTGAAGTAGTTAATGCCAAGTTCCTGACATCTACACTACACATAAAATTCAGGCATTTTGTTTCACTATAGATTAATCAGTACTGTGAAACAACTGTCACCAACTCACGAATGGTTTGCAGCTCACTGCGGGATCAGCCATCGGTTCACACCCTCTAAGACCTCACCGACAATGGCAAAATGGTTGTAAGTAATAGCTCCTTTATTCCTAAATATTTTATGATTACTGAAGGACAAGTGCTAATCAGTCCTGTGGTCACATATGTATGGTTACATTCAATATGACTTTATCTTCTAATAATAGTAAAATGGTGGGTAGGAACAAATGTAAATGTTTGTAGTAAGATCACGACTTCTTAAATATGCACACACTCTAGAAAAATTAGCATCTATGTGCTCAGATCATTTACGTATATGAATTACATCCAAAGGTCAGTTGGCTTTCTACTTGAGAGAAAACCTTCAGTATAAAAACCACTTTCGCATGCTGTGCATACACATAGACCCAAACAAATCACTCCCAAACAAAATTTCCATGCCAGGCAAAGCTTATGGTTCCAGAGCCTGATCTTATAATTGGGGCCTTCAGTAAACTAAAGAGAGCGATGCCCAATTTCACAGACCAGTCATGGTGAAATGAGAGAAATTTCACAGTTATATTCTGAAAACGAGGAGCAAAGGGAGAGAAGTATGGTGGACTTTTTTATTTTTTAAATCTACTCATATACACAGTGCTGATATTTTCTGTAGATATTTTAAGGTGCAGCTGAAAGGAGTACAGAGTAAAATAACCTTGTGGATGCAGAAAGCACATAACTAAGTAACTACTTTGGAGAAATAAGAATTGCCATACTGAATTAGGCCAGTGGTCCGGTCTGACAACAGCCAGTCTACTGCTCAGAACAAGGAGATAGAAACATGTTTTCACTGTACTCTTCTCCATCCCCCTCTATTTGGCTTTGTCCTGTCAACCATTATTTCAGCATCTGAACACACTCCATCTCTTCCACACTCATCTGCTAACATCATGTATGTTAGCAACATAACGTTCTTGGAGACTTCAAGGATGCAACAGATAAAAGTGGTATATGTGTTTTTTATTAAAAAGGACAGCGAGTTAATTGATACCGTGAATACTATGGTGGTAGAAAAGCTTTAGCTAAAGAGAAAGGTTTTGCAACACTTTCCTCAAACACAGCACAAATTTCTGAGACTGAAAGACAAGAAGGCCCTCATAAGTGATGGAGTTTCTTGGTCCAAAAGCAAGCTTTCAGCTTGAAGGCAATTTCCCACCACCCCGTCCCAACTGTCACAGAATTTCCATCCTTGCTTGCAGGAATGTGCACTGAGCCATATTGTTTTATGATGTCAGTATTCTGTATTATTGGAGTTAGTAGTGATTTAAAGGCAACTGTTTTGGGAGGGCTTTTTTCATTTTGATTAGCTTTTTTATTTTGTTTGGGTTGTTTGGTTTTGGTTTTGCTTTTTTGGTTTTTGGAGATGAACAAGCCCAAGCACCCCAGGGAACACTGGCAGTGAAGATACCAAGAAATAGATGTCATATTTCATATCTTTCCTGCCAAAGTATATTTGCACACTAAGCCTTGTACAACTGACTTGGAACTGCAAAGTTCTTTTTCCTTTATTCCTTCAAAGTTTGATAGCTACTTCCCATATGAAAGCTCAATAGGAAGCCAGGCTTCTTGTGGCAGTTCTTGGACACGCTGGCAATCTGCACACTGAAAGCCTGCATTAGTGGGAAAACTAATAGGCCCACAGCTAGAATAACAACATTGACATTTGGAAGATCATCATGGAGAATTTGTTTTTCCTAATTATTGTAGGGAACTGTAGCATTCTGCGTTTTTAAATAATTTTTCTCTGCAGAACAGAAACCACAAACACCAAGCCTCAAAGGATAAGTTAGAAATATTTAAGCAGGAAAAGATGATTTTTGCAAACTCTCCCCCCCTCATCTCCAAATATGCAAGGTATCCCTATTGTTCCTCGAGAGCCTCCAGTTGGTAGCTACATGTTTCAATACAATAAGGTGTCACAGCCAAGAGGAACTGCTGATCTTCCTTCATCAAAAAACATGAATTCCATTTGGATGCTATCCAACAGGCACAAGTCCCAAATTTCAATAAGTAGACTGAAGCTTGTATACAGCATTTCTTACTGTGTCACAGATAGTGGGTATTCTGAACTAACCCACGTTTCTTTCTTAAGGACCTCATTTTTCTTAGATCCAATAAGACACAATCAGATAAACTAAGTAGTTACTACTTTGGGAGACTCTGCCTGAATGTTTTCAGAGATGGGACAGGTGTTATACTGGATCGCATCAAATTGCCAGCACCTACCTGCTATTGGGTAAAAAGTAGTTCTGTGAGCAGCAGAACTCCTGCAGTTCTCCTGCAGGTATTCAGTTCATACCAGATTCTTTGGGGCAAGCTCACATCAGACTTTTCTGTAGTTGACCTATGTGAAGCATCTCTTTTTTATACAGATTCTCTGGTACCTAGAAAAGGCTGGGCTTCCACTACAGTATTTCCTTTAAACAGAGCACTAACCCAGCTTCTTTCCTCTAACCAAGAGTCTGTTCTCAACAAACTTTTAGAAATTCAGTATTTGTGACACCACTACCTCTCTGACCCCTCCGTGCAACTAGCCAACATGTTTACAACTTAGAGGCACACAAAAAGCTGTATTAGATTGAATTACAGGAAAGTATTTCAGAGATGTCACAGAAATCCTGAACCAAGTATTGATCCTGGATAAGTACTACAACCACACTAACTGAAAAATAGATGGCAAATGACAGAAAGGGAAATTTTGAAACCCAACAAATTTAACCAGGAAAAAGCAGCTGAAGTGGTAGTTATATCTAAGGTAGCAATAGGCATTCCCCAGATGTCACTATCATTACAAGTTTTTGCTTATATACCACTAGGAGAAAACAAATAAATTTTTATCACGGGCACAATTACCTTGTTTCAGCAGCACAAGAGATTAATTTCATCCAACACTGTAACACAGCTCATGCTAAGGTGACAGCAGTAATATGCGGCCATTCTGGTCAATGGCAAGTATCATCCATACCCTCATATTAAGATGCAAACCCTCAGCACTGACATCCCAAAATGTTACAATGACTGATAGAGCCTCTCAAATACCAACATGTAGAGTAAACATTATAAATTGAATGCTCTGCTGTCAACAGAGTGGTACTAAATAGAGTGTGTAATTAAGCAGTGCGCAAGTGCATTAACACTAAAGGTATTCCTGAACAGTGCTTTTCCAACACTGGTTTATTCAACTTGTTAATGACAATGCAAAACAATCCCTCTGCTCTATAAAAATATGAAAATGGCTATCAGTCCTAATTTTTTAAATATCTAGGAAAGCAGTGTCTCTTAAAAGATAGAACACTCATTGGCTAGCAACAACTAATAGCCAACTGAGCTTCCCTACACTCTGCCATATATTCAAGTTCCATCCTATTGTCTCCTTCTCTGGTTTCTCTAGATGCCTACAGACCGCAAAATAGAGGGGGGTTATATTTGGGGTTTTGGTTGGTTTGGGGTCTTTTTGTTTTTGTTTTTTTGTTTGTTTGCTTGGTTTTCTTATGGAATCTCCATACACTCTGCCAGGAGTTAAAACAGAAATTCTTACCATTGTGCTCTGCATCTCAAAGTCTTGGCAACTTTGGACAAACATCTACAGTAACGGCCAAAAAAGGAAGATGAATTGCACAATTCTGCCCTCCATTTCTCTGGCTGTCAGTAACCTTTCATCTCCAATAACAAGTGAACTGGACAAAAGAAGCAGGGAAAGGGAACAGAGAGGAAAAGTTTCCTACAGATAGAGAACATTTCTGAGGGAGTCAAAATTGAAGAAAATCTACCTTCTTCCTGCAGTGGCACACTGCTCAGAGCTGATCTGTAAGTCTCTGGCATCATGACTACTGAAAGGTGCAAAACAAGAAGCAGATTCATTACCCTCTTTCTTAAATTCACCTTTCTCCAATGATTTTGTTATTATTGGTGTTATGACACCATAAAAGCTTCAGTCAAGATCAAGTTTTCTTTCCTCTACTCACTGAGAAAACAGACAAGTAAGAGAAAAAGAGTTCCATTTACTTTCATTTTACGGACTGGTAGGTAAAGCGCACAGAATGATGTGCTTGTTCCACAAGCAAATACAGCTTGTGGAAGAGACAAAAACCTGAATGTAGAATCAGAAGAAAGGCTGCATTTCCTACCTCATTTTGATGCAGGAGGTAGAATTTTGAAAACATAAGAAACACTTTTGTAGGTTAGTCCAGAGATACCATGTGTGCACTAGACAGAAATCATCTCTCTGGTGGTGATGATAAGAAATTATCACCACAGATATTACCCTCAAGTTGTTTTTTTTTTTTTTTTAAAGAGTTTTTTTGTTTATACGGTGGGTTTCAGTTTGTTGGGCAGCTATTGGGAGGTGGAGAAAACAAGTAAGGAGAACAAAATTAAATCCACTTCAGTTCAGAAAATGGAGAATTCAGTTCTTCTTAAATGGGGACTGAAAATTAAAACTTTTTTTGTCCTGTCCCAATCTACCTCTGCTAATGCAAAGCCGAGCAACTGCAGTTCAGACAGAACTATACTTTTCTTTAGTGACACACTCAAGATAGCTTTAATAGCAAATGGAGTTTAAAAAAATAGTAGAGAGAGATAAGTGCATTACGGAAAGAAAAAAAAAACAACAAGATGCCTCCGTTTCTTACCACTTCCTGTACAACTGTTACCAAGATATCAAATCGATGATACTGCACAAAGGACACCAGCTTTAAGCAATCTGTCTGAGAGTGGTATTGGTTTTGTCTGCACAGCTGGAACAAATGCCCAAAATGCTCAGATGATTACCTGTCATCTTTCCCTTCCCATGTGGATATTCTCCAGGAACAGGTAGTTTTTGAAATATAAAGATTTGCAAACATGAAAAGTGATTACTTCAGAAAACTTGTAAGGTAGTCTAAAAGTAGGGTAAAACAGAAGCCTTACAGGAAAAAGATTTTTATTCAAGGCTGCCTCATCATGGAAAGATGCTCAGTACAATACTGTGAAGGAGCTAGAAATCTATCACACAATCCAAACACTTTCAATAGGCTTTAGATCAAATATCCGGATAATGCTCCTAATTCCGTCACCAACTTCTGTACATCTTTCAGGAACTCAATCCTTCCAATTCAGTTTCCCCACTTGCAAAATATGAATAATTACATGCACTTTATCTGAGTGTTATTATGAAACTAAGACTAGGATTTCTAAAGCGCTTTGAGATCCCCAAGTAGAAGTTGCTATAGAAACATACCTAGTGTATTATTAATTGTGATTTAGAAACTGAAAATGTAATGAGTATTCATGCAAAGAGCAGAAAATCCTTATCTACTGAACTCAGTTACAGTATAGAAATAAATTAATCTCATATACACTTCTATTCATGTAAGATAGAGTCATAGAATCATAGAATCATCTGGGCTGGAAAGGACCTTCAAAGGTCATCAAGTCTGACCCCCCTGCAGTCACAGGGACACCTCCAACTAGACCAGGTTGCCCAGGGCCAAGATATACATGATCCAGTGGTGAAACATTAAAGTGTAAGTCTGTAGCAATAAACTAAATACTGTAAACTACTGTACTCAGGTTATATTCAGAACATGAAAACACTCGTAATCTGTGTTTATCTCAAAAAACCCCTACTAGCCACATACTACTGATCTCCCTCTATCACTTGTCTATCACTTTTTATCAAAGTAGCCATCAATTAGAACTGTTTTAAGTCTCACTTATGGCTGACATTTCTATACAGAAAATTAATTACTGTAAAATAGAGTTACTGTCTCATTTCAGTACATAGATGGACGTAAGAACGCGGTCATTAATGCTCAGAACTCCCAGTGCTGTACTGAAGAGCTGAAATTAAAAACATCTCTACTGCCACTAATAGCTGCCAGTTTATTCACAGAATGAAAAGTCTCAGATTATAACAGCATGGATATGGTGACATTCAAGTGTATTTGGCAGTAAACTTGAAGAGCAAGAGAAGCAAAGAGGAAAAACACAGAGACAAGATTCAAAGTGTATGCTGTCATTTTTATAAGAGAAGTACCAGGCACCTCTGTTCTGGTAATTGCAGAGCTTTTTTCAATTTTCACATTAGCAATCCAACACATGGGTGAGATAGAAGAGTACAACTTTCTTACACCTATGGAAAACTGATGCTGAGATACATCAGGCACAATTTTCAAGGTTTATTATTTTTGTTTCTTTAATTCTAGGTACAAGTGCTCAAAAAACAATCAAACTGAACATTAAGAGGATATGATAAGAACTCCCGTGTCTGAAGGTTTTTAAAAAGTCAAAGTAACTTTACAGCAAAGAGAAGAATAAAACTCTGAACCTAACTTTCTCAATCCTTATTCCTGTATCTTCCTTGCTTCCTTGGCTTGGAGATTGAGGTCCCAATGAGACCATAAACACTGGAATGGCTAAACAGGCAGCAAATTTAAATGGTTAAATACAGCTTTGTATTAAGATTCCTCCCTACCAGCTCAGGCACTGGCAGATCACAATGAAAAACTATCAACATCAAACCAGTAAAAGATCATGCAAAACAGAAGAGCTAGAATGTACACAGTCCTCCTCCTAACAAAGCCAATGACAAAAAATGACACTTATTTCTAGAAGAATAGCCAATGACCAAATAATTACACAATTTATGTTCACCATACTGGTTTAGATATTTTTGGCTAACCTTTTCTGGCTTAAAACCAAATATTTTTTTTTCTCCCCAAGTCCAAATCTGTTTACCACAATACCCCTTAGACACTTTAAAAAAAAACAAACTCAAATTTGCAGAATGACCTGGCAATGCCAGATCTTACATAAGTGACAGGTCCATGTTGGCAGAAAGATTTTTTTTGAAAAATAGGTGCATTTTCATGGCTAAATATGGATTTAAGATTCTACCTAGTAGAAGAGCTAGCTACTACTATTACATATATGAAGAAACCTCCTTCGCACACCTTACTTGTGTCTGATGTAACTGATGCTTCCTACGTTATTTAAACTAGAAATGAAATAGTAGTTTTTAACAGGTTTTCATATTTACAGTAAAGAGAAACTTTTCCCAATGCAATTGCAGACATTTTAAAAGTAAAGCAAATTTAGAACAATTCAATATTTTCCTCTTTCCCTTATACTTGGAAGTAATTTATAAGGTCATGTTTTGAAAAGCTGCACCTAATCAAAATTAAGTTTTCCCTAACTTTCTATGATTCTTGACAATGGGCGAGAAGTTTTGTAGAAAGACAGTGTCATAATTTATCTGATTAGTGAGGCTGACATCAAAAACTTACCAGCTTCTCTGGTTCAACCATTATAATTTGTATAAAAATAAAAAAAGGTTAATCTCCAATACGTTGCAGTTACATGTGTTGTACTACTATCAAACAGTGAAGGGGGTTTCTGCACAACTACAGAAGCAACGGTAATTAGCAGAATGCTTTTTTTGGTTCACTAATTAAAATAACAGTGTTCTAAAAGATGGTGTCCCATATGGAACTGCAAAAGGTTTTCCAAGAAGTGAATAGAAAACTGGCATATAACACTCAGCATCTTTCCAAAAAGAGTTGAAATGTTTTTGGTATTTTTCTGGTTTTGGTTGGTTTGGGGGTTTTTTGATTTGTTTGTTTTGTTTTGGGGGGTGTTTTGTTGTTTGTTTTTGTGGGGGTTTTTTGTGTTGCAGTTGGGTTGATTTTTTATTTTAAGGTTTTCATTATGTATGTATGAATATCAACATTTTCTAGCTGCACTTTTTACGTAGCAAAGACCCCCTAAAGTCTCTCTATTATTGCGATCAAAACCAGGCAGAATGCAACCTTAGCTAACCTCCTACTCCAGGCAATAGACTACATCTATAAACCAGCTTTCTGCCCCCATCTCCCACAGATCAATGTCACACGAGCAAGTATCCAGGGAGCAGCAGGAAAGCCAAGCTGGTGACCATGTTCAAACACTCCGATAGGTTACTGAGCAGTGGTGTTAGGTGCCACAGACCAACAAATCTGTTATGTTTCTCCCTATGTAAAGCAGAGTGCTTGAGAGTGGTTCATCGGGAAAACAACAGGATGAGGCTGATTTCATACCACTTTACTTCAGAAAGAACTACCCAAAGGTCACCAAATTAAATAAACAAAAGTCAAAAAAAAAAAAGAGGGGAAAAATAGAAGTGAAGTTACCAGCATATGATGCATAGATGGGAAAGAATATCAAACCCTTCTAAAATAAACACTCTATAGTCTCTTATCAGTTTTTACAATCAGACACTGCCCTCATATAAGCAAAACATTTTTTTGTGTAATGCAATTACCTAGTACTCTAATTACTCATTTGCTCAAGTCCCACAAGAAGAAGAATCAGAAAAATATGAGAAAAAAAATCATTGCAACTTATGCTCCTGAGCCAGAGAGGGCAGTAAGAAAAGATTTGGTAGCTCTACTATAAACAACTGATAAAAACATACTTCAGTTTCATTCATAAGATTTAATCCAGACCCTAATTCAGTCAACTGGAAAAATTTTTTACAGATTTCAGTTGAGTCCAGATCAGGCTCAGGGTGATGTAGATCAAGGATGCATTTCCTAATTACAGAGCATGCTGAGCACCACCTGTAAATCACTTGCTAGACTGAACTTTCAGTGACTTCAATGCAAACAGCAAATACCCAGAACTCCATAGAGCCATCTCCTATACACAAAGCTAATGAAAAAGTCCAGCAGAATGAAGCTATGAGCCAACTTTGACTCATAAAACATGACAGCTTACACATCATAAAAATAAGGAAAACGCACCTTTGGCGCATCTGCTACTAAATGACCCTTCCTTCCTATTAAAAAAAGTAAGCTGATCTAAGGAAACAGTAAAACCTTCCAGTACTTCACTGCTTCAAACACCTCTGCAGAAGCCTGGTGAGCCTCACTAGCCTTACAGCAGTTTTACAGGTTTATACTTGTGTTTCCTCTGGTTTGGCTCAGTCCAATGCACAGGCGGTGCTGCCTAATGCTCTGCGAGAGGCTTTCAGTTCTTGCTTAACAAAGCTTTCCTCCCACATGTCATATGTATTCAGGCTACAGTCTGTTTATCTAATATCTCCCTTTCTCTTTCTCTCTCCCCCTCCCCCTCTCATTTCCACCCCCTCGTCCTCAGAAGAGAATAACCATAATGTGCCTATCGCTTGCAGAAACAGACAGCTCAGCCTCCCCTTGCCATCTGGTCATACTTTGGTCTCTCAGCTGTCGTCAACATATGAATCCCGTTGTTTTGACTAGTGGGGTCCCAAGGAACAAGCAACAGTGCAGATTGCAGGGAATCAGGATGCCCTTTTCTCTCTTCCTTAAACCAAAAAGCAACCCACATAATTAAAAAGTGAAGAGCGTTTGTAAAATGCAGTAGAAGGCACAATCCTTCTACTCAAGTGATGTGGGATCCTGCCAGCCACACCAGGCTACTCTGTAACTCAAATAAATACATTTACATCTTGACTTAACTACAGGACACCTTTTGCTGCCTTCATTAGCAGCACATGACCATCCCATCCTGCTTAGTCCTCAACCTTTTACATCTTTAAAAGACAAAAATAAAAATTGAGCTCCCACAAAAAGCAAAGGAAAAATATATAAATCCATAATTCATAAGAATTTGTCTTCCAAGACAGAAGATTTTAAAAGCTAATTTAAAGTTTACTCTGATTGGGAGAATAGTATAAACAGGGAGAACAGGTGGGGAGGAGATTAAAAGAAAAACAAACAAAAAACCAAACAAAAATTAAAAACAAACAAAGGAAAGAAGTGTGGCAACTTAGCTTACAAAATACAGAAATCTCCTGAAAAGGGAAGTGGTTAATATTATTTCTAGGCTAGAACAGCCCTAAAAGTTTATGGTGTATGTTGATAACAAAATTAAAATGCAATTATTTTTTAAGTACCAAGAATCAAAAGTTGTTTTGTTCATCATCCTGTGTGCTTGAAAGATAGTAGAAGGTAGAAGCAGCTGGCTCTTAACCATTCATCAGCATAAAGGAGCAGGACCACACCAGGGTCTCAGCTCACGTGACAAGCTCACACACCATCTCTTGCCAAAATGGAGTCAGTGAAACTCCCAACAGGCATTTGAATCCTTCCATGACAATTCTTCAGTGGGTTCAGACCCCAATGTCTGAGGACTACAACAAGGAATCAAAAATGAATCTTTATGCTTGAAATGGGAAGAAGGCATAACTTAGAAAAATGCATCTAAAAACTCACATCAGTGACTTAGTAGTAAGTCTGAAATTCAGACTGCTTTGTTTTTCTATTACTTATTTGGGATAGCTCCACAAAAGCTTCCTAAGATATGTTTTCTGAATCATATACTTTTCAAAATTCAGGTTTTTTGTAAAAAAGTTGCTGCTCTCCCACTGTATCACTAAAATTATTCACCTTGTGATTTTCTATTCAAGCAGGAGTGTCCTGTGCTCCAACAATTCAACTCTAACCATTCTATCATTCTATGATAACACGTGCAGGTTCATTAGTCAAGCAACTGCTACAGAGTTAAACCTCTTTCCGTGAATGTGTTAAAAGTTACTGTATCAAAAATGTATGCAAATAGAGAAGTAAAGCAAAAAGACAATTGTAAGTTATATTCATATAAAACATTCCATTTTCTCTCACATAGCATACAGAATGAAAAATCACCTTGAAGCTGTGCCAGAGTGGCAGCTGGATGGCACAACAGGTCTCCCTCGAAAGACATGGTACCATCAGAGCCCTTTGTCTCTCACACAACCAAAGGTATCATCACAAATAGCTCTTTGTCAGCTTTCAGGATTAAAAATGTGGTCAGAGTTCAAATTTTAACAACCAACATCAAAAGACTTTCATGTTGCACCTATATTGTGGCAGGTATCTGCCCCCCTGAGAACAATTACAAAAGCAAGTTAAGAGCAATACAAGCCTCAGCATTGGTTGGGTGATTTTTGACTCAAGTACTTACGGTTCTGGGGAAGTTTACCCAGCCCAGGTCTGTGGTGCTGTTGCTTCACTCTATAAGGTATTTCCCTGGTAAGTTGAACAGCAGTTTAAGGATGCCTACAGATTGCAGTCATAGCTCTTAGGGCAGGGTATACGTACTGTACATTGAAGAAGCAGCACTATAATTTACAGCAGTGAAAAGGCCATGGAGACTACAGATAGGGAAACAAGCTTAAAAATGGTCTGGATTTTTTCTTTGGTTAGTGTTTATTGGGATTGGGATTTTTATTTTGGTTTTGATTTTTTTTTTGTTTGGTTTGTTGTTTGGTTTTGTTTGGTTTTTTTGGTTGGTTTTTTTTTCAGATTGTGCCAATATATTAGCAGGGCATCAGACAAAAATTTATACTAGCGCTGCCCATATGGTACCTGTTTTAGAACCTGGAGGAATTCACTGAACAACTGTCACAACTAATACCAGTTAAAACATGAAAACTTAAAAACCGTATAAAGTATTATCACCTCCTTTAATACGTGCAACGAACAACATGTAGAGCAAAAATACTTATATTCTGAACTCCTAATACCGCCCAGGGCTGACTGAGTTCTGGTGTAATTTACAGCAGCCCAGAGTTCTGGCAAGCTCTTACCACAGGTCACCCTGGAACTAAAAGAAATCATGCTACCAAGCGTGCTGCCCGTGAAGGGGCCAGTTCTTCAGCCAAAAGGCATGGCCTGCTCTATATTCAGCAAGATTCCCTAACACACCTACATTTCATTTCCCACAAGCATTTACAACGTCCTTCACTAGTGTAGCAGAATGACCTTCAATTCACATTAAAAATATATTTATGTATACCTACATCCATTTATATACAACATATTATATCTCACTATAGTATTTTTAGAGGGTTTTTCTTAATCTATGCTGGTTTATGATTAGCTGTAAATCCCCTAGTATTTTTTGATCTAAATTAAATACACCACAAGTCTGAGAGGAACACTCTGTCTCCTTACAGATAAACCTGCACGTAACCCCACTTCTTATCTGCCCAGTGCAGCAGCCTCTACCTACCTTCTGTACAATCAGAAAATATATTTCTCATCTGTACAAAGTCAAGCCTCTGACAAGGCTCTTCCCCTTTCAAATATCACCATCATTCCAATCACCCTTCTTCCTCTCTCTGCCCCTTGTCGTTTACTAGGGAAACATTCTCTGAGAACTATTAAAAGGTGTCACTACCCAAAATTATATACATGAGTGTAACTGTCCTCTGCTTTCTCACTTGTATCAAATAACAATGGACAATAAAGAACCCTATGTCATTCTGGCTACAGAGCTAATTTGTGGGTGGCACAGTAACACAGTATAGCTTGCTATCTTCACATAATCTAGTCATTCTAATCAAGATATTTAGGTTTACAACTCTTCATTAAGACATCCTTAAATAAGCAGCCAATTTGCCTCTCAGACTGCTTTGGTATAAACCAACATTTTACTGCAGGGGGTAGAAAACACATTTCTTTCCAATGGAACTCATAACATGAAAATTTAATATTAAAGCAATGCACACAATTCAGAATGACTGGAAGGCTATTGTCAAAATACACTAAGGACCAAAACGTGTAAACCAAGCTCCATGTCAGTCCTAAAAATAAGAGAAGCAGAAAGGGGCTCATCCCACTTCAGAGAATGTAGTGCATTTGGCAGAGCACTAATAGAAACTTAGCTTTTCCAGCTGGCTGCATGACACCTGGCTCAGATGAGGTAAGTGGGAAGGGGGAAAGGATTCCAGTTTCCAAAACTGCCTTTAACCATTCAGGATGACAACTCATCACATGTTTTTGAGCACTCAGAAGACACTTTCTCACCCAGATGCAAGTAAACATAATTTGCATGTAATAGCTCTATAATACCAAACTTCTCTGCAATCCAGCTCCCACTCTTTTTAGTCCTTTTTTTTTTTTCCAGCCCTTAGCCTCTACAGTAATTACAGTACTGAAAATTTTGCTATCACAGTGATTAATATCTGAATAATGGAAGACGATTGGTTGGGTAGTTTGGGAGACTCAAGGTTGAAAGATATTTTCAAGTAAAACAAGTTTTCAGGAACAATATAGTACATATACAATATACTACATATACAGCCTGCATAGCAAGAGTCACAAAGTAGATTTGCCAGCAAGTACTATTTTGCAGTGGGGATATCTGTATCCTTTTTGTACAAATAAAATTATTTTAAGTGTAGAGATGCAATCGTAAAGCCTGTTGGCAGAAAATATGACTGTGTTAGGGGTAAACTTATCACCCCCACTGGTGGTCATCCCACTGCGCAGGACAACACAGGGCTCAGATGACTCCTGTGGAAGCATATGTTCCTGAGTTATATTATTGAGAGACTATTGCTTTAAAACAAATTGCAGAGTGAGGACTTCTCTGCTATACAACTCAGATCCAGGTTTGATGACAGCCTGATATACTGCAGCAACTAGCAGCTTCGAGAACTTCAGGAGATTATCAGAAAAA
Organism: Scolopax mira; assembly: GCA_004320125.1. Lineage (NCBI taxonomy): Eukaryota > Metazoa > Chordata > Aves > Charadriiformes > Scolopacidae > Scolopax > Scolopax mira. Next base: position 44,828 of record BJBW01000517.1, on the reverse strand, counting down.
TGTCGGTAGACCTTTAAGGACTATTTTGCAGAGTCATTCCAAACTAACAGCAAATGGTTTGCTCTCTTCTCCTATGATAGCTCTTTTATAAGTGGCTGATGAGAATCAGCTGCAAAGGAGGAAGACTATTATATGTCTCATTAATTTTCAAAATTTTTAAGATTTTTTTTAATACCAAGCAAATCAATAACCTCAGTTATTGCCCCTCTTCTCCGTTCCTTTCATCCTTACTGATATTCTCAGCTACAACACAATTTAGACACAATTCTTTATTATTTGGTCTGAGTACCTACATGCATCATAGTTTATCATTGTTGCTAAAAATTATTTTCTTCATTTTGTATCCTTTCACAAACTCAGAAGGTTTTGGAGGTTTCATGAGGAAATTCAGAAGTTAAAGCTTGCATCCATTTGCAACGCAACTGCTAGAATTAGGCTACAAATAGCATTTGTCTTTGAGAATACCCAGAGTCTTTCTCAACATATAGAGATATACAGACATATAAACATACATACCCTACGTACAGAAAAATATTTCTTAGATGAGAGGCTTTTAAAGCATTGAAAGACAACATTAAAAGCCACTTCAACTTTACCAGTGCTTTAATATGTTCAGCTTGGAAAATGCTGGACAGTTCCTTCTGTTTGCCACAAACAGCCATTTACCTCTCACAAGCACTTCCTGGAGCAAAAGATTTACATAGATGGGTTCATTCCTCAGGTTCAGGAACGTCACTGGGAGTTGAACAAATGCAGTGCAACCTATCACTGTGCTAGGAAGTCATAAATTGTATATATGGTGTCATCCTGTACGTTTCTAGGTCAGCTTTAAATAAGTAGAAATATACAATTGGTATTAATACTCCGTCTGTATTCAACATGGACCAACAAACAGAAACACAAGTCTGATTAAAAGATACATTACCTGTAAAAAACGTTCTGCTGGGCACTCGGAATAGCTGCTGCAATTCACAAACGATTATTACTGAATAAGGTCTTGCACTAAAAGTTCTACGATAATATCTGTAGATTAACACCGACCAGGCAGGCTGGCAGCAAAGTCTTGTGGCTTTTTTTTTTATTTTTTTTAAATTGGATGGAAACAGAAGTGCTGAGATACCAACAGGCCGACTCCTGTTCTTACCTCTGCCATGAGAGGGGTTCCAAAGAATGTTTATCAATATGGTGATAGGTGCTTTAAATATATAAATATATAAAGACACAAAGAAGGATTTAGCTTACACATGCAATTTTCAGACACTCCTGTTTCAAAATATGTGAGAGTCAGTAAAGAAACTTAATTTAAAATTGACAGTTATTTGTATTATGGAAATATTTAGTAGAGGAGAACATCAATATGTAAGGATATTGGGGTTTTAAATATATATATATATATGTTTTGTAAGAAAAAAAACCCTAACCATTTCCTTTTAAATAACTTACTTTTTTGGCCTCTGGCAGTATTTAATATCCATGAAGTTTAATATTCAGAATACAGGTTTCTCAGGGTAGCAACTGCTCAGGATGAAGCTCCCTAAGAGGGTGGCTCTGAAGGTATTTATGGAAACAGTAACAATAACTATCATATGTTTATCTCAACTTAATGAATTGATTCTAGATCTCTGCTGCCTGAACAGTTGAGAAAACGGGAAGTGTTCGAGAACGATATGAGAAATGAGGAAGTAATAACTTGCACTATCAGCCTGTGCCAGAGATCATCCTTTACAATGATAATCATGTATCCATGTTACAATATGATTTGCTATGACCTTTCCATACATTGCATAAAGTTGATAGGAATATTATTATAATCACATTACAGAGCTGTGTTCTAGCCATGTTGGAAACAGGTGTCCAATTGTTCAGTTTGTGATATTCCCAGAATACCAAATAACTCCCTACTTCAGAAAGGGTTATATACATCCAGTGAAGGAAAGAACTGGCCCCAGGGCCATAATTCATTTCAGTATTATCATTACAACATGGCTTGCTTCCATCTAAAGAGGTGCAAAAATAAAGTTGCCCAGAATGACAGAAATATAAGCAGTGAGCATGACTTCTGAGCTTCATACAATTTTTCTCCATATATTTGCTTTGTTTTCAAGACAGTTATTGCTCCTGATCCTTGTATCAGTTCAGGAATTACATGTAATTACAAGTTTCACAGTTGTTCCCATGGACTTCGGACAATACAACTTCTCTGTTGTGGCTTACCTCTACTTAGAGATGAAAATAAGCCACACAGAAGTCAACTACAGCTCCTTTCTCCTTGCCTACATTATCCCAGTTCTGATTATCAAGAGAAAGGAGCTCTGGGGAACCTTATATTAGTGAATGACAGGTATGGCAGAGCTCCACTTCAGCATTTTTTCATTCTGCAGCACATAATACTGGGCCAATGCAAATAGCAACGTTTGCACAGGAGCCACCTCCATCAGTTGGACACGACTGCTGGAAGCAAAGATTTTTCTGTACCACAGAGAATTTCCTGTTGACCAATAAGAATTGAAAGCACACTACTTCACATCAAACTCAGCAGCAAATGAAGTGATGATGGTTTAGACCCTCCCCTTACCCTCATTAAAAAGGAAAAAGGAGTCTCACGAAACTCCAAAGGTCTTTCCAATTCATGGCTTCAGCAAGTCTTAGCGGCAGAACCAGTAGAGGTCAAACATAACACTCAGGAAAGGTTTCATTAATAATGGCTACACATAGACACAACCCTTGCAGAAAAATAAATAAAATCAGGTTTGGATGCTCCTTTAATATTTCTTGTCCTGAGCTCATTTGCTCTATAGCCCTTACACTGCTCTCCTGTTTCCACTTCACCAGCCACCTATCAGGTTCCATTCTCAAAAACAACAGCTTTTTCAGCCCTTGCAAAGTCTGGAAGCCTAAATCTGACACACAACAAAGAGTTGTACTTTAGTCAATGTGGTGACTACAAGAGATTGGCTTCTGTTAAGAAGTTCACATTGGTGGGAACTCATTCCAAATTGAAGCACGGTCAGGACAAAGCTTCACACTGGAAAATAACTCTAATAAGTTATCCCACAATCTCATTGTAAGTGAATACATCATTTGAAATACCAAGCCTTTTAGTTTTTGCTTTTCCAATTTTAAATCTCTAGATACAAAATAGTATTCCCAAGAATTTGCACGTAATCCAGTTGTTCCTGTCCTCCACTGCTGAATCTAAACCATAAACCTCAGTTCTGATGACACAGTAGTGGCTTGTGACATCAGAGAAAAAGTTCATTTTGGAAACTGAAATGCAATTTTCACATGGCTCCCCATCTAGCACCATAAATAAAAGTTAATATAAAAAAGTAACTTAATAGTTACTATAGTTCTAGCAAACTAGTTCTAGTAAACTAGTTTAACTAGAATAGCTTAAGACATAAATAATTTGCCAAGTACAGAACTTTGTTTGCAAGGTTCTGGACTGGCTTCATACCAGACTTCTTGCAGTTCTTTTTCCATATACTACCCATGACTGAGTCAACTACCAGCATAGCCTGTAGACTGTCCTAAGTAGCATAGTCAAACAGCTACTTCCTTTCAGAAACTATTTTTCTTTATTTCTTAGAAAGATACATCCATTTTTTATTTTCTTCCTAACATGACAAGGGGATAAAGAGGCTGCAGGAGGCTCAGACACAGCACTTACTGGTTTTGTGTTGTTTCACCAGAATGTTTAACTCATGGTGACATGCAGGATAGGCAAAGACCTCCTGATACACAAGGTCATTCCTGAACCACAAATATTATTATCAAGAGCCTTGAAGTCCCTAAAATGTCATGTCAAAAGAGATCTGTCACTAGTTAATAGGAGCTGTGCATTGTCATTTGAAGGTCCTCTTCTCTTTCCTCCTTCCCTGCAATTTCACAAAGATTTAAGACTAATAAAAAAATCAAAACAATGCACAAAATAGTCAGGGTGTGCGGTGGTTAAACAGACTAAGCCATGCCTTACACAGATCCTGAAGCCAGCACTTTTAGGGGGAGTTGGAAGAAAAACAAATGGAAGAGGGAGGTTGCTCATTAAATAATTATGGGTTTTAGTCTAAATTGCTAAGTAGGAGAGCCACTGCTTGTTTAGCAGATGCTACTGTGTAAATCTAAATTCACTAAGATACCAGCATGTTCCTCTCTTTTTGCTCCCTGCTCTACTTCATAAAGCAGGATTTTCATGATCAGACAAGCATCCAATGAACAGCTGGGCACAGTTTGCCAATTTTGCAGCAATCAGTGATCACTGAACCCATCTAGTTCTCTTCCCAAACCAGAAGCACCAAAATAATAATAAGCTTGCAGGGATGAAAAAAATTCTTCCATCTGTTCACATTTTTACATCTCTTATATTGCAATTTTACTTCTTTTGGGTGTTTTTGGGAAGTAAGAAGAAAAATCATCTTCATAGCTTTAAATTACCCCCCTCATTTGGGGGATATGGAGTAGAGATTTTATTTGTTTTGTCAATTTGATGGTATTTTTGGTGACAACAAAAAGACATTTCAGGCATCAGCAAATCCTGTTATATATTACGATACACTATACTTCAAAAACTCCTCTAGCGTTTATAGAACACTAAGTCTGCAACTCTCAAAGTAATTTGCATAAGGAACATTGTCAAAGTTATAGGCATCAAAACAGAAGTGTCAATAAATAAGTCACAACATCAGAGATAACTAAAAAAAAATAAAATCAAACCTCCTAAGCTTGAGTCCAGCCATTTGCTTATCCACCTAGAAAATCTTTCATGAAGCAGGAAAGAAGAAATAGATTTTCCTTTTAATAAAAGCAAAAGGGTAGATTGGCATAAATCAGTCACTTCTTCATAATTCCACTTAATGTTTTAGGCTTTGGGGGGAACCTTTATGGACTTTCTTTGAGAAAAAAAAAAAAAAAAAGCAGCTATGTTACAAATAGAAGGAGCAACAGGAAAAAACAACACACACAAATCTCAACACCTGCACACACTAGTTGATATATCCTGAGATTGAAAAGGTCACAAGTATCCAGCAAATTGCTATTTCTGTATTGCCCCTATGGTCATACTAATACAGATCACCAGAACTACAGACCATGATACATCAACTTTGTGGTGCACATTCTGGATACGTCATTCAGATCTGAAGGGGTTAATAGGAAAATTTGATCCTTTATATTGCCCTAGGAAAAACACAGTACATCCGTGATTAATGTGACAGCATGCATCAGTTCATAAAAGGTGAAATTTATCCTTGCACTGTAAGCTAGCACAAGATTAATATATTACTTAAGTTTCGCTTAAGTACTTAAACCAACGAAATAGAAAGCCTGGTGGATATACAGCATGACCGTAGATGAAATTCAGTGTCAACAAATGCATAATAGAAAGATAACATGAACTAGCAATATATACATTTTTGACTCCCAAGTTAACTGGAATCATTCAAGAAAATACTTACCATTATTTCAGACATGATAACAAAAATATCAACTCGATGTGCAGAGGTACAGCAACAGCAAAGCACTGAACAATTAAATTGAAAGTTATACTTTAAAGTGAGAAAATATCAAAGTATAAATCCATGATACATCCTCAGTTGGAATACTAGTCTCAAAAACGCACAGCAGGGTAACATTAAGAGACAAGCAGCAAGAACGATGAATGCATGAGGATTATATCAGGGTAGAATGAAAATATACAGATTGTCAGTTTTGAAGACCTGACTGAAGAGAGACATACTAAATAACACTAAACACAGGATGATGAGAGGTATAAAGATGACACATAACAAATGCCCCTTTTATTAATACCAGGATGTGTGCTATCTCAGTGAAATAAAAGGAGCAAAGTTTTAAATGGAGAAGAAAGTAAAAGGAGAAAGGGATTTTGATGCTCCGTTTCATTCATTTGGGAGCTTGTACAAAATACAATCATATATATCTAAAATACATGGATATTGGGAACAGATTCATATCACTATATTAGAATAAAAAGCAAGCAATAGATGAGCTTTGACACATTCAGATAGAAGGCAATTACGAAGTAACAGACACTGAGGGCAAAAAAGATATTCCTACTATTGGCGATTCTGAAATCTGCTACTGCAACATTTCCAAAACTGAACCACATCTACTACACCAGTCTGTAACAAGAGAGAACATTGGTCTGGTTCGAAAAAGCTATTTTATCACAACATAACTGTTGTGCCCATCAAGAACCAAGCTGTCTTCAACTGAGAGCAGTGTAGAGTAGAGATAACCAAGAAACTTTCAAATTGGCAAATTCGGGTATCAGCCTGACTCACCACAGCAGCCTGGAGCCCTCCTTCTTGCCTGGCTCGTCACTGCAGCGTAGACATACACAAAGTTGAACTAGGCTGATGTTTGGGCTTGCCAGTGCCAAGTGGCATGAGATTCTGGACAGCATCCAAAATTTATCTAAATGACAGGCCCTTCACTTACAGTGAAGTACCTTTTTCATCTACTCAGATGAAAAATTAGCATGTGGTTGTGTTCTGTTCTGGAACAGAAGCCCCACTTTTCCTATAAGCGTTCTCCTGAAATTCAAAGATTTTTAGACCTCAAATTTAAAACTTTTCCTGTAACTGATCTCTGTGCATGTTTCACCTACATGACTATTTAACATTAGGTATTATATATTAATGCAAAATTAACAACTTCTAGGCCTTCTAATGAAAAGGAAAGGAAGTACAAAAATTATGAAGTCTGATATGGAGCAAGTTAAGTACTGGGAAGCAACCAACTGAGTAAACATCAAATGAAGCATTATCCTTATTTTCTCAAGGATTTAATTCCAGCAAAGAATTGAACTAGTGACCTCCCCCCCCGTACCACCTCCTGCTGCCAACAGTCAGATAAAAATCTGTATGACTAGGTTTAGTTTATCAAAGATCTCAAGAGAGAAAGAAGTCATTTCTGGACTAGAGGTCAAGCATAACAATTTTAAGCCCAAAGGTCAATTTTCTAAGAGAATTGTAAGTACTTGGGGATATCTTAGAACAGAGGCAATATCCAAGCTGTGTCTATTATATCAACATAGAAATACAGTTGCTATAAATTCAGAGATCGTTTACTTACAAAAAGAAAGTGAAGAAAAAGGTAAAGATTACATAAAGGCTTTTTCAAAGACAGAAACAAATGGATACTTCTTTTCAGAAAGGGTGTGATATCTAAAACTTTAGACACCAAAACCATTCATAATGTGTGTGGTTTTGTATTTCTCTCAAGCAGCGGTGTTTGAAAGGAGAGAATCCAACACCTAGACTTTTTCCCAAATTTAAAATCTATAGTCTCTGCCTTTATATAGAAGGACAAACCCATCACCAGGGTAAATCAGTCCAGCAACATGGAATCCAAGGCTCTTGACCAAACAGTACCAGTTGAGACTCCAGCCCATAGTCACTGACCTGACCTTTCTTTCAATTACACTGGATAAAATAAACCAACTCCAATTAAGGTGATGGGACACAAATTCAGATTGTTTCAGGAGTAAATGCACAGTTAAATTGTGTCTTCTGTGCAGCAGCGTAAATCTAAAATAAGAACTCAAAACCATCATGCCATTTTTACAATAGCATAAACAAAGCATCAATTCTCCTGTGGAGAGGCAGACTCTGGGGTTCTTCATGATCGCACATATCCCACTTTCTCAGCCTGTCATTACACTGACTACTCCTCAGTTTTTCATAATGGTGAGTGAGCTTACAGTCATACTCCATGGTGCTGAGCTTGCAAAGCAGCACCGATCAAGATCGTTCCATTCCCTTTGAAATCCAAGTCTGGATTGCTCCAGCTTGTTTTTCAATAGAGCAGGTTTTTTTCAAATGGTACAGTTCGATTTTACAATGCTGCCGGCGAGGTTGGGAATCAAGCTAAACCCAGATGCATCCAGCAGGGAAAGTTGCCACAGGGAAAGAGTGAAAAATCAAAGGGTGAGAAGTAAGATTATCCCACACCACTGACTTGCTGAATACCAAAGAATAAAGGTTTGATATAGCATCAGAGGAATAAGAAAACAACAACAAAAAAAGTCACTTCCAGTACTGTCAATAGTTGTTACTATGAAAGTCAGAGATGGGGTTTTTTGGAAACACCAAACTGGAATAAAAAAGTGGTGCTGCATATGTATTACTTCTTAGACACCCACTTACATTTCAATTACTAAATGCTTCTCTTTAGCAGTATATGTCATTTTAAGTAGACATCACAGTTGACAGTAAAAGAATGGATCAGAGGGTTTTTTGGTACAGCTTATAATCAAATCTTATTTGACTAATATTTCTATCTATACCCTTTAAAGCTGATAACCTAGTCTTCCCTGAAGTTGTTTAGTCTACAAGTAATTCAGGAGCAGCAACCAGAATAGCTTTTTGGCAGCACACATTTGCTGACTTCTGTATGGTGACTCTTATATAGACGTATGGAAGACAGTAGGGTCCACAGTAGAACACCATACTGCTCTGCTGTGTCAAACTGCTGTAAATCCAGAGCACTGGAGTTGCAACACGAGAAGAAAAAAAACAATAACAAAACCAAAAACCAACAAATGTAGCAAGAACAAAAATCTGACCCAATCAGTATAATAGAATTTTAATGTAAAACACAATCCCTGAACAAAAGACAAATGGTAAAAATCTAACGACAATGGAGAAGTTTAGACTTTTACATAAAACAGCTTGATATAACCTGGGGAAACCCAAAACTCCAAGACAGCAATGTGTCCGTTTCAAATTGATATATTTAAATACTGTTGTGTATATGAACTGGCTCATATTACACAACTTCCAGAATGTGGTGAAACAGCACTTCTGTGCAACTTCACAGCAGGACAAACACTATGATGGCAAAAATTGCAAAGGTCACAGAACCAAGCACATCCAGGAACAAAAACAGAGCCAGTAACTTTCCTTTCAAATCTCAACAATCCGTAGGTTACAAGTAATGGGAAATAGAAGAAAACGTGCATTTGAAACAGGCTATAATCATAGCTGCTTCACTGTTAAGGTCAGGGAATAAAGTCTTGAAGATTTAACTCCTACTAGGATACATGTACAGCTACACAGAGATCAAATCAGAAGTCTCATCAAGTTCAACAGCCTACATCCAGCAGTGGCTATAAACCACTTGAATTCATTTTTAGGCTGGAAATAAACATAATTTGAGATTTTCACGAAAAGAAGTATTTAGAATAATCAAGATGGGGTATAGACACTTTTCTAGCTGAAATATGACTCACTTTCACTTCAGCCCCAGTTTAGTAACTCAATTTATTTTTTTTTTTTTTAAAGAAAAAAAAAGCTTTGAACTTCCACAGACTTGTGGCAAAACTTAGTTCTTCAAAAGAAATGCAGGAAGCTGAAATTGGTCTGAAGTGGCCTAGCTTTGGCCTTCCACATCAAGATATGTTTGACAGGGGCTAGATGCCAGGTGCCCATCAAGGCTCTGCCGCTCCCCTCCACGGCTGGACAGGGGAGAGAAAACACAATGAAAGACTCATGGGTGGAGAGAAGGACAGGAAGATCACTCCCTGGGATAACTCAGTAGTTACTATCACAGACAAAACAGATTCAATCTGGGGAAATTAGTTTAATTTATTACCAATCAAATCAAAGTAGGATAATGAGAACTAAACCAAAATTTTAAAAACACCTTCCCCACATCCCTCCTTTCTTCCTCTGCTTAGCTTTACTCCCAAGTTCTCTACCTCCTCCCCCCAAGCAGCACAGGGAATGGTAAATGGGAGTTGCAGTGAGTTCATCACATGTTGTCTCTGCTGTTCCTTCCTTCTCAGGGGGATGACTCTTCACACTCTTTCCCTGCTTCAGCAGGGGGCTACTCCCATGGGAGACAGTTCTCCACAAACTTTTACAACCTGAGTCTTCCCTAAGGGCTTCAGTTTTTCAGGAACTGCTCCAGTGTGTATCCCTTCCATGGAGTGCAATCCTTCAGAAGAGGACTGCTCCAGCCCGGGTACCCTATGGGTCACAAGTCCTGCCAGCAAAATTGCTCCTCTTTCCATGGATCCACAGGTCCTGCCACGAGCTGGCTCCAGCACAGGCTTCCCAGAGCGTCACAGCTTCCTTCAGGTGCATCCACCTGCTCCACCGTGGTGTCGCCCACAGGCTGCAGGTAGGTATCTGCTCCACTATTAATCTCCATGGTTTGCAGGGGCACAGCTTGCCTCACCATGGTCTTCACTATGGTCCGCAGGGGAATGTCTGCTCTGGAACCTAGAGCACCTCCTTCTCCTTCACTGACCTTGGCATCTGCAGAGTTGTTGCATATTCTCACTCCTCTCTTTTTTTGGCTGCAGTTGTCCATTTTTCCTCCCCCTCTTCTTAAATATGTTATCCCAGAGGTGTTACCACCATTACTGATGGGCTCTGCTTTGGACAGCAGCGAGTCCATCTTGGAGCTGGATGGCATTGCCTCTATTGGACACAGAGGAAGCTTCTAGCAGCTTCTCACAGAACCCACACTGTAGTTTCCTTGCTACCAAAACATGGCCATGCAAAGCCAATACATAGTGACTCACCACTGTTTCTACACAGAGAAAGGGCAAATTCAGTTTGTTGTTTTGGTTTTTTTTTAATGAATTCCCTTATCTTGGCTTTTGCATTGTTATCATTTTCATGGATTTAGTTTAAAAGTTTGTAACTCTTTTCACTGAATGGCAGAAAGTTGTTTTGCTTAGGCATCTCAGCACAAATTTGACAAGCATCTTTAAGGAAAAGGATATGAAGGACCTAAAGTCTTTTTTTCCTTTTTTTTAAATCCATCCCTGAGCAGACAGCAATCCAATTTTATTCTGCCTCAAAAAAAAGTGACCAGCAACCTACTGCTGCATGTGTTACAATGTTGTGTGTGTTTTAAATCACAAAGAAGCATCCAAATAAGCAAAAATAAAATGTTTTGGAGATCGTTGGTTACTTAAGAACTAGTGATGCCTTGACCGCTACTACAATTCTCCATTTTTTTCTATTTAAAAATATAATAAAATAGCTCTGAACTGTTAACATTTAAAGATGCCAAATTCCTCCTTTGTTCATCTTATTTTTATGCCAATATTATCTCCACTCAGTTCAGTGGATTTAGTTCCAAATTTATTCCTTTACAATTAAGAGCAGGAAAATCTCAAGTAAGCTTTCACTTTCAAGACCAGTGACAAGGTAACTGGTCAGGGGGTAGAGAATTTTCTTCCTTCTAGCTTTCCCCTTTCGTTTTACCTCCTTTTCACCCTATGTTAACTGCAAGCATTACAAGTCAGAAGTTGACATTATCCCTTTAACATATAAGCTACAGGCTTGGAGAGTTCTTTGCATGGACCAGACTCTGACCCAAACTACACAAGTGATACCTGCACTAGGCTGGACAGCCTTCCTAATTGAGGCAAACCTGACGAAAAGAGCCAAGACTTACACCACCAAAAGTATCATGGATGAAACAATACTTCTACATCATATGTCTTAGTGGGCATAAATGTCTCTTGATAATTGTTAGTAATTCTACCACAAGTAACCTTAGGCATTATGCAGCAAGGCCACAAATTTGCGTTATGTGCTGCCCACAGTACAAAGATCACCCAAATACGGAGAGGTGCTCATATGATGCAATCTTTTTCTATCACTTGAAGTAATAGAAAGCATTAAGATACAGAATAAATTCTATTTACCAATCCCATTATCATACCTAAAAACCAAACCAACAAAAAAAAAACTCACCAAAAACCCCAACCAAACACAAACCTAGTCAGTAATGTTTGTTTCACTTTACAGACAGTAGGTTTCAAACACCACAGCCAAAAATCAGTGCTTTTTAAAACACCTAATTTTAAATGGAATTATTTGCCCTAAAATCTGAGACTGCAGAAATTAACTGTGTGCAGCTTCAGCTACGTAAAAGCCTGGTCCCACCCCCCCACCCCCCCTCTTTTTTATTTATATACAACTTCAGGCTTCAATCATAACGAAATTGTATGTCGTTCTACAAAGACAGAATACTTATGCAGTAGTAACATATTTGTAGATACAGCATGTTTTTGACCTTTACTGTAGTCCTGGAACAGGAGCAGCCAAATGCATCACTAGGATAGCTTTAACAGTTTAAAAAAAAAATAAATCTATTTGCATGTAACTCTGGTTTACCACCCCAAAAATAGTAACGAGTAATATTTCACACCATCTACTTTCTGAACTCCCATTTTTACCTCTCAGGACATAACTTAATACTTCATAATAGGTCTTAAGTGGGACTCAAGTGATAGCTAAATGTCATAGTAGTGAAAGGGTAAATTTCACTCTTCGTCACTGATGAGAAGATTCTCCTTCCCCATTAAACAAAATACTTTTTCCAGTCAGTAACTTCCAATATAACTATCACTGATGCCCATATAAGAGCCTAGTAAGTTCACCCTTTTAAAAAATTCTTTTGATATTTCAATTTTCAAGTTTATCAGCAGCCTCCTCAGAAATGCCTGCATTCCTAACAATTCAGTCAGTCTTTAGAATAACCCATTAGCTTCACCACCCACTTCACACTGACCTATACACTTTCCAGGCAATAGTTCTGGAAGCTGAAACTTACTGAAGTAGCATTTGGTAAATATCATTTTGCCAAGTAAGACTGTTGGTATTATCAATTGGCTGCATTCATTAACCTTGCTTTGCCTTTTACATTCCACTTCCAAATTTAGGTGTGGGTGGTGATGAGGTGAGGGTTGGAAATGAAAAGAGAGGAGATCTGGGACTACGTGGCAGTTTAATTTGAGGCATTTTTAAAGGCTTCTCTAGCAGTCTGTCAGAATATCCAAAGAGGACTTTAAAAAAAAAAAAAAGGAAGAAAAAAAATCCCCACACCACCAGAGGGCTGCTGCCTGCAGGAAAATGAAACTGCTGCATTTTAACACTGCAGTATAATTCTACCAGCTCCATGGGAGCATAAATAAAAGTGACCAAGTTATAAATCTTCTGTAAGTAGAACACACTGCATCATACAAACACAGTTCTACTCAGTGACATTTTGTTTGAGAGATCAGGGACAAATACCTCTAAGGAAAGAAACAACAGAAGTCAGCATAGGCACAGATTGTCAAAATGGGAACATCAAAGCCATTTTTCTGTATTAGTAGACAGTTAAAGCAACTTCGGTTTTAAACTGCAGCCACAGAGATTTCAGCATATAGGTATCAATATTACAATAATCAAAAGGAGAAGCTATGGAAGACAAATACAGCATGACAAGGTATCATCACCAGGACAGGTCATGCTGTATGGACTGATCTGGCCTCAGATGATGAAAATCCACAGAGGTACATTTTAAAAAAACGAAGCTAGCAAAAGTGAACAATAGCAAATAAAAAAAACAAATTAAAAAAAAAAATCACAAGGCCTATATAGTAGAGTTACCCTAGGCATTTCCACATCTCTTTTTATTTCTGAAAAAGTTATCAATACTAGCTGGATAATCCTGCCAGTCCCAAAAGGGAAGTCAAGCATTCTTTTAGTTTTACAGCAGAGCATCATTTAAAATAAATGAAAAAAAAAATTTAACTTGTCAAAGTCTCTACCCCAAGTCAATAGCTAAGTCTGTTAGGGCAAGTGAAGACTACATAGTTACTGTATCTGAATAACCTGCCTTATAGCTGCACAATGAGGTGAACAAAGCCTGCTTTGTACATGTCTCTGCTACTCTTTCCCAAGAAATGACTCAGCTAGGGTTCTGTAGCATTTTAGAGAGCATAAAAGTTCAACCAGGGATCCAATCCTTTGAGAAGTTGAGCACCTTTAATTCAACGGGCCTTAGGAGTAAGGAATAATTTTTCACACCAGAACTAGAACTCTACAGGATCAAGCACAACGTTGGTATTTTGCATACACAATAAAACCCAACCTTGAGATACATACATAATCATACATCCACAAAGTGTACACTGCATTATGTATATAACTACTCAGCTTATCCCCACCTGACATACCATATTGATTTGACACAGGGTTTATCAAGAGAGCAAAACAAAGGTACAAATGGTACAAGTGAATAATCAGTTACAAATGTGGAAGACTGGACTTCTATACAGTCCAAGGTTCTTATGCTCTGGTCTACTTCTGCAAATCTCATATGGCTGACATTGGCCTATTTTCACTGGTGTTTCTGCCAGTATATAATATATATATGTTTTTATAGTGTTACCCACCAGTGCTGGAGTTCCACCTCTGATGGCAAGGTAGACACACCCTTTGATTAATATCCTTTGCCTTGCCATGTTTTCACTTTCCACCATTTTAGTGAAGAAAAAAAAGCTAGGAAACAGCCACCTCTCCTCTGGTGGATTCTTCAGAAATTTGCAGTAGAGAAGTAGACACTTGAACAGTAAGTGTGATACGATTGTTATTCTAATCAATCTTTTTATGAATTCTTGAGAAACAGTCCACAGACCACCTGGTTCTGCAGAGCCACAGACACTAAAACACTGAGAAAAAATAAGTATTGGTGGAGCTAAAGAGGCCCTCAGCTGTAAATCATCTGATTCAATGGCAATCAGAGTGATGACAGCATTACGACACGAGTCCAGAAACCATGCCTATTTTTGCAGCATTTCATCTAAGCAGGAAGAGCCACCTGGTAACACAATGGCAACTGTCCCAATCATGCTAATAGTCTGGCTGTTGCTTTCCCTAGCAAAGATGCAGTAATGATAAAGGTAAAGAAGTTTTCTATATCCTGAAGCTTAATGCAAACTGGTTGGGTGATTTCAGTATATATATGCATGGAATAATAGAGAAGCATTACTGCTAAAACTATTAAAACATTTCCTTGCCTTAATTTGTCTGTTAGCTGAACAGACAGACTTCTGCTTTAAGGATGAAAGACAATAATTTGTAAAATGCTGGGCCTGTATTTTCAGTTTGAATTGAATTTGCTTACAATATCATTCCACTTTGTGCTCTAATTTGCTTGAATATTCACTGCAGAGGAGATGTATTCCTAGGCTGCTCTTAACTAGAACACTGCCAGAGGTCTGCTTATGCTGCCATCAGTGAGAAGCTTGCTCACAGGTCAAACTCCCCTCTCTGATGAACTTGAGCAAGGCCTTGAAGTCACTGGGGCTGCACAGCTGTAACTGAGTGATGAATTTGATTAAGTAATGTCTTCAGCACAATCAGGAAACAACCAGAAGCAAAAGAGATGCAATTCCACAAATACGAGCAATAACACAAACCACAGATCCAGAAGTAGCACGGGATAAAACCCAGAAACACTAGGATAGATCTTTGTTGTCAACGATTACTGACTTTAATCAAGGTTTACTGATTTATTGGAGTGGGAAGTTTGGAAAAAATATAGATTTAACTAGTTTCCAAAGCTAGTGAAAAACTGTTCAAGGCTGGTGCTTGCAAAGTATAAAGAATCCTAAAAGCTGTGCCACTCATAGCCATGTCTTTTCAACAAAACAAGTGCCTGCATTTAATAGGGCTATAGCACTTGTGTCATTGCCAAGTTCTAATATAATACTTGGCTTTGTCTTTGGTGACGATTTTTGTAGAGACAGGCATTGCAAACACACAAACAGCTCTCAGTCTTCCTCTCAGCTTTCTGCAGGGAAGGACTACTTCAAATACTGCCACTGTACCAAAATGGATACATGGAGGAAATACAGAGAGGGCTCCCTTCTTCCCACACTCCCAATTACACTAAGCTCAGCTTGCAGACAGAGAGGACCAAGGTCTAGCCTCCACTCTCCCTGCTTTACACTGCTCCAGAAGCAGAAAGTAAGCAAGAACCCAGCCTATCAAGCTGGCTAGGGATCCCCTCACCATTAGGGAATCACAATGTGAATTAGCACACTGTCTATAATTCCCCCATAACAACAGAACAGATTAGCAAGGTTCAACCATGATTGAAAGAGCAAGGGAAGTCTCTAAGGTTCTACAAGTTTCATGGGAAGTGCTGAATGTCTGGGGAATAAAGAAATTCAAACTCTTACTCCCACGATGGAAAGAGTAACTGTGATTTAATCCTTAGTGTATTCCCAGAGAAAGAAAAAATATGGACAGGCAGCAGAGAAGGCTTCAAATAAGCCACAAATACTATCTTCTCCTAGCCAGAGACAAGGGACATATACTGAGACCAGGAGAGAATATAGGATACAAAGCTGGAGGAAATGGAGTTCCTTAGTTTCACAGTTCACTGAACAAGTTATGGTTCAGTTGCACAGTGTAACACAGAAGAGCAGAGGTTGGAAGTGATCTCTTGAGATCACATAGTTCAACACCCTTGGTCAAAGCAGAGTTAACTTGAGCAGGCTGCTTAAGGCTGTGTCTTGTCTGTTTTTGAATATATGCTAGGATGGAGACTTCCCAACATCTCAAGAGAACCTCCGCCAGTGGAGAAGCTTCTATACACACAAAGGCCCAACTAAGATCAGAACCTTAGTATGAAAAGGATTATATGCAGAGAACAGTTCACAACTTAGGTAAGACACATGAAGTGTGGAAGACAAAATGTAAGAAAATAATTCTCCGAGGATACAGACAGCATCAGTGTTAATTTCCCAAAGCTAATGCATCTGTATAAGAAGTGGAAGAAAACCCTACAAGTATCTAATTTTTCAGTCTACTATGATTATACAGGTGGTTTTTTTTAAAAAAATATATAAATATATATATATTTATATCTAACAATAATATATGCTTCTTTAGGGATAGAGATTTTCTTGCTTAGTCTATTTCTACTAACTCTTCTAGCAGTAATCATCAACCTATTTAAATTGGGCTGAAATGATTAAAGTGCTCAGTCTTGAAACTGTAACATTCCCACAAGTTTTCTGTGAATATCCTCCTAAAGTCTTCATTAATTTGCTGTAGGAGATTGTAGCTGTAGAAAGAACCAAATACCTGTCTAGTATCCTCTAGATTAGGATAGCAATCCTTGAACCAGTTTACAGTTTGAAGAGGCAAGTTCAAATTTTAAAAACAAAACAAAAACTTGAAAACCCAAAACAAACCACCAAACAAAAAACCCCAACACACCAGATGACCAGAACCTCAAGAGGAAAACTGTAGATCAATCCTGTACCTGCTGACACCAGGTCATCTCAAACGCAACAGCCAAGCTACCCATCATTTACAATCTGAAAATAAGATGAAAACTTTGGAACAGAATACTGGGACAGATGAAGAGATTTGAGTAAGGTAAAAACCTAAGAGTCAAATCCATTCCTTAATCTTAGGGACAGGTCACAGTTTTTAAAAGGAATTCACACAGTCACTGAATGAGACTTACCCAGGTGAATGGCTGGCATGATGAGTAACCTAACCCTCAGCTGGCAAGCAGTCAGCAAGAGACAGCAGAAATTTTTAAACATCTCACACAGTGCATTTCATTGCACAAAAATTTGGAATGTGAAGTCTTCTTTCCCTACTTAAACTTGTGTTTTAATTCAGTAACACCGTAATTTAATTCAGTAAGACAGTAATCTTAGCAAAGCTTTGTGCTAGCTTAGCTCAAACGTTATCAGTGTTGTTCTTTATTTTAAAAATAAAATTTCTAAAAAAGGAAAGGAGGTTGTAGAGAGGCGGGGGTAAGATCTCTTCTCCCAAGTCACAGGTGATAGGACAAGAGGAAACGGCCTCAAGTTCTACCAGGGGAGATTCACGTTGGATATTAGGAAAAATTTCTTCACGGAAAGGGTTATCAAACATTGGAATGGGCTGCCCAGGGAAGTGGTTGGGGCACCACCCCTGGAGATATTCAAAAGACAAGCAGACATGATGCTCGGGAATATGGTTTAGTGTTGGTGGGCTTTGTTTGTTTGTCTTTATTGTTGGTCCAGATGATCTTAAAGGCACCTTCCAACCTAGGCGATTCTGTGATCACCACCTCATGTTTAGCTGCAAATATGTTATTGCTGGTCCCTCTTCCTCATAAATTATATTACCATAGGGCAGACAAGCCAACATTATGAACCTGTGCTACGATCTACCTCATCCTGGACCAAAGCAACAAAACAATCACTTTTCCTAGAAGAGCATCTGTAGAAGTCTAGCATCTACATTGCCAGCCTCACATAAAATAATTAAGAAGAAGAGTGAGAAAAGAAAGAATCAAGGAGTTCCATCAACATTCCCTGCTGGGTCAGTATGAAGACCTGCTATATTCTCATCTGCAACCAAAGGACTACTGTTTAACCTTTGGTAGACCAAAACTTACAGTTGTAAGAGTAGGCTTTAGAGAGCCACTAGAAAATTAACAGGGTTTTGGTACAGATAAGTTTGTTTCTCCCAGAAACCAGCTCCTCCATCCTGTCAATAGCGCTTTAAATAAGTAAATGACAAGGGCAGTCAGCTTATGGCATGTAAGGCTGAACACACAGAGGAATGACACTGCAAAAGCAGAGCTTGTCAATACATATGTAATGCAGACATTATTAAAAAAAAATATATATATACACGTTATCACACTGATTTTTCTTCTCCCACAATAAGCATATACTGTAAAAGATAGCAAAGCAAAATTACAAGAGCTTCAGAATATAAGGAGAGTATGTTGCTTTGTTAAGTAGAAGTAGGCAGCCAGAAGAGCACTTACTAAATGAATGCCTGAAAACAGTTTTCCTTTTTTTTTATTTAGTTAAGCACTTCACTGGAAATATTATCATGAGTATAATTCATACAGTGTTGGAACACTAAAACAAACACACAAAAAAAGAGAGTACTTGCACCCCCAATGCCACTTAATGCTGGTTTCTCTCCTGCACCTTGCATTAATCCATTTACTATCAATTAATGTTGTGAATCTTGGTGCAAAGCTTTTACCAGAAATAATCTCCTTTTGTCAGTAACTGGCAAGTTATCTACTTTTTTCCAAATTCCTTAATTATTAAATCACTGATTATCAATGGGTGGGTCTTAGATAAGAAACTGAAGAGCAGCCTGTTATCAATGGGGTAAGCTACACAAGGAATGGTCCCTTCCAGTCTAACCTCACCCCTTGCATCACCCATAATTAAAAACCTTTGTTTGAACAAGACATTTAAAAAATATTTATTTTCCTCTTAAACATGCAATAATCTTTATGCAAGGAGTACGAAGAGCAAAAGCCTAAAAGGCAGAAAATGCCTGACACAGCCATGGAGTGCAAAACAGTAAACTCAGCCATCACAACTTCATGAAAGAGTTAACCAGAGCATCTTTAGGGCTACTTTAATTTATGTCAGTTGACAATGATCTCTGTGGCCTTCAGGAAATAATAAAATAATTTTCTCAAAATCAAACTGAGAGCTGACAACTCAAGATAAGTTTTCTATTCTACCCACTCCAGCATTAAGTAACTACCCATCAGCTACCTGCACCAGCCATAAGATTACTCTGCACAACTACGAAGGTAATAGTATAATTTGCAAGAGAATGTACCTGGATTTCTTTAAATATAAACACCATCCTTTGCCTCCTTTGTCCATATTGCTCTTTATCCTTAGTCTCACCACACACTTCCACTTATTATCCTTTAAAAACTGTATCCCCAAGGTCATTGCAAAAAACCCAGTATATTCCTGTTTATACAGCCCACAGGACAATGGTAATCACATAGGCATCTCTGGCACAAATGATGCATTCAAGACAAAAATGCTTGCAGCTACATCAATAGCGAATAATAATACACTTTTATGAAAGGAACCAATATAATTTTCTCTATTCCACCCAAATTGCATTTAGACCCAATTTTCAAAAAGCTACAAAGCAAAGAAAAAAATCGTCTGGGTGGACTTCACATAGTTTTTACCAGATTTTTTTCAGTACTATTCCTAGTCTGTAAACAGAATTAAATTAATAAAAATATTCTACATTTAATTTTGAATAGGGATAGAACAAGTCAAATGGAACTGGATGAATACTATTATTAATATGCTCTAAAAGTAGACATTTGAAACTAAGTTTAATTTGGTCACATTCGTGCGCCTTCTGAAAAGCCTTTCTGGAAAATTTCACATCTTTCAGGCAAGGGTGCTCACGGGAATCATGTCCAAACAGTCCAGGAAAACTAAATTTTCACTTTGTCCTTGCAAACATTGACGTTGCAAGTGCTCGCACAAGTGTCCAAGTAGAATGTAACACTCTCATGCAACGTATCCAACAGACTACATTCAAGAGTACAACTCAAATCTCTGAATATTGATTAAGTGCACCCAATTCATAAGTGAGGTAAAGGAAGACAGTTAGGGAAAGGAGATAAAAAGTTGCTTGCCAGAAAATCTGAAACAAATCAGGGCTTAAAGGAAATCACTCTGCACTTACAGACATTGCAGATGAAGATGGTTCAAGTTCATTAAGAACACGACTTACAACAAATTATTAATTTAATTCTACTGATCAGTATGGATGTTTTGTAGAAAAATAGTAGTTTATGCATGAACTGAAAATGAAACAATCTCCTTGTATTCCATAAGCAGAACAAACAGCATTATTGACTAAGATTGCTAAATATCTTGGGGTTGTTTAAAACAAAGCCAGAAAATTTCTTTGGGATGTTTCTTTGTAGGACAATTTCTTTATAGAAAATTCTACCCTCACCTATTTATGATGAAGTCAGCTCAACTTAAAACACTGACTGACTTCACAAGGTAATTTACAGTATCTCAACATTTGAAGAGCAGCAAGCCTTGAGCATTCATTTATGTTTCTGCCTTTACTCTGCCATCAGGGAAATCTCTATCCAGGCTTCCACCTTTTCTTATTTTGACTGTTCTCCTATATACCAGATACATTCTTCATGCTATGTCTCTTACTTCAGAGGGCACTACATCTAGATGTCTCATTCCCTTTGGAATTTCTTCTGAAAGCTGGAATTCTTTCACCACCTACATTTGTTCTATATTATCTACCTACTAATTTTTGAGGTGGATCAACATTTTTTATCATTGTTGAAATTAATGTTTAACTCTCTAAAGTATACAATATTAAAGACTTACCAAAACATAATGTATGTAGTAAATTTATGATATACTCAAAAACATTACAGTGTTGGAGAATTCAAAACATACACTGGCTGCTCCACTCAATTTACAAAAGGAATTGTAAGAACCCACTTAAAATACTACATTTGCTCTTCTCATGGAGTCATAGATTTTCTAGAGATCAAAAAGAACTCCTCTCAAGTGGTAAATTCTATTAAGCAGCTTTATTTCTCCAACCTCTCTCATGATCCTAATGAAGTCCTTCCCCCTGCAGTGGCACAAAATGACATTAGAGCGGTGGCAGAAAGTATAAAAGTGCTTGAGCAGTGCAAGAACTCTATTTGTGAAATCACTGCTTGCATAGTTCCTCCTGATGTCTGAGATGTAGGTACATAAATAGTGTCAAATGAGTAGGACTATATGACTATCTAAATTTTAATATCTCTTGGGTGAGAAAGTTTACTGTGCTTTACAAAGAAAAATGATCATTCAGATCCTGCTCCTGTTTCAACAAATTCATAATAATTTTGCTACTGATTTTGGGGTAAAAGACTAATGGTGTGCCTCCATAAAGTTTGCAGAAGGACCGAAGCTAAAAATAGTTTTCACTCTAGATAGCAAACAGGATTTTGCTTTAAAAAATAAAAAGAAAAAAAAAAGAGTGAAAGTAGTAAAAGGGATATCTGAACTTTGCAGTTCAGACATGTGACAGAGTAATACTAGTTTATTTCAGTCAGTAATGCAGGCAAACGGTACTTTGGAACAATCAGATCAAAGGCATGTAAAGCTAAGAAAGACCAAATCATTACATGAAAATCCATTAAGTCTAAGTCACTACAACAACCTTTTTCAGCAAAATCTCATTCTTAATACCTCTACTGCCCACAGTATTGCTTCCAATATTTTATTTCTATGATTACTAATTAACTGTTTAAGTCTTCACAGACTATTGTGACAAAGGGTACGGACGCACTAATTTGAAGGAAACTTTAAGGAAAGTAAAATATACATATGAAAACATTAATACAATATATAATGGTCTGTTGTTCGTTTGTTGAGAAAGGCCATGGGGGGAATTACAACGTTGTAAATTGCAACTACAATTTACCCCTCTATAACAATACATTCATCTAGACAGCTAAATAGGATAAAGCTGTACTCTAAATTCTCTCTAGAATTCATTGGGTCAGAAAAAAAAAATAATACAACAGCATGAATGAAAAGGATATGCTTTCTTTAGCCTACTTACCTAAGGAAATCAGGCTTCCAAAATTGCATTGTCTACCAAACACTCCTCAAATAGATCTGAAGCTTTCAATTTCAACCAAATTTGACAGAGACAAATAAAAAAAAAACATTAAACCATTTCAGTTTCTGACGGTGTCATGGAAACAGGTGGTTAAGGCTGTAAAGAAACATCCTGTTTAAGCCCCCACTGAATAAAAGGCTACTAAATTTGCTAAGACCCAAATGTACTGATTTCTGTTCTTACATAACCCAATAGCATACTGCTGAAAATCTCACCGATTGCTCATATATAATTAAAATATTATGTACCAAAATAGCTGCAAGTTATATGGTATACAATGCAGAAAAAGGACCCCTTACACTTTCTGCAAAGGTCCAAGTGCCATGAGTTTCAAATGGGATTCTTGGTATTGAATATTTGCAGAACTGGCCTTAAAACAGAATAAAGGAACCAGACAAAATAGATCAACAACATTAAATTTTTCATCAAGTTTCTCTCAAAGTGAATAGAGTTACTCCCACTTAGAAACAATGTCTTATTGCCTGTAGACAAGGCAGCGTTTTGGAAATTTCAACTGGATACTGAATTGGTGCCATAGCAAACAAAGATGCTTAAGCCTATACAGTGACTGCCAAAAACGAAAACACAAAAAAACCCTCTGTAATTCTGAAGCCCCTCACTTCCTCATCTTTGCACTCATTAATAAATATTCACAGGATTCAATCTGAATTACTCTTAAGGGTGGAATAGGGGTTAATGAGGCCAAAAGAAACATATGAACAAAGACATTTGTGGATTTAAAAAAAAAATAAAATGCAAGAAATACGCAATAAGCTGATTTCACACAGAATTAGTGGCAAATAGAGAAAAGCCTCTATTTGATCTAAAATTAAAACAGGGTTTCATGATCAGGTATGACTGGGGTTCCTCAAGGCACACTGTTTCCACGTGTCTTACTGTAACATGACACACACCCCTTTCTCATTACTGTTAATTACAATGAGAACCTCCTATAATTAACTGTAGAAGAATGTATCAATGAAACTTACATAAACCAACCTTTCCCCATACACCCATATATATAGTAATGATCTTTTACATTGGCAGTTCTGTAAGAATTTTTCAGTACAATAATGTAGATTATGCTGCCTCTTGTATTCTTGCAAAATCATTCAAATAGATTCCATGAGCTATTCCTCCAGCTGCAGTAAACAAGAGATGCTCTGAATTCAACCTATTACAAAAGCAAACCATCTTACTACAGTCTCAAATTATACATTAAATTCATGCGCTACATTATTAAAAATAATTTTCCACGGCTCCTCTATCATTCCCACTACCAGCAAAGACTTAGGCACAGACATTTTTCAGCACTGCCCTGTGTAGCCCTTTTCCAACTTCTCTGACTAAGAGCCCCTAATCCTCCCTTTGTGGCATCAGTCACCCTCAGCAAGCTTGACGCACCAGCACAGAAGGCTACTCAGGACAAATTTTGCATACCCCATTTTGAATTCTAATCAACACTTTCAACAATGGTTGTTATCCACCAATTTAAACTGAAGGCTTTTCCCTGTCAGTTTTGCCCACCTACAGCCAGATGCGACCAGGTTCCATTAATGTCACAGATACAGCAACTGGACCTCTGCAGAGATCAGTAGACTGCTGGTGGTAAACACTTTTTTTTCAGCTGTTAAGGTAGCAATCAGTGAGAACCTTCCTGGAGAGAAAGCCACCGAGAGTTCTACTTACCATTAAGTTCTCCCTCCATGGCACCCTTTCCAAGCCTGCTGTGAACTATGAGCCCATGCTCCTTGCCAAATCCCCCTTCTCTTGATCTCAGTAAAAGCAAGTTAAAGTAATTAATACGTTTGGATAATATTAATGTATCTGGGAGCAAAGTTAGACCTGCCTATCTGAAATAACATTATAGAGTCAAGAATCTTTCTATTCAAAATAAAAATTATGGATATAACAATCACTGCAAAATAGGATAGGGCTTTGCAACACAACTTACACTTTCTTTCCATTCATCATTACTTTATGCCAGATTTTATTTCTCACTCTTCGCCATCCCCTTGAAAAAAAAACCAAACAACATTACCTGCCATTAAAACATGGAAGATTAGGAGGCAAAGTCAGGCGCTAAAGGAATGATTACAACCACTATTTTCTTCAGCTTTGTGCCACCGCAACCCAAATGCTAAGTTACACACAATGCCAACATAGTATGGTGAATCAGGCCCTCATGCTGCGCTTGCTGTCCTCTCCCTAAATGCTGCAGGTCGCCTGCTTAACCTCCAAAACAAGCAGATGAGGACCAGCTACGTACCACACACTGTTCATGCCATTCTGCATGCTCCCAAATGTGATTAGCACAGAAAATGCGAGAAGACCAGAAGGCATCTTTCCATATTTAGCCATGTACGTTTAATACCGAGTTAAATTTCACCTCAGTGCATTATTCTGTTAATCAAGGGCAGGTATAGCAAGGAAGACATATACTGACATCAGCTACTTTCAACATTTCTCTTCCTCTTCCTCCCATCTCCAGTTTCTATGACACCACGCATTGTGCATTTTATGTGCATTCATGTGTGCAAACAGTACAGACTTATCTATAAAGATCAGATATGGTAAAACTGCAAAAGGAAACTTTCACCCTTGTCCAGGTGGTTGAATAACTGCAGAGGCCAACAGCAGCAAGCCTCTAAATACATCCTCTTTTTCTCCCTCCACCCCCACATCTCTAATCACTTAGAAGGAAGATAGGAAGATTAGCAGAGAGGAAAAAAATAACCAAAGCTGCAGATAACCCTTTAGGACCACAACGTCAGGCTATGAGACACGAAGCAAAAGGTTAATGCAGGGATTATATTTGGGAATCTCAGATACAATTGTATTTAAAAGGGAGGGAGGGGTGCTGAGAAGAAGAGAGAGAAAAAAAAATGAAATGGTGATGAAGACAAAAATTAATTTGTCATCTACAGCTGGCTCTTTGATCACCTGAAGTATCCAGGAAAGGACTACAAGCAGAAACAAGGCAGTTTTATTACCAATATAGTGCAATTTTTTGGTAGGCTATTTTCAGTATTATAATCAGAACAGGTTTTAGTAAGAATACACCTGCAGAAGTAAGGGCTTATTAAGCTATGCAAAGAATAAAGGTGGTAAAAGAGTGACAGAGAGCTACCCTTAGCAGCTGATACACTGAAGAGATTTGGGAAAAATGAAATATAAATAAAAGTCACTTTCACTAGAAGACAATGTCATCTTCATCCACGTCTCTGAACGGTTGCTATGGGGTTGTGAAGAGGAAGGGAAGGATGGGGGGGAGGGGGTTATAATCAATCATCTCAGAAGAGCATTGCTTCTTACAGAGAAAGATCTGGATTTTGACTGTGTCCCTAAGAAAATTGCGGACTGCAGAGCTGCTGCCATGCAGGGCAGCGAGGAAGCAGGCAGAACAGAGGCAGCAGCTGGGGATGGAAACGCCTATTAAATCCTTTAGACAACAGATGGGCAAAGCTCGGCTGGGTTATAAAAAAAATAATAAATAAATTACACCACAATGCATCATGTTTTATTGTCCCACCATAATGAACAACACTTAACACCCACTTGCCCAAATAAGCCCCCCTATAGCTGATCTTCCCCTTTCCCTAAATTATAATCTCGAGTTTCAATCCACTTTTGGGGGGCTCCTAACCCAATGAATTTGCCAGATCCCATTGCACCTGTTACTAAAAAAAAAAAAAAATTAATAAGGAAAACATTTGGGCTTCTTTTTAAGGGCTTTTCTTCCAATTAATGCTCCCCTGCCCTTGAAGTGAATGTGCTATCCTAGCAAGCAACAGTAAGTCCAGATCTTGAACGCATTTAGGGGATCTAATTATGTCATGTAGGGCAGAAGCACCTGCTCTCTAATTCCCTGCACTCGGTTTCCTCTTTTTAATATTTCTTACCATTGTTCCATTCAGGAAAATCTGCTGGGGGCGAGTTTCATAAACAAGCTTTAAGAAAAATAATTAAATAACATCCCCTCCCCCTCCCAATCCCTCCTACAAAAACACAGCATAACCAGAATGAATTCCGCTACCGACCCTCTGTTTTTCTTTTATTTCAGACCCTACCCACAAAAGCCATCAGCCCATCCATCCATATTTGCTAAATACCCACAGCAGTCAGTGCCACAGACATACTGTACATATTTCCACCCCCACAACTGCACCTTAAGGACTACACCCTTTTCAATCATGATGTCATGAAATACTGCTGGTGACTCCCCCACTACCACCACCACCTCCTTGGTACTACAGGCTGTAAACCTTTCATTTCAATATAATTTGATTAAAAAGAAAATGCTCCTAAGTAGGGCAGTGAAGAAATTGATGTGAAAATTCACCACCAGCACATCATCTATTTTTTCCTCTGCATGCACTCTGGCTGTCATCAGAACAACACCCATTAGCAGGAGTAATGAACATAAAGCATCCTGGGCTTTCTTGTTGTTGTTGTTATTATTAGGGAAAAAAAAAAAAAGGAAGAAAAGAAAGAATTAAAATGAAAACTAAAAAAAAGAAAAAGGCAAAAATCCCCTATGAATATTATCTCCACTAAAACAGCAAATAGGAAAACCTGAACCCTTCAATATCCCATCCCCAGCACCTCACTGGCTGCTACAGCACCTTCCCCCTAGCGCCAGTGCTGCTGCAAAAGAACCAACCTGTCTGTCCTTTTCCTAGGGTTTTCTCCAAACGATAGGGTCCAACATATTGTGCATGTTGAGCTCCGCTGCCTTCTTTCCCTGTTGATGTCATTTCTACTTGGATCTGTAATTCTGCAATGTGTATGTGCTGATGAGCTGGAATTTCTTTCTCTGCAGGTTCTTTAAATTCCCACTTTGCAGCTGTGCAAGCAAAGCACTCTTTCTCTTTGCTTTAGTCCACTTGGTTGCAGATTTTTCTCTTCCTCCTCTTTCTTTCCTCTCTCTCTCACGTGCGTGTTTTCTCGCTGGGTCTGCCTGGGACGCTGATGGATGAAGAAGTTATTTTAATGTTCAAAGAGGGGGATCTACGATCCAAGCCCAAGGAGCATGATGCTGGTGATCTGAGCTCCGCACGCCTTGTTCTCTCTAGGAGCTGTTCAAGGGAGAGCCGGAGCCAGAGCAGCGGAAGAGCTGGGGGCCGCAGCTGTGATTGACATTAAAAGCAGCCAATCCCCTCTTCTCCCACCTCCTTCTCCCCTCCTCCTTCCACTACCTTTTCTTTTCCATCAGCAGCAGTTACTGCCTCAGCCTGCTACCGAGCATCATGAGCAATAGCAACAGCAAACACCTAAGTTTATCAGTCTGTTGATAAGGCACAATTAAATATAGTTTAACGTGTATTTTATTTTAAGACCCAAACATACAGTTCTTTTCTTCCCCTCTCCCCAATCATACTCCACTATGCAGCTGTACTTCCAGAGTATAAAAGAAAAGCTGAGATTGTGGCAGGAAATAGGAGAGGAGAAAAAAACACCACTACTTCTGAAAATGAGCTTGAGAAATTCAGTGATTCTGTTTGATTCTGGAGTACCTACGTATTCTGTGGGTTTTTTTCCTTTAAAGAAAGCTGGGGGGATAGAGGGGGGTGGAGTAGTGAACAGAAAAAAACAAAACAAAATCCAGGGCAAATCCTGCAACCAGTGAATTCAGTGACGTGCATGGAGGCTTTGGAGTTTGATGGGAGCAAATAGACTTCAGGCCCTTAGATTAACAGATCAAAAGTGGCATGTCCACTATATTAATTAGAGATACAGCAGAAAATCCAGAAATTAGACGGCAACTGATTCCCAGATCTACAGGCCCCATACCAGCAGCATAAGAAAACTTTCACTGCTTTTGTCCAAGTACTTATGCCTGTGTTTAACCTTAAGAGCTTAAGGAGTTGGATGAAATAAAAGATGCTGCAGATGTGCTTCAAATTAGGTAGAAGCCCATGTATTTTCTGGATTCAGGACCACACAACAGTTTCAGCCAGATTCCAGGGCTATCAAGCTGAAACCACAAGTTTGATTGTTACCTTCTCTTCTCTACTCCACTCCAGACTGATTGAGATCTTCTGACCAAATCGCAACCGAGACAGCTCACACAGCAATGATTCTTCAGTCAGAGAGGGAAGCCTTGGCAAGCTAGTAAAAGAAAAGTAAGGAGAGGGCAAAATTTGCACACACCTTATCATTATCTGTTGCTCATTGAGAGAAAAGACTATTTCATGTTTCTTTGGGTTTGGGATGTTTTGTGGGGATTTTTAAGAGGGAAATTTACCTTTTTTTTAATACCTGTATCTACAGATAGCATCTGCTAATGTCAATTGGAATAAAACTAGAAATTGGGTCTTTAGCTGTACCACAGACTTTACCCAAGAGGCTGCAGAGGAATATCACAATGAGGAGTTGGGAGGAAACCAGGCAAGTAGACTGAAACATTAAACCAGTTTGAAGGTAACCTCCTGTCACCTCAGGAAACAGGGCCCCAACACTTGTTCTTTGATTTTCCCTTGCTTTGCTCTTTATGGTTCATCTTTACTCACTTCCAACCTGTGCCACTGCAGCAACCTGCCAACAAACTCCAAAACCCCCCAAACTGACCCCATTCCTCTGCTTCCCCCTCCAAACCTTACTTTGTATGACCACACCACAACTCATTCCCTGCTGAGAGAGCTACCTCTACCTTTTGCCAACGTCCACCTCCTCCAGCCCCCACAGGTGTCTCCCGTGCTCTCCTAATAACAGCAACTCCAAACTGCCACTTCTCCAACTTCCCTTCCCCCAAGTCTTGCATTAAGCATTTTTTTGCGTCTACCTTACCACAAGCCCAACAGCTGCTCCTCTTTAATCCCTGCTCCCCCTCACGCTCCCACCCCTCTCCCCTCAAAGCCCAGGTGCGTCACCTCATGCACCTGAGCCCACACTCCCTCACCGGGGAGGGAGGAAAAGCAAGCCAGGACAAACGACACCAACGACTGGGGCAGCACTTCTCCATGCCTTGTATCCTTCCTTTCTTCTCTCTTCTGCCCTGCAGCCCTGGGCAGAGCCATGGGACCGGAGGGGGGAGGAGAGAGGAAGCAGCGGGCCCTGCTGGCAGCCTCGGCAACATGGCGAAGGTGCAGCACCTTTCTTCCCGCCAAAAGTGTGCCGGGTTGGGGAAGGTTGCGTGAGTTATGGTGTTAAGGCAGCCAGCTGGATGGGCAGCTGACAGACCTACGAGACCTGCCCCAGGGCTGAGGCAGAGTCTGCCCGGGACCTGAAGTAAACCTGCCACAGGACTCGGACAGGGCTTACAAACCCAACCACGAGGCCCGGAAACATCAAGATGGGTTCAACAGGACGGTTTGGTGTGTCTTGTGACATGGTTGAATAAAAATGTCTTGGAAGCTTGAGGCAGAGGGCATGTTCTACACACACAGCCCTCGGGAACTTTCTATTCCCTATGGCTTACAAGGCAGGAGGGGGCTGGTTGAAGTGAGGCGCCATGGCGGGCCCGAACGGGGAGTGCTTGGCCACAGAAATCAAGCCATGGGGGAATCCAAATGTGTTGGCGTTTTCAGACCTTTAATTCCCCTTTAAATGTTGAGTCTGTTGTCTCTTCTGCCACCCCTGCTATTAAAAAGTCCTTGCACAGACAATAAGGGGCAATAACTGAACTACAGGAATAGAAAAGGCTGTTTAATTTTTTAAAATAAGAAATTATTCACACCACCTCATTAGCAGTGCTGGGGGTGAATATCAGCATAGATCTCTACACTCAAGATCTTTTTAAATTCCAAGATTTGTATTTTAAAGGGCATTTAATGGGCGATTATGATGTTTGTATGTAGATAAACCATATGTGGGTCATAATATTAAAAGAAAAATGAGCAGTCAGACTGTATTGTCCATTCAAGACCCAACTTGTGTATTTTACACTTTGCTTCCGTTGGGCATTGGGGAAAATGAGTGACAGAGCCATGGATGTTATAAATCCCTACCATCTACCAGAAAATATGTGTGTCAGTGTCATGGCTGGAATAAGATCAAAAAACTTGTTAAAGTTCATATGATCCTGACTAGAAGATCAGTGAGTTTAAAGCAATGCAAACAAACCAAAACAAAACCAACGCAAACAAACCAAAACAAAAACAATGCAAACAAACCAAAACAAAACCAATGCGAACAAACCAAAACAAAACCAATGCGAACAAACCAAAACAAAACCAATGCGAACAGACCAAAACAAAACCAATGCGAACAGACCAAAACAAAAACAATGCGAACAAACCAAAACAAAAACAATGCGAACAAACCAAAACAAAAACAATGTGAACAGACCAAAACAAAAACACAACAGACCAACACAAAGAAACAAACCAAAAATCTAAACTAAGGAAAAAAACCACAAAAAGCACACGCACAAAACCCCTCATAATTTTGCTCTCATTCAGTTATTTGTTATTTTTATTCCATAGGAATATTCTTGTATGAGGCCTATTGCAACAATTTTGACCTTTCATCCTAAACTGTTTTTGAAAAAAAATATATGGACACTTCTTGATTCATGAATAATAAAATGCTGTTTATTTTATTTGCTTATATAGAGCAAAATCCCATTTATCTGTACCCCTTTGATCTGAAACTCACTCCTCTGAAACTAGGTTATGTCCCCTTGGTGTGAATTATGTATACAATAACTCCCATAATTATTTGAAGCCCTGTTTATCCAAATGTTTTGATGTTCCAAAACTATTTTGAATAAACAGGGCTCTGCTGTTGTTGGATATATCAGATATCTTTGGGGTTACATACAGGATGATTTCCCCAACCTTATTCTGTATTATCTTGTGCTTAAGTGAACAGGTAGCGTAAAAATAAGTGTATACTTAGTGTATTGGCACTATCTTCAGTACTTTTACTTCTTTCCCCTTTAATTACTTTTCTGTCTTTGTTCTCATTAAAGGACTAAATCCCAGAAATCTCACTAATGGAGGACTCAAAGCAGATGCCAGGAAAAGCTTTGCTTGAGTAAGGATTGAATGAAAAATGTAGTGATCTAGAATTTTTGTTCAGTTTTGTCATACTTCTGAAACAAAGCAGAGTAAAATTATTTACATTTTGGGGCATTTTCCACCCACTGCCATTGACATTATCTTGTGTCTAATGAAGTACCCATGTTCATTTGTTTTCTTAGGTGATTGCCATTGTTTTTCTTTTTATTCCCATGGGAATCCTAAGGGTCAAGATGGATTATGAAAAGATGCAAGAAACTAGAGCAAAAAATCACGTCCATGAGGACACACTATTCAATATTTTTCTTTAGTTGAATGTATTTGTGGAGTTAATAATAAAAATAAAATATAGATAAAAGGAAGTATCACGCTTGCAAGAATAACCAACCACCTTGTGTACTTAGCATAGAATGAATCAATAGTCTTCTCACGGTAAGAAGAGATTCACTAGGAGATTCCTATATAAACTAGGAGTTTGTCTCCAATTAGAATAACCTAATAGCAATGATACGGACACGTTAAAGGTAAATGGGCAAAAATATTCAGCATTTGCAATGTCAGGATCCAGTATCACATCCTGAATTGCATGTTCTGTGTACATACGTATTGGACACAATGATATACCTCTTTAATGAGTGGTATTGGGAATAAAATGTTTTTGGAATTAGCCTCGTTGTATAGATACTCCATAATAAACTAAGCTAGGTATTTGAGGGACATTTAGGCATCAGTACTGTTGACAAACTGATAATACCTATATTGAGAAAAATTATGTTAGTCTGCAACATCTCCAAAGAGATGCTAACAGTCTAAAATTGAGAATTTTTCTCCTTTGTGTTAGATATCTATCATCTTCCTAAGAAGCCAAGGTAGACCCTAAGAAAAGAAAGGGATTTAAGTAGGTGGATGGTGTTTCAAATTTTTAGAAGACCATCAGATTTCAAATGCTTTTTCCACTTGCCAGCAAGTGCTAAGGAAGTAGTTAACATTGGTTACTGGAAGACAGTCTTCCACAAACACTCCCACATTAGCAGCTCCTAAACGGGTCCACATCACTCAGCAGAGGTATACCATGATGGTATTTAGATAGACAATGGAGATTCTTCTGTTGTTGTTTTCAATTATTATTATGTATTTAACTAGTATTACTAGGATTCTTGGCATTCTGTATATTCTACTACCTCATTTTAAGGTTCACGCAGAAAAATGAACTGTTAGCTCATCATCTATATAACATATCTTTGTTTCAAGACAGGTTAAGGTAAAAGCTTGTTTAATAACAAAATAGATAACTGCTTCCACAGTATTATTTGCTCTGGACTGTGGACTTACTTTATTCCTTTGGAAATATTAATGTCCTTTTTTCAAGTCTGCCACTGTCATTATCTGTGCTGCACAGAACTGTTAAGCTATTAAGGAAGAAAAACTCTTTCCAGCTTAACAAGACAACGTGAAAACCTCTGTGTGGAGTTTTTTTCATACATTGAGTTTTGTATTTCATAAAAATACGATTACTCTATATAGAAACATTCATAGATTCAATGTGTGACTGGGTCTTAATGGAAGCCAAACTGAAAAGCAATCAGATACTTTAGGGTGAGTATGGATCTGTCCTAACTGACCTGTCTTTGAGATACATGAGGCCAAAAGGATGTCTGTCTTGGGTTGTTGGATCAAGTACCCAACAACCCTAATACCTTGTCTCCAGTGGCGCCTGTAAACACAAGCTTAGGGAAGCAGAAGTCCAGGACACGTGTTTATGATTCTTCCCTGCAGTATTCTCAGGATCCAATTGTTTTCAACTCAGGGACTTTCTGAGCCAGATCTGGATTCTGTGTGTGCCACAGTCCTCAACAGCCTTTTTTTATCATGAGCTTGTTTTTGTCTTCCCTTAAAAACTTGACACCATGACAGATGGCCAGCTGTCTCTTCAGATTATGTCCATACTTCTCAGAAGACAGTGAATCCTTGAGACGAATAACATCCATTGATCAATGCTCAGGAACCCCCAAAAGTGAAGAAAATTATAAGCGCAGCACCATTCTTGAAATCCTGCCACTGTGTGGAGCGGTTCCAGCTGCAAGGTGTCTGCTCAGGAAGACTGGAAACATGAGAATTGAGAGACCAGAACATTTGGTGGTTAAACACAGAAAATGGGTATGTGAAAACAGGATCATGGTTTCTGGCTGTGCTTTTCTGTTGTAGAGCAATTCCACCCGTTCAGCTTTGTCTGCAAAATGCATGTGCAGCCTGATCACAAGCTGATGGACTACATCTAAAGAAGTGACTGTTAAGCATGTATTAGTAGCTACCATGAATGTTTTATTGGCATTCTAACAATATACACTGGAGTTGTATGATGTCAAATATGCTGAATAAAGCAAATTTTCTAGATTTTATCACCAAGGATTCAGCGAAACTTTCAGTCAACATCCTAGAATATCCCTGCATTTGTCTGCAGAGGTTTCAAGTAGCCTATAAAGTTTTGACTGGTGTGAACAAGTAAAAATACTGATTCTTCAGACCACAGGGGAACTTTTAGCAAAGCAAGTAAAAGGTATGCTTTGAGTTTACCATGTGCAGTGATTTTAGCTGTATGTGCAACATACGGCTTTGTTGAAAAGGGGATCATGAGGTGTGTACAACTGGGTGTGGATCAGTACATGTTTCATGTGTGCATATAGCTAGGGAATGTGTCTATTGGGTTGACAGTAACGCACAAATGAGCTGGAGCAATGCCATGTGTGTATGTTGGAGGAAAATGTGTCATTCTCGATCCAACAGCCTTAAAGAGGCGAGGCTCCACACGCCCATGTCCAAACGTTAGCGAGGCTGAAGATGTATTACCAGCAGACAAACACAAAGCACACGTATACACTACACATGTACACGTATGTACTACATAGCTACCTGGCTGGACACACCATTCCTAGACAGACACTCAGAGCACTCGTGAACATACGCAGTACTGATGGCCTTATCCTGCTCCCCTCTCTGGCTGAGCAGGATGTGAATCCATTAGTGAAACTATATATGTAGATATATGCACAAGGTAGATGCCTCCAACAACTGCAGTCATACAGTCAGTCTGCCCAGTAGGTGGTCCCTGGATCCCAGTCTGCTCACTTGCTGGCATCTGGACATACAAGCCAGTGAGGCTGACACCCCCACTCCCCCGGCACACCCCCCCACACACACACATACAGATTGTCCTGTGCTGTCACCCCTAAAGATGCACAGCTGCTCTCACACATGCAGCTGGCCCTTAGAGACCCTCTCACCCCTTGTTCCCAGGTCACTTCATCTACTCACCAGCTGGTTTGTTTTGATCTTTGCTTGTGATCACACACTCACTTGCACACCCACACTCAGTCAGTCTCTGTGCCCCAGACACACAGGCCCGCAGGCTGCAGCCTGCCTCCAGTTGCTGGACGCACATCCCCATACTCACATACATACAGACAGAGACCCCTCGCCCAGGAGAGAATTAGGCAAGAGGACAGACTGTGTCCCTGTCAGGTACAGGGCACTCTGACCAAATAGTTATATGTATACAACTGGCCCTTTTTATTTGCTTACCCCTCAGTTTTCCCACTCTTGTCCCTCCACAAGTCACCTGAACCTCACCTGTCCTCCACCTTTGGTTTCTCCCCTAAACATCACATAATTAGTCCTGTATGATCTGTAACTGTTTTTCCTTTGCATCCCATAATGTGTCCCACCCCTAAGTGGTGAGTCTCTCAGGCCAAAGGTGATTAAAGAGTCCTTTGTGTTCCCACCAGCTCTTGTGCCCCTCTGCTCATCTGGGCTTGTGCTTGTGGCCCCTGTGATGGGCCTGGGAGTCGACAGCAGGGTATTATTTGGGTACCTCCCTCCTGTTTTTGTCTCTGAGCTCCTTTGTGGGCTTTCATTGCACAACTTAACAGTGTATATGTTATGCTGTTGGTTAATTTGTCTTTTAGCTACAAGAAGCACTTAATTTCTCAGTTATAATAGCCTGCCTTTCCTGCTGCGGGGAGAATTATAGAAATGACCCTCAGACAGGAATTGTGATCTGGAGGTGTGCCATATCTCTTGGAAGATAAGGCATACCTGGCATTTCACACGTACTGGGAAATAACAAAGTGCACAGATGTGTAGTGATTTAGCATGCCCTGGGAATTTGAGAAGAGAACATCCAGCCCTAAGATCCACAGAATGTTGGAAGGAAGAGCTAGGGGTAAAGGCAGGCTGGCAACTGATGGCGATGGCAAAATGATAAAGGGTCCTCTGCTCCTAAAAAATACACTATCCCAGGTATTTGGTAAAAGATGAGCAAGGAGTTTGATGAGACAAAAAAGTGGGACTTTGCTCTTTATATTCACAACAGTCTCACAGAAAACAAAAGACACTACTCAAAAACAATAAAAAAGAGTGCCAGGCTAAGCAGTAGGCAAATAGAACAAAGGAGCCAAGAACCCGGGGCCACTATGCACCAGTGAGCAGATCTATATCTATTCATCAAATTGCCACATATAGCAGTGGCAAGTGCAAAAGATAAGCTTTTAAGGAAGACAGACCACATGAGGTAGTTCCTGACTTAGGACTGTTTTGGGGATAAAAACTGCAAGGCAGGTGTAGGTTAGCAACAGCCAGCACACCTGATGACAGAATCAAGCATAAAGCAATAGGAAGAAGTTCATCTAATGAAAGTAAAGAACTGAAGAACAATTTGAGGGGTCAACAGAATATTTCTCATCAAAAGGAAAGCAACTACAGGATTCTTCTACCACCCCTTGCACAGCCAAGAAGGGAGAGGCTATTCTGAATATTTGCATACCGAGGTCTATTAATTGATGCAAGTGGTTTCTTATACTGGTCAAACTCCTGGGTTTATATCACAAAGGAGGAATACTCATCATTTTCCCTAAAATGTATTTCCTAACTACAATCATTTGCTGTTAAAAAAAAAGCCCAACAAACCTGTCAAAAACCATGCACTGAAATCCTAACACCTTCCTCAGTAACTGAACTTTCTTCAGAGCCTTTCCACTCAGTAGCAGAGGCCCAAACACAGAGTGGGAACACCATATACTAGATGCAATGTTTATTAGATACAAGAACAATATTACTAACTTCTACAACAATTTTTTAGACAAATGGGCTATGCTCATGCTGCTAACATAAGCGTAAAATTATTATTTATCAAAACCTGAAAGATCCAGCTCCAAAATCCATGAGGTGTTGAACAGGGTAGCACAGAATACTACAAGCTGAAGCACTTTCCCTACCTCCCCAAAGAGCAAAGAATTGCAGGAGGGGAATTCATAATCTCTAAAATCTATGTTTTAATGACTTTTCTTAAAGAAAAAAAAAAAAAAGTAAAGTTCTGAAGTTCCTATAGAACCATTCAATCACCAGAAGGTCACAGATCCTGGCTCCATAGGTGATCTAGTGTTTCAGAGAACATGCCAGCCTGTTGGAAAAGCCTCTAGCAAAATAAAACAATACGCAGATGAAAGTTACAAGGATGACCGAAAGGTGAACAGCGAAGTGCTTTTTAAATCCCCACCTGCTGGCGATATAAAACCCTGAAACAAACTATAGCATTGTAGTGATTAAATGAACAGAACAGGAAAAAAGTGTTATGAACTGGTTGAATAAACAAACTTTGGAAAATAGGAATCTGTCCTGTTGTGCAGGTTTTGTTTCTGATTTACTGCATGAGCTTGGGCAAGTCACTCTGACCAAGGATTGCCAAACTATGAGTTTATGGGTCACAGATATTTGCTATGCCATTGGCAAAAAGTGCAGAGCCCCTGTTCTCCTAAACATTGCTCCTATTTAAATTAGCGAAAAGTAGGCAGCCCGAAGTTGAGATGTCTAAAATCCCATTACTGCCCTTAGCTTCCTTTTCTTTGTTTCATTCCTTTTCAGAGAATATTTCCAGCTGACCTGCTCTTTGTGACATACTCGGAGATACTTGAAAAGGATCCTTGAAAAGTCTGAAATTCTTTAAAAGTTGTATCAGAAATACATTCTTTGCATATTATTCAGTTTTTTAATCCTACCAAGAAATGAGACCACAAACACCGCAACAGCTGGACTGAAGGACTGTCATTTTTGAATATGGTCAGTTTGCACTGACCTTTTTAACAGTTTTGCTGAAAAGCTGGGACACAACTGCTTTGAAGAATGGTCTGGGAACCCCATGGGAGTAGCAGCGCACACATTGTTGTAAGTACTTCCTTCAAATTTCTTCTGCCAAGGCAAAAGTTATTCGCTCAGAAAAGCAGTAAATCAGTTCACCTGCTCTTGTTTTTTCACTGTGGTTAGTAGGTCACATACACTTAAGGATAGATTGTGCCCTCTAGGCATGGGTTTGCCTCGGATACAGTACAGCGTGTACTATAAGAGGAGAATCCCAAAAGGCTTTTATTTCCCTCTGCCTTTTCCACCATGATCTTTTTACCTCTTTTCTCTATGCCATCCTTTTTGAGTGTTCACAATTTCAGGAAATGCTAAGAAAATGGCCTTGAAAGATATGCTGTTCTTTTTGAAGGCTTCATAACAGCAAAATTTCAAATGCCATCTTTATACACTTAAATGTGAGTAAGAAAATGTCTAGCCAGTGATTCACTATTAAAACATCATATAAGAGCCTATGGATTTTCTACAGTTTGTTATCACCTGGGAGGCTTTACTTTACTTTCCTTCACCTCTTTTTTTTTTGCACAGCCCCTGAGATGGAGCTAGTTGATTTCAGAATGTCAAATCTGTAAAATAAAAAGTGAAAAAATATATCCTGGAGAAATCCTGAAATGTTTGCTAAATCTACAGTGTCCATTACGGAAAGGCAGAAAAAACGTCTCAAGGACTTCCCTTATGACAAGACTTGCATGGCACTTCTTAATAAAGAAAAAAAGAATTTTGAATTCAATGTATGCCCTTATTACTTCATACATATAGTTCCCATCCATGCTGATGACCAATGGGACAGTAGACCCCTGGACATGTTAAAAGGAAAAGAGTAGCAAAATAATAGTGTTTGTAAAATGTATTTTTTTTTTTTTCCCCAATGCTCTAAAAGGTGTTTTTAAATACCCTAACTCAACAGCAGTTTTGTGCTTTTTTACTGATGGGAAGTTTCAAATCTCAAGTTATTTCATTAGATAATACCACCGGTATTTAAAATGTCAGACTCAAACTGCATTTCCCAGTGTGAAAGCTGAATACCAGTGCCCGAAGGAAAGTTTTATAGCATCGATTAACTGCAACCATTTGTAGAACTGACAAATAGCTGCGTAAAAGGTTTATTCTGACTTTTAGATGTGAGTATTGTGCATCATTTTTATAACATGCAAGCCAACAATGATGTTCTTTGTTATTGCAGGTCAGAACAACTTCACCCCAGCAGATAAATCACAGTGACTGACGTTAGAAGTCCCAGAACTTGCAAGGCACAGAACAAGATAGGCCATAGAATTAGTATTTAATTGGGTTTTCCATTTATCCCACTTCTATAAAGAAAAATAAAATATACCTAAAATGAAGAAAACACAACTTATGTGGAAAGAAATACTAGTGAAACGGGCCTGAACTGGTAGTGGTATAAGTAAGTAAAATACCTGTAATGAGGTTAATGGAAATAATGTCCTATGTCTCTTAAATGTCCTAAGACTGGTTCCTGAGCACGTATAAATAGACCATTAAAAACTGTACCAAGTAAACAAACATCAGTGGTGGTAAAGTCAAGACCTGGATTTAACACTGTTTTCAGTCTGATGGATGTTTTTACAAAAAAGAACATTTTTTTTAAAGGGGTAATTCTCGCTGCGTGTATGTTGTTCATGTCAGCATTTACAGATAATTAGATTTTATGTTACAACTTGATGTAAAGGTCCAAATCTGACGAGGAGCTTTATCTTAAGTATGGATCAGATATAAGTATGTGACAATCCCCCTTCTAGTCATGACTCTCCCCAGTTCACAAAGACAGATGTGGTACAGGGAGATAAAATAATTTACTCAGCATCGTTTGAGACATCTATGACTGAAACAGGATTCAAAAAAAATTGGAATTCCAATTCAGCAGCCACAACACAGTTTGCTTTCTCTATTTCTTGCCAAAAGCCATGGAATCTTGGGACACACAAAAGCAAAAAAAACCCCAAAATACTTTCTGCTAAAGCTTAGCAACTTAGTATGTGTTATGAAGTCCATCCAATTATTGATGGCATGAAGTCTGGATATCTCAAAGGACACAAGTAGAACCAATTTTGCTTATAAAATGGTGAACCTCATGAAGAGTTGAAAGCCAAAATGGTCAAGATACCATTCTTATTCCAATTATAGCAAAAATTGTAGCTCAGTAACAACTGTTGAAGATAGTTGTTATTCATAGGTGCTCTGGATAGAGCTCTAGGTTGCATAAACAGCAACAGGGACAGACAGAGTAAGAGATATGAGATTAAGATAAATAAAGACAGGAAAAGATATAGGTCTATGGACATATGATACTGAATCCTACTGTTGGAGAGATTCTTCTGCAAAATGGACCTGTTTATGTAAGGTAGAATTTTGGCTAGCTTCTTGACAGCAGCTCAGTTCTGTGTGAACAAAAGTCAGATGTTTAAATACCAAGATACTTAAAAAAAATTCTACCTCATCTGTAAAGGTATATATAATTACAAGTCAGAACTTGCCCTTACATGCAGAAGTAGTGCTGGTATCTCTGCCAGTATTAGTAATGGTATAATGCATTTAAGCTATTCCCAGCTACCCATAAAAATGTGGAAAATAACACAATAACCTTTGTGTTCTGTATTGTTTAAGGCAAGGTCTTGAAAACAAATATGCACATGACTAACTTCAAACATGGAATTTCACAGGTGGTTCTCCTAGCTGGCCAGTAATTCTTGATTTTACTGATTCACAGTAACAAAGGAATGTCTATACAGTGGTACATGTATGGAGGGCACACTTACATTGGTGAGGTCTGGCACCTCCTCGCTGTACAGTAGATTTCCTTTTTATCTTCTTTCACACCTTACTCCATTCTCCTATTCATAGGGCACCTAGTGCAAATATATGTTACTACCCTCTAGTGGTCAACGTGGCAAAGTTAAAAGTCCTGCTAAACACAGCTGGGGTACTGGGTCCTGGTCTCAGATTGCAGACAGGTAATGTTATTGGGATCCACACCAAAAATGCATTTTTCTGACAGAACTGAAGCTTTTAAGCATGTGAACAGATCAATTACGCACATGTGGGTTCTTCTAGCTTGCAGGATTGGGTATGGTGGAGTTGCAGGTAATGTTGAAATGGGCCACAAAATTCTCTTTGCTTACATCTGTGGCTCCTCAGAGAATGAAGCCCCTGTGAATGGCATCTTCAAAATTCTTTTGGGTCTTCTCTGTTGATTGCTTAGGTGTTTGCACAATAGATCTCTATGTCTGCATGTAATCAGAACTCACTGCCAATCACTTTTCAGCATTGGCAGCAGTCATTTTCTATTACTAGTTCTAGTTCCTTTAAGAATTAATGTAATTTATAGCATGGCATGAATACTGCAGGGGTCTGGAAGTATAAAAAGACAAGCTAAGACCTTCAGTTGCTGTAAATTAATATCAGTACCACCAACCTTATGGACCATTTTATTTGAAGAGCAATCTTATTGTTTCCTGTGCCTTTTTACTAAAGCAAACTACCCTGTCCAGTGAAATTTTAGCCTTCTATTTAAGCAATGCCACCAGTAAAGTGACACATACTTATTTTCTTCATTTTTTAAAATTTTAATAGCTGTTACCTGCAGTTCCTTGAAATACTTAAACAGCACATTTAAGACTCCTTTGATCATGAATTGGTTAATCATGTGAGAACACTAAAAAAGACTTGAGCAGAGCTTTCTTGACTGGACTAATGCCAAAACTATAAACCAATATCTTGGTGCTGAAAGCTGTATACAGCTACGTGAGTGACTTAGGATTGCATCTTAAGAACAATTTATATGCATTATTCTGCATAATTGTACATCTGGTGACAATAGAAAATATGGTGCATAAACAGGCACAGCCAGGGTTACAGACAGTAAGTTCAGGTAATCACTGGCCTTTTCTGCATTGAACCTTTTGTGGTTCTCTCTAACAGCCAGACTACAGTAGTACAAAAAAAAAAAAGTACCAGAGCCTTCTAGGGCAGACAAAGAGTCAAAAGCTGCTAACAAATTGACTTCATTAATTTGGGGAGGAATGGGTAAAGGTCATATAGGTCAGAATAGCGTCACTGGGCTCTCTCACTTCCCTTCAACTCCTATTATCTGCAAGTAACAAGGTTTTAGCTTTCTCTACCACTCTCTCACTGTGGAGACAGTGGTTCCCTCAGCTGTGCGAGGCAACCTGGTACCCACCTTTGTGAAACTGATAGGGAAGTATCCATTTCAGCCTGCCAAAGCCACAGTGTGGTTGGCAACAAGGGACAAAGAAGAGACTAAAAAATCATCACTGGAAAAATGATTGCAGTAAAACAGCTTTTATGCTGTGGTATCTGTTTCCAGTAGTAGAAAAAGAAGTCTCTCTCCCCAACATGCACCTCATGAGTTCCCATTGCTGACAGTAGTATTTTTTTCCATAGAAATATAGAAGCAACAATTTCTGAGGAACATGGATTACTCTGGAACTAAAACATTCTGCTTACAATGCATATAGGCATTTCATGGGAAGGCCTGTACTACAGAAATTAGAGTATAGGCTGAAAACATAGAGAAGAATCTTTCTTTTAAAAAAGGTGTACCAAAGTCTTTAATATTCTTTTGTATCTTTTTTTTCCCAAACCAATCTCTAATTTTGGGTAATGAAAATTAAAGTGGTACTGTATATTTTCAAAAGAAGCAATCTATTACTCTTAGGTCTGACGTGGCTTTTAGCTCAGGACAGAGAGAAGTGCAATTAGCATATGGTAGAGAGTCTGATTCTTGAGCTGTAGGTGGTGGTGTTGCTTTATGGGAGTTTAAGTTCAGTGAGGATGGACATGAATAGAAGCAAATTGGGGTAGCTAATGTACCAATTGCCTTTGATTGCTTGGCAATAGTCACCTTGCCTTCATCCTCAGTTGGTCACACAACATCTTTTAGAAATGTGAATAAATATGGAAGTCTTACATTTCAAGATGATTTAGAAACAGAGGTAGGATAACAATGCAAGTAGACAGGTGCCAGTCAAATGATGGCAG
Organism: Scolopax mira; assembly: GCA_004320125.1. NCBI lineage: Eukaryota > Metazoa > Chordata > Aves > Charadriiformes > Scolopacidae > Scolopax > Scolopax mira. The sequence continues at coordinate 2,383 of BJBW01000517.1, read as the reverse complement.
AGGTTATCGTTACCAGTACAGTGCTTAATGACAATTCTTTTCATCATGTTGCCTTTTTTATGTAAACTCATTCTTCAGTTCTGTGGTGTCTTAGATTTCCAAGTACCTTTCACAGTAGCCTTTGCTTTGTTTTCAGTCAACAGATATGCAATTTGTCTTGCAGGCAGAATCTAATCTAATACCCAATAGAGATAATTGACTTGAGTGAGTTTTGCATACACAGGAATCCCATTGGTTCAGAGTTTGTATACAAATTGAGGAATTAAACCTTACATCTCTATGAACTTGTGCAGCCACTGTTCCCATTTACATGAATTTTGACTTACCTTGATGATTAGAACTTGTCCGTAAAAACATTCAACTCACTTTATTAGTAACTTATTCTGAGTTACAGTGCAGTATTCCCACTGATTTCCAACGGCAGAAAGGAGACAAATACTGAGGCCTCTGTTTTTGCTGCATGAAATCATCATACTTTCAGGTCCAGTCCATAAATTGGTATGAAAGTGGCTTCCTTGTGAGGAGTCAAACTGACAGACGCACAGGGATACTGTCATTTTCTTCAGTGTAACTGCTGCCAGGTACCTGTCAGTAAAGCTCTCATGCCTCTCCATCACAGGTGGGCAGACCTGTGGACAACAAGTCATGATAAAGAGGAAGAACAGCCCGAGTTCTCCCCTGCAGCTGTTGATATGAAACCATATATGAGTTCACGTTATGCAAGAAACCTTCTCCAAACCCCCAAATAATTAAAAGTGTTATTCAGGAATTAAGCAGCTGGAGTGCTTACTGAGCAATTTTCAGACAAGGACACTACTTAGATGCCACTCTTGGGGCATTCACTTCAAACAGAGTGCTTAACCTAGGCTTTTCCTCCTTCAGTGTGCTCTGAGGAAGCCTGCATTACTGCTTATTCTTTGGGGGTGTAGAAAAGAGAATATGAGGACATTGGTATGAGGAGCCATCAGTCTCTTAGGCTGTAATTTTGTTTTTCTTCCCTGGTGATAGAGCTTTCTGTGTCCTCCTGGCAGTCACTATTCAGCTTAATCATCATTTAAACTGCCAGTTCATTACTCTCATGAGTCTTCACGCCAGCTAACAGTTTTAGAGCTGCTTTTCCCTGATCAGACTAAGACATTTAGACCTGTTCTTCATTTTCCTTTGCTTGATCTCCACAAATGCTGACACATGCTAACTGGACTCAAGCTTGTTGCTAACCTAAATAATCATAACAATTGGTAACCTCCGTTTAATGACTTCAAAGAGGGGATTTTGGTAGGTTTTTGCTGTCTGAAAAGTTTGATATATCTGTGTTATGTGTCAGGAAGGTCATTCAAGTCCAAATCAAAAGTGTGACAGATGACAGATCTCTGGTAGGATACTGTTTTTAATTAATTTAACTTAATCTACTTAATGGATTTACTTGTAAGTTATCAGAAAATTCACTCAGTTTATAAACTGCAAATTTAGGGATGATACATGGAGTCTTTTTACATGCTATATTGAAGCTGATTCCTTTTTTTTTTTTTTAAACAATGATTTTGGATAGTATTCAGCAGCGGGTTTGCTGTTTTTCATATGAATAGCTTCATCACTAAGGTTACAAAGCCAGACAGCTTTAAAGTTGGGAAGTTCTCACACACAATCTCATGTCCGGATGGTGTTTTTTTCAGGTGACCATACCTCTTTTCACAGATTCACAGGTTTGACAGAGCTGGAAGGGACCTTTAGAGATCATCTAGTCCAACTCCCCTGCTAAAGCAGGACTGACTAGAACACATCACTCAGGACTTCATCCAGGCGGGTCTTGAAGATCTCCAGAGAAGGGAACTCCATGACCTCCCTGGGCATCCTGTTCCAGGGCTCTGTCACTCTTACCCTAAAGAAGTTTTCCCTCGTATTTGAGTGTAACTTCCCATGTTCCAGCTTAGGCCCATTCCCCCTCATCATTTCGCTGGAAACCACTGAAAAGAGTCGAGCTCCATTATCCTTCAACCCACCCTTTAGGAACTTGTAAACATAGATAAGGTCTCCCCTCAGTCTTCTCTTCTCCAGGACTCCCAGATCCTTTTCCTCTGTAGTATCTTTCAGAAGATCCACACCTAACCTGTATTGGTGCCTGGGGTTCTTCCTCCCCGGGTGCAGAACCTTAACATTTGCCCTTGTTGAACCTCATTAGGTTTTTCTCTGCTTAGCTCTCCAGCCTGTCCAGGTCACACTGGATGGCAGCACAGCCCTGTGGAGTGTTGGCCAGACCTCCCAGTTTGGTATCATCAGCGAACTTGCTGAGGATACGCTCTGTCCCCTCGCTAAGGTCATTGATGAATATGTTGAACAGGACTGGGCTGAGTATTGACCCCTGGGGGATGCTGCTGGTTACAGG